>LPNX010337151.1:97857-269516 GCA_001517045.1 Pseudotsuga menziesii | reverse complement strand
TTAACCCTAGTTTCACATTGAAGAAACTTTTAGAAAACCCTCACAGACTATCTTTGTTCTAAATAAATGATTTGACTCTCATTCTTTTTCATACTTGCTTCAAGAGCATTTGAACAAAGGGGTTTCCTGCCAAGGAAAAGCAATTTCCTTGTGTTTTGGAGCATTTTGATCTGGGTTTGGTGTAGTTGTAGTGATTGTGGGAAGCAAGAGGGTTGTGCCAAGGTTCATTTCCTCACACTTTCTTCAACAAAATTTGAGAAAAAGTGTTTCATGCAGCTACAGGAAAAATTTTCTATGTTAAAATCCGGCTAGCAAACCCTATGCTAGTGCCAACAGCCCACAACCCAACACCTACTAGGAAAATTATGATTTAGCAAGGACCTAGATGTCTGGAGACACACCCAAGATCGGGGGTCTTACTCGAAGGTGGCACCTCCCCTTCTAGGGATGATGTGCAACATTACTCTTATCCAAGTATTGCTTCACACATTCTACAACTTGAGAAGTATTTAATCAGTGTAGATCCATCTAAACTTAAGATCTATTAAGTACCAAATGGGATAAAATAATTGAGATGCAATTCTTTTAAGGCTTAAATGAGAGTTTAGATTAAATTTTTAAAGAGACTTTAGAAAGTCTTTAGATGGGTCTATGTTCACTGTTAATACAATTGGTGGACAGAAGACAGCTAGGAATTGTGCCAAAGTGAATGCTTACAATGTGTACACAAAGTGAATGCTTACAATGTGTAAGTGAGAAAGATGTTATTAAACGAACTGCAACCAGAGCAGCAACATTAGCAATACTCCAAATGTGGATGCCAAATAAACCGTTAATACAAAGTGTTTGAGTGCACAGTCGAGGATTGAGGCCAACGAAAGCTAGAGAAAAATCATCTGATAATAGCTACAGGTAGAAAATTAGTGATTGAAATAAATGTCTGCATTGAGATTTATCATTTTCATTTTAGATTCTGGACAGGATGGAATTAAATCCAGCTTCTAGCATTTGGTATTTTTTTTTATTATGAATCCAAATCTTTATGATGCTTATAGAATTGTATAAACCAGCTCTAACATTGTGACCTTTGATTCTAAGTGGTATCTCAAATGACAAGATCCTGAAGGCATCAAGAAGTATATTACTAAGGAATATTTTTTTTAAAGTGCTTACAGGGTGGTTGTTTCGGTGAAATTGATATGAATTTCCATTTATTTCAACTGATCACATTCGTGATCAACACCATTGATGATTGTTCCCTTCCATTTTCTCTTCTGCGTAGTGTTGAACCAAAGCCAAAGAATGACATTAGGCATACTGTCTCTATTTTTAGTAACATAGTAAATGTTGTTGGCCATCTTGTAGTATTGTACTTGCTGTGAATATTGCTGTAAACCAGAGCTATGTTACCTTAAAGAACCTCACCTTTTTGCCTCACTTTTCTTTGCAGAAAAATTAGTGATTGAAATAAATATGTGCATTGGGATTTATCATTTGCATTTTAGATTCTGGACAGAATGGAATTAAATCCAGCTTCTAGAATTTGGTATGTTCTTTTCTTATCAATCCATATCTTTATGATGTTTATAGAGTTGTATAAACCAACACTAACAAAAAGCTGGGAGCTTGTTATATGAAGTTTGTGAGGCATATCATCTGTTTCCTTCATATAGTTGCCAATACAATTCCGTTGGCTTTTTTGGCCTGCTTCAGGTTGCAATGACTCTCTAAATGGTAAATGGATTTTTTTTCTCCAATTTCACCTTTCTTGATCTGCAAATGCAGTGCTAGGGCATTTGGTTTTTGTTATTGTCGTGTAGCTCTGCCGTCTAGAATGCAGATTAGAATTTCAACACTGAAGTTTTTTTAATAGAACAAGTGTACCAATGTTTTATGTACTTTCTCTATCTTCTGATTTGTGATTTACAACAGCATTCTGTCTATGTTAAAGTTTCAAGCACCACCTGTCCATTTTTGGGATGTATACCGGTGTCATAGCCAATTGAAGAAAGTTCCTCCCAGTATTCGTTTGGCTGAAATCTGCATCCACAATTAATTTACAGCGATTTTTTTCAATAAGTTTTCCTCTCTTTCAATGGCTGTATACAACTTCAGGTCAAAGTTTATCATAGGTGCAAAATGAATTATCTTGTTTCAAAAACTCTTTGCTTTCATTTGCAGTTCATGCTCGTTTTTGGGACTTATTTTATGAGCTTAGCTGTATAATTCTTTTTCACCTGCCAGAACTGCATTCTAGTGCTTCCAATATCTTTCCTGTGGTTATTGATTATTCCCTGATAGCCCAAAGATATTAATAGGCCATAAGCAGGTTGTTGAAGCTATCCTTTCTTTATTCTCTTGTAGCATGCTTTGAAATGTTCTTTCTTTTTCCGTTTCGTCCTCATTTTTTCTGTGTTCTTTTTTTCAATGATTTTCTAGATTCAAATGGCCATTTTCAAAGTTTCTAGGAATCACAGCCAGTCTAAAATACAGTGGATTTCATCCACTGATGATGAGCTTCGGATCCATCCATACCAAGAGGATGCTGGAGAAGAATCTGACACTACAGAAGACTCATATATTGCAGAGGTTGGGGCTGAGTTATGTATGGTTGGAGATCAGACATGTTCAGATCCCTATGAACTCTTTGATTTGCCAGACTTGAAGCAGATTTTGTCTTTGGACAACTGGAATTCTTGTTTGACAGAGGAGGATAGGTACAATCTTGTGGCATACCTTCCTGACATGGACCAACAAACTTTCAACCTAACTCTGAAGCAACTACTTGGAGGAGAAACATTGAATTTTATCAGTCCCATGGCAGAGCTCTTTGATAGGCTGAAAGGTGGGTTATGCCCCCCTAAAGTGTCCCATTACATGGAAGGATCGTTGTATTTGCAGCAGAAGCTGCATTATCATTCATTGAGGAATTATCACAAGAATATGGTGAATAACTTCATGGGGATGCATAAGATCTGGAAAAGTTGTCCTCCAGGGCCAGGTGTGGAACAAAGGCTTAGGGTTTGGTAAGTTCTTGTAAAAATTGGAAGAATATTTTACAAGCTGGACCTCAGGCTGTCCCTCCATATTCAAAGCTTGGTTTAGAATCCTTAAAAAAGAGTAAGGCTCGGAGACCACCGCCACATCCAAGAAAAACAGCTACACCTGTTAAATATCAAGGTGTGACTGATATTGTCTACCCTCCTTGTCAGCAAAAGAATCTAACTACTGCAAAAGTTGACAGCAAAGGTGTTCTGAAATGGAAGGCACCCAATAAGGCTCCTTTTCCCTTTGAAATCAGCACTGCAAAGCTGGATTCCAAGGAAATCATGAAAATAGAAAAGAGAACCCCCAAGGGAGTTTCGAAACAGTTTCCAAAGAGTCTTGTAAGGCATGGACAACCCCAAATGAAGCAAGAAAATATTCCTTTGAGGGAGAATCAAGGTTATGAAACAAAATCTAGACTGTCACTTTACCCACAGGCTATGGGTGGATGGGAAGGGGACAGTTTTATTGGAGAAGCTACACTTGCCCTAACTAGGAGCAAAGATAGGAGGAAAAAGAACAAATCTGAAACACTGGAGAGTGCAGTGGTGCAACAAGGATTTGGATACTCCTACAGTAATGCCCCAGGGAAAATATTTTAGAATATGACAAGAAGATGAAAAAAGCTAAGGGCCAACCAATACTTAACAACATTGGGACAATAAGTTACAGGCATAAGATGATGTGGGAACTACCAGTTCTGTGCAATTTCAGAAGGCTCTCTCATCAAACAATAGAGGTAACAGAGTCTTGAGTTCTCATTTTTTGAATCATCATAGAACTGTATCAGAAAATGTTCCAAATGAAGGAAGCCCTTCAGATAGCTTTCAAGCACCTAAGTGGTTAAATTCACCTATTTGTGTGAGAGATACTGGAGATTTTGTCCATGCACCTCTAGGTAACATCTTGGATTGGCAGTTACCTTGATTTTTTTCATTTCTTAGCAGTCACAAATAGTTGTTTCAGGTTGTATGTCATAGAAACGTCTGTAAAATTGTGTGTTTTTATTTGATTATTTAACCATTGGGGAAGGTTATTGAAATTCTGTCTCATGACATGGGAAATGCTTATGAACTATAATGTTTGTTTTATGCCTGCAAGAAATATTGCAAGTGAGGAGATATATAAAATGGTCATTTGGAATTTCAAATTAGATATTACTCCCAAATATATTTTCCTTTTCTTAACCTTTTGTAAGAACACGATTGTCAGTTTCACAAATCATCTTTGTTCAGGATAGTGTCTATTTGCTATTTTTTCAAGTAGGCAATGGTCTGGGGGCTTAGCAGGCATTAGAGGAGAAGCTTCTCTTCATGTTCTGAAACTGTAGGAAATTATAATAGTCGAATGTGAAGTATACCTTACATTGTCCGAAATTGGAGACAAGAAATAGATGTAAAAAGTGAATGTAAATGATCAAACTTTTTCTGTTTGTATCCATCTTCAGAAAGATATTTTTAACTCTAAATTCAAGATCATTACAATTGAAGGCGTAATTACTTTAATGGCCTTTCAGCTTCATTCCCCGTTTACACAATTGTAGAGCTGCATTTTTTTTGAAGGCGTAATTACTTTAATGGCCTTTCAGCTTCATTCAATATTTTTGTCCAAAGCTGCATTTTTTTGGTAAAATAAAAAATTATTTATATATAAAAACTCTCATAAGTTCATAACTGAGAGTCACAGGTATATCTTGGAGCTTATAGATTCTGAGCATACTAAAACAGAGCTCCACATGTTGTTCTTATCAATATAGCTAAAATAGGGCTGATATGTCTGCCCATCATTACAAAATTTACAAAAATTCTCATACTGAGACATAACCAGAGTTTAACCATCCATAAATTGATAAACTGATTAATTAATAATAGACAAGTTAACAGTAAGTAAATGCAGAAATCCTAATTGACTGACCCGAGACCAAGATGTACACAGTTTTATAAGAACCAGAAGAGGAGCTGGCATGAGTTCATGCACCAGAGTAGTGCTTCATCAAGTTTGGTAAGGTTGGCTCCTCCTCGACGTATTATGGGGCTGTTTGCTAGCCAAAAAGCTGATCAAGTGCTTCAGACTGGAACATACTTGCTGCTTGGGCATGCCCCCCAAGTCCCAACTGCTTCTCCTTGTCCTTGATCCTGTATACGACCACCAGTTTCTTCATTAGTGACATGGCCCTCTCCTCGAATTTTGTCTGTCTAGCATAATTCTTCTCACCTCTAGCCCCAAGTTTATGCCCAAAATCCCACTAGGCATAGTGTAGCATTTTCGCTGCGATTTGTGAAATTTTGGAAGGCAGGTGGGTTTGTGTATATTTTAGAATCCAAACAAGTTTCCCAGACGGCAATGCTGCCCCATGAAGGCCCTAAACCAGTCCTTTTATTTAAAAGGGTCCTCTGGGTCCTTCTGCTGTGACTCTACTACTACTGCCAGGTCTAGTTTAAGGTTTCACTTATCTATATGAGTCCACTATACTACTTGAATCAGAGGAGCCAAATTGTCCTCTGGGTCATTCTGCTTTGACTCTGCTACTACTGCCAGCTCTAGTTTAAGGTTGCACTTATCTATGAGTCCACTATACTACTTGAATCAGAGTAGCCAAATTGTTAACAGAAAATAGGGCATGCTAAAGGCTTATCTCTGTGTTGCCTTAACAAGGCGCTGCAGTTAAATGAGAAACAATGACTTGTAAACGTGGTGGGAAAGTCCCATTTAACAACCATAGGTACGGTATCCTATGGAGCCTCTACTAGCCTAAGGGATATTGGAAACAAGCATAGACATTATTGCTGGCCTAATCTATTTCACCATGCCAGGTAAGGAAGATATGGGGCATGGACTAGCATAGATCCATCCTAAACATGGTTCTATTAAGCACTGAGAGGTATTGGATTTCTTAAGGTGTTATTTTTTTAATGACATTTTATTTGGTTTTACATTTTTATTTTATGAGCGGTTATGGTTTTTTTAATTATTTTTTATTCAGTTTTCTTTTTTTATCTTATGAGCCGACATAAAAAAAATTAATTAAATTTTTTTGGGTACATAACGTTAGTTCGTTATGTGTACACTGTAATGTTACACATCTCCCCCATACCAGGTTGTAAGCACCTCGCTACTCTCGGTGCAATCAAGTGCTTTGTTAGATCATCTCTCTAACCTTCTCTCTTCACCATGTGGGTGGGCTCTACTTCAGTCAACATGAGGATGCTTTTGGACACAATAGCTTAGCTTGCTAGCCAAACTGTCACTTGGTTTGCAGATCTCTTAACATGAGTAAATTGAGAGGCTTCCAATCCTTGGATAGTGTGTTTACACCAGGCTGCATACCCAGCCATTTCCCATGATGATCTTGAGGCTATATCATTAAGGATATCTATAATCAGCTCAGAGTTGCCTCAAAGCTGATCCTTTTAGAACCCACTCTCCAAGTATCCATTATCCAATGATGAGAGCTTTGAATTCCCCTTTATTATATGACCCATCTCTTAGGAATTGATAACAGGATTTTAAGATATTAAAGTAATACAGGAAACGGCTGCTAGAGGTTGCCCGAAACACAAATCAATGCTTTGGACTCTGAAACGGAGGAGATAGCGGATACAGCCCTGAAATGTGTCAGGGCTATATAGATTCTGAAAATGGCATTTCAGGACTGTTTCAAGCACATTTCCTCAATGTTTCAGGAATTAGGAAATTTATCCAGCCAAGAAAAGCTGCATTTTAGCTTCCATCCCAAAATAATGACAGAAAAACATTAGAAATCCCCCAAAAACCCAAATGGAAGCATTCTGGCTTATCACAATAGAAGATATGATTATTGATGTCAACATCTTGATCTTGACACACTCTTTTTCTATCTGTCTAATTGTTTAACTTTCTTTTATAGATTTGCAAAGGTAGTCTATTTTAAGTTAGAAAAAATTATACCTGTTATGTTCATAAAAGCTCAAAGGTCATTTGTTCATCATCTGATGATTGCTTTATACACCTAAATGCATCTAACAACACATGTCTTGTCTATGGATGAGTTAAATGTCATTTCCTTGTCCCATGATCCTAATCATTCTTGGGAGATTTGTAATACAAGTTGTGCTGATCCTAATTTCTAATACTGGGCAGACTATGCATACAGAAGAAGGTAGGTGGTCTTCTTTTTAGTTCCTTTCCATTCCCCAAAGGCCATATTTGTATGTTTGAGAGCAATACTGATTAGTATACTCAGAAAGCCTTATTTAAAAAGAACTAATTAGTGATCACTGTCAAGCAATGCCAGCTAATCTGTTTTTTTGTGTATATATTATGTATCTGATGTTTCCCTGTGACATTATATCTGGTATTTTCTGAAAAATTTTCATATCCATTTCCCTGTCTTGATATTCATTTCTGTATCCATTTTAGCGTAACTTAGGGATATTTCCATGAAGATCCCAGAACACACCTCCTGACTCAGTGAGTCCTGGGTTTCCTTTAGATGTGCCATTGAAGTTTAATTTTATCCAACTTTGCTGAGGAGGTTTCCACTTCTGGAGTATAGCTGCTGGTCTTAACTGCTGTTCTTTATCGGAAAGTCAAAGGCTTCTCTTACTGTTGTGGTTTTAGAAGGCAAAAGTAAAGTCTAATCATTAATTTATGTTGGTACTGTATTTAAAGATGTATGCCTGTGCCATGCTTCCCAGTTGAGGTTCTTTCTCTATTTTGCAGAAATGATTCAACGCGTAAGTAATGCTGAGAGATCTTGCTTTGCTTCTCTTCCTTGTTGCTTCAGGCAACAAATGAAGAGTCTGCAAATAGAATCACAGTGCAAGTAAATTTATTGATTAATTAATACTTTCAAAGTTTCACCTTGAAGTTACATAATTTACATAATGAGACGTAGAAAAAAAATAAGGATATTATCCTTGTACTACTTGTTTTTTTATGCTACTAAAATTGTAAAACATGTCTCAGTATTCTGAGAGAGTTCAATCTTTATTAGCAATATCGCAAAGTGTAGGAGAGCTAGGGGAAAATAAAGATCTTATTTATATTAGTGTGGAAGATTTAGCAATTGATAGTATTCTTATCGTTTTTGGTTTGAACTGCGTATTCTTACTGGTATTTCCCTGATGATGGGTGATGTGTTCCTTCAAATTTCAAAATGCGCTGGATAATTTTTATTTATGCAGTTCAAACTAAAAACAATAACAATATTATATATGCGCTCATCTTTCTTATGCTATTGAAATGATAAAAACTATTTCAATATTCTCAGTGATTACCATCTTTATTAGCAATATCTCAAAGTGCCAAGGGTCCTAATTCAGTTCCCATTTATTTTCCTGTCTTTGCAGCTCAGAGGAATTTCAATGATATACAGAGAAATACAGAACATGCTTGGTATAGATGGCAAGGCTGTGTAAAAGGAAAACAACAATGAAAATGTTGTATATTTCTCTGTACCTGGGATGAAGTGATGTTCTGATTGACACAGATTTCTGAAACCAAAACCATGTAGCAAACTAGCTCAAATTATTGCAGACAGTAGCTTGCACTTGCTAAGGTTTAGAATCTAGACATTGGAACTGGTTTGCCCAAGAGGTTGTGATCACACTGATTCCTGGATTTTACGGCACATTTACTATAGATATGTTTTTGAAAAAATACTTTCAACAAGATTTTGGCACCTATGGTGGTAGTTAGCGAAGCCTGGCACTAGATTTTGAGCTTTATAACATGAAATCTCCCTTCATTTTATCTCTTACAAGAATGAAGTGAAGATTTTGCTGTACCAACATTACTTTAACTAGTGGGTAGTACAACCCAACCAATATCGGGTCTGTCTGTTGTGTGGCCGCAAAGCCACAGGAGTTGCCACTGTACAATGATAGACGACCACTTGGTCGGTGGGAATCACATTGGCGGACAAATGGGGGTTTCTCACCTTCAATTCACCCTCATTGGGACAATAAGTTACAGGCAGAAGATAATGTGGGAACTACCAGTTCTGTGCAATTTCAGAGGGCTCTCTCATCAAACAATAGAGGGAACAGAGTCCCGAGTTCTCGTTTTTTGAACCATCAGAGAACTCTATCGGAAAATGTTCCAAATGAAGGAAGCCCTTCAGATAGCTTTCAAGCACCTAAGTGGTTAAATTCACCTATTCATGTGAGAGATAATGGAGATTTTGTCCATGCACCTGCAGGTAACATCTTGGATTGGCAGTTACCTTGATTTTTTTCATTTCTTAGCAGTCACAAATAGTTGTTTCAGGTTGTATGTCATAGAAACGTCTGTAAAATTGTGTGTTTTTATTTGATTATTTAACCATTGGGGAAGGCTATTGAAATTCTGTCTCATGACATGGGAAATGCTTATGAACTATAATGTTTGTTTTATGCCTCTGCAAGAAATATTGCAAGTGAGGAGGTATATAAAATGGTCATTTGGAATTTCAAATTAGATATTACTCCTAAAGATATTTTGCTTTTCTTAACCTTTTGTAAGAACACGATTGGCAGTTTCACAAATCATCTTTGTTCAGGATAGTGTCTATTTGCTATTTTTTCAAGTAGGCAACAGTCTGGGGGCTTAGCAGGTATTAGAGGAGAAGCTGCTCTTCATGTTCTGAAACTGTAGGAAATTATAATAGTAGTATGTGAAGGATACCTTACATTGTCCGAAATTGTAGACAAGAAATAGATGTAAAAAGTGAATGTAAATGATCAAACTTTTTCTGTTTGTATCCATCTTCAGAAAGGTTTTTTTAACTCTAAATTCAAGATCATTACAATTGAAGGCGTAATTACTTTAATGGCCTTTCATCTTCATTCCCCGTTTACACAATTGTAGAGCTAATTCTTAGTTCAATCTTAACATAAAAGATGTCACTTATCACATGTGCAAGTGAAGTGTGCCCTATTGTTTTTGTGCTAGTTATTCTTGGACATGTTGGCAAACATCTGATGCAGAGCCATGCATTCAGCTTATTGATGATAGAAACAAACATGCTATATCTAGAGAGCCCAATTGGTGTTGGATTTTCTTATTCCTACAGTAGTTCAGACTACCTGTATTATGATGATGCAATGACTGGTATATTATTTTCCATATTTCTTTCAGATTGCTGCAACTGAATATATCCTTAAGATTGATCATGGGACTGTAGTTTCTTGGAAATATTGAATAAGATTAAAACTGAGAAAGAAGTGCCATATAATGCAGCTCAAGACAACCTAGATTTCTTCTTGAATTGGTTTGAGAAATTTTCAGAGTACAGAGGTGTAGACTTTTACATAACAGGGTAGAGTTGTGGAGGTATGACCCACTGTTCCCACTTGTTCATTTAAACTGTGTAAGGCTATCCATGTTGATTGATGTAATTTTGTTGAAGACTACCCATGTTGGTTTGCTGTAATATCGCAGGACACTATGTGCCTCAATTAGCAACTCTTGTGCTGAATCACAACAAAAAGATGAACATAAAGCAATGATGAATATTAGTGGATGATACTTGAAGCCTGTTAGAGGTATGATATGTTCAATAGGAAAAGCATGGATCACAGTTGGCTTAAGGTGGACATCCTTGTTGCATCACGTGCTGACTTCTACTTTAATGCTGTCATAACATGGGGTCTACTAACAGAGCATTCATAAGGTTTATTTTGAGAACTGTGCCTTCTCACAATGAAGATGTCCAAGTCCTTGATTTGGTGGGGTAGGTAGGTTTGTGGGACATTGATAATATGGTTGTTATTTAATATTACCCGCCCTAAAGAGGTTTTTCAAAACAGCCGGTTTTACAAGGCAAACTAAGGATCCAAAACCAACCAATGAAGTTTATTTATGTTCAAAACAAAAAGCACTGAAGTTCCTGACTTTTCTGGTTGCCTACTTTATACAGGAAATTTGGAATAATCCTGTGTTTAGTTTGATACACCATTCCCTTTACTGACACTAGGTTCCATATACATAATACTATGTTTCTTTTTCCTAGTTTAATTGCTTCTGAGCATGTTGTTTTCAATTGAACAATTTGGTGTGATTGTTAAGTAGCAAACTCAGACAATTTACCCCTTAAGTTGTACCGAGAGCTCAGACAATTTACCCCTTAAGCTGTACCGAGAGCTCAGACAATTTACCCCTTAAGTTGTACCGAGAAATCAGGCATTGGGCCAAGGTTGTGCCTGATCCATCCCGCCTATTCTGATTCTGATGTTTGAGTATCGTGCCATTCATATGGTTTGCAGATGGAGCATGTGCAGCCAACAGGCATTACATGTTAATTGGGTCTAGCTCGAGTGATTATGGAAATGGAGTGTTATCTTCCCCACCTAGGTTCTATTCTTGTTAGTGACATGTTGATTTCATAAGAAGTCTATTGTTGTAATAGTGTCAAGCCTTGTTGTCGACCTGGGTACTGTCCTTGGTACGAGGAGAAGATCCTGGGGGCTTTCCCTGTGCATTGTAAGTTTAGAAAAACAACAACAGGTGCGGCATCTTTAAAGCACCAAAAGGCTCATTGGGAGATTGGGAGGATTGCATTACCATGTTTAGTTTTAAAAAAAAAACATTTTTGCAACATCCCTTTTTATTCATATCAGTGCTTGAAAGATATGGTGTTGACATGGATCTACGCTAATACCTACCAGTCTTCATGTGGCTGCATTACATTATATAAGTTGCTGGATAATGTGTTATACTCCATTACAAAGTAGCGAGCTTGCTCATCTTCTTTCCATCAAAGTAGAGTAGAGTCAAAGAGGGTGATGTCTGGTTATGGACATAGTGAGATTGCTTGTCTTTTTTCCATTGAACAAAGAAGAGCCAACAGGTTGACAGAAAAAGAGAGTGAAAATAGTACATCATAAGTGTAGCTAAAGGAATCTCTAAATCTGACCAAAGAAATCCCCCAAAACCCAAAAGGTACAACAATGGTATAAGTGCAAAGCTACAAAGGGAGGGTTAGAAGACTTTTCCCTCTTTCTTTAATACTGATGAAACCATTTCTATGCTTCATAGTTAGTTTATATGTGAAATTGGAAGTTTAAAAAAATTGTTAAATTGAAATTTCTTTGTTTTGCTCACCTTTGTGGAGAGTTTTATGTTAGGATCAGTGATATGATTGCTGTCTTTTGTGGTTGAAGTCTCTTAATGCTCGTTCTAGAGCTATTCTCATGCAAAAATTGGACAGGAGTGGTATAGCTACGAGGTATGTTGGGTTATATATATATTTTTAGATTTCTTGATAATTTTTAAATGTTATGTGCTTATAACAATATGTCTGGATCATTGAGCACTTCAACTCCAGTTTTGGTCAGTCGGGAGAGGATAAGCGGAGTTGTGTACATTTTAGAACATTGGCATCCTTTGTATCATCAGGGGCAATTTTCAGTTATTAGTTGTTTAGCAGTTTTGCTGGGATAATCTTTTGATATATTTCTTTTATGATGGTTTATTGCAGTGGTGCTGGTTCAGTGCCCCCTGTGCCCCTAGCTAATCCTTCTTTGAGCCTCCCAGGGCCTGCTGTTCCTGGCATGTCTTCTGCAGTAGCACCTATTGTTCCTTCTCGTGGTCCAACTACAATCCCTGGCTATTTGGGGTTACCTGTACCTGCAGTTGTTGCCCCATTTGTGGATCCTATTGGTCCTCCAAGTGACTGTCTGTTACTTAAAAATATGTTTGATCCAAATAATGAGGTTTGTACAAGCTCAACCTATTTAACTGGATTGTTTTTTAATTGTCATTATCTTGAGATTTTTTCATCTTATATAGTTTTCTACTAATAAACAATTTCCTAAATTGCAGACTGAGCCTGATTTTGATTTGGATATTAAAGAGGATGTGCAAGATGAATGCCCCAAATTTGGTGCGGTGAAGCACATATTTGTGTACAAGTAAGTTGACCATTTATTGAAAAGTGTCCGTGGTCAAGTTCATCATAATTTTTAAAATAATCTGTGGGTTAGTAAGTTTAACATAATTGAAAATCTCTCCAGCATATTGATTTGTTTGATGATTATCCTTCATTTTCCATGAATGGGTATTCATTAAATAACCATTTTCTATTTATTAATATTTTTAGTACTAGACTAGTGAAATCAGTTTTTGAAAAGTTAGGAACTTCAGTGCTTTTTGTTTTGAACATAAATAAACTTCATTGGTTGGTTTTGGATCCTTAGTTTGCCTTGTAAAACAAGTGGGTATCTATATGATATTCCGATTCTAGGTAAACATTACTAATATGCAATTGTCTAAAATCCTGTAACAATTTACAAAACTCACCAAAACCAAACTCCTGCTCCAGGCGAATCCCTATAAATATGAGACTAAACATATTGGCAAGCAGATGAATGAATATCTTTATTAGTAGGTTATTGATTATCAACTTGTTTAAAATCACTGATCAACTAAATATAGCTGATTTGTAATTGCATTCTTTATTGCTGATTCATTATGTCGTTGATTACTTTCTAATTTCATGTAATTAGTCTTCACTGTGTGGTATTGGAATTGTTAACATTATGTGGAAGATCTTTGTTTTTTTCCAATGTTAAAGGTAAATAATACTGATTCCATAGTAATTGCATAAATTGGTATTCAATTTTTGTAACAATCCCACTAAATTTCTTGTTAATCCACCTTTGTAAACCTATTGGAAGATGGTAATTGTACTCCCTATTATGACTTCTAAGATTTTGCATAGTTCTTATTGTAACTTGTTCTCAACTTTTCTTTTGCAATTATTGACAGTAAATTGCTTTCATGGATGCGAAGTCATTTTTTGTGGATTCAATTTTTATCCTTTTTAATCACATACTGAAAGATGCTTTGTTCTTTTGTTGCAGGTAAGAATTTGGGATACAGAGAGCAAATCCTGCATATGTGTAGCAGCAGGGCACATGGGTGCTGTAGGAGCTGTTGCCTTCTCAAAGAAAGCTAAGAACTCCTTTGTGAGTGGGAGCAGGTTAGTACACATTGCCCATGCCTAATCTGGTTTATCACAGTGTGAAAGATTTTCCACCCAGGTGTTTTGAGTGACACTTGCTCATCATTGGGCTGAAATAGAGAAAGTGAAAGCACATTGAATTAGTGTTACTATGCATATTCCATTAGCCATCTGTATCCAGGTCTTGCTTGGACATGATTTGGAGATTCATGGCACTTTTCACTATAAGGCTAAACTCTTATGATTATCCTTTACTTGACACTTTCACAAAGTTGAATCCAAGACAGATGCAAGATGAATCTTCTATCCAGTTACAGGATCAACCACCCAAAAAACATGTTAAAAAGGACAACAAATCAACAAGGAAAATTTGTTAAAAAGAGAAATTTTAAAAGTTGCAAATAATCACAAATCTTTCTGGTTACTACATTCCCCATTAGGAACATCAAGGAACTTTTTAGGGCTATAAGTTGAGGTCTGTATTTGCATGTTATTTGTGTTGAGTGAACTTTGTAAGCTCGTAGTATTTTGATTTCATATATACAAAAATATAGCAAGTATCGATACATTTTCTAAATGGTGGTTTTCTTGTATATCTTCAGTGATCGCATAATCAAAGTATGGAGTTTTGCTGGTGTACTAGGTTCTGGTAGTATTAGTAAGTCAAACAAGCTATCATCACAGGCTGCGGTTGCAGCTCATGATAAGGACATCAATTCTGTGGTCGTTGCTCCAAATGACAGCCTTATCTGTACTGGTTCTTAGGTGTGTTATATTATGAATTTATTCTTATATCTGCAAGGACTTCTAGCGGAAGATGACTTCCATTGAAACATATTTAGTTTTTTACCCAAGTCTTATGCCATGTTTTTAATCAGGATCGAACAAATCGTGTATGGAGATTACAAGATTTGGTACCAGTACTAGTGCTAAGAGGCCACGAAAGAGGGGTTTGGTGTGTATAATTTTCACCTGTAGATCAATGTGTGATGACAGCATCTGGTGACAAGACAATCAAAATATGGGCCTTATCAGATGGTTCTTGCCTGAAGACTTTTGAAGGTCATACTGCAAGTGTACTATGAGCTTCCTTCCTCACTCGTGGAACACAGTTCGTTTCTTCTGGTATAACCTCTTTCCTGGCATCCTTAGTTCTAATTTAGTTGCTTATTGTTATCCTTATAATTACACTTTTTAAAGTGATGATGGAATTATTTTTCTGCTGTTTGGAGCCTCTTTTGTTTCACAGGCGTAGATGGTTTGTTGAAATTGTGGACAATCAAGTCAAATGAATGTATTGCAACATTTGATCAGCATGAGGATAAGGTGACTTTCATCTTCCCTGAGTTTCAAACTCACATATTTACTTCTACAGGACATCATAGTTGCATGTGTAATTATATTCTGCCTCAGGCCCTACCTTCACCCTATGCATCCCTATCCAAATGAGCTCCTTCTTTACAAAGGAAAATCACTGTGCCCTGTAGCTAAGTTGCTAGTGTACATGGGTATGGGTATGGCACTTTTGAAACAAAGAATGGGTGTAGGCCAGGGGTATATCTATGCAAAAATTTTAAAAATGAAAATTAAGATAAAACCCATGAGAAAATTTTAGTTTGAACTTTATTATTGTTTTTGTTTTAAAATTAATCTAGTATTGATGTTGGCATAATCGGCATTTGTTTGAGAAGTCTGTGAAGATATACAATTGAAAGTATAGCCAAGGATTGCTTCTCTTGTAACAATTGTCTTTTATGGATGGGTCTTGAGGAGGCTGATTCGTTTAGGGTATGTATATATAGATTGTAACAATTGTAACTAGAATATGTATGTATATATAGATAAAATTCATGAAATTTTTTGAGTGAATATAAAGTGAATTTTCCAGAGTCCAGAGTCCAGAGTCCAAGAAAGAAAAACTCATGAATTTTTTTGATTATATATAGATATAGAGGGTAAAATATGATGGTTGTTGGCTTGATGCCTAAACTATGTCATGAACACTTTGAGGCTGACAAGTTAAAAAGAACTTTTTATAATTTTTGTTTGTTTATATACAAATATATGTTTGAAACAAGGACAAGGTAGGCATGTAGGAAATTGGGAATGGTGATGCTATTTGATGGGTTTTGATTATACTGGTGGTTGAGTATAACATCACATTAGTTTGATGGGGTTCTAAATCATTCATTGGTTTCCATAGTTGTCATGTCATTCACTAACCACATGACATATAGGGGTGAACTTCTTCACAGATTGCACTATGTATGCAGGTTTCTACATGTGCAGTCGAGCATAATTGTTTTGTGGATTCATTGATTATCTTTCCTGTTGAAATCCATTTCCTGGTTTAGAGCTGAGTTTTACTTTTCTTAGGTACTAAATAGTTGTAGATTTATCCATTCAAGTTTAATTTTAACCAATTCTTAAATTGAATTTGTTAGATTAGATTTTATTATTTTGCACATGATCTTGGTTATTGTTGTTAGCTGTTGAACAAGATAAATAATTTGCTTCATTGTTTTTCTACTTTACAAGTGATATTTTTTTATTGGATTTTGCAGGAGTGAGCTTCACTTATAAGTGGGCCATTGAGTATGAAGAACTTGTTATTGAAGATTTTCCATTCAGTATAATGAAGAACCCGATGTTAAGGCTTTCAAGCTGCTAAGTGTGGTTTTGAAGATGCTGACGTGGGATCTAAGTATGGTTTTGCAGACAAGTGCAAGTATCATGGTTTAGCCATTGTAATATTTTGAAAAATGATGATTTTCATGTAAAGTTATATGGAAATTAATATGAGTATTTGAGAAAACTCATTTATTGTAATACTTTTGAAATCTCATATAATATAATTTGTGGTTTAAAACTTATATATATGGTTGTACTTTATGTTATGTACCAATGTTGTAATTATTAACTAATTAATGTGACATTGTATAATTCACAAGTGTATTAGATGAGAATAAATGTATGATTTTTTTTTAATTAAACATAATATCATATTAAAAATGTATATTGATTAATAATGGACACCATTCAAACTACTAAAATATAATGACCACACATAAAGCGACTAAAAATGACTAAATTAGTGACCAATAATTGAGAGATATGTGACCAAACAATGAGATATAAATGACAAAAAAATGACCAAAATTCGCATATCAATGACCAAAAAACAGTTTTGGTGGCTAATTTACGATCTTTAATTACGCGACCAAATTTGGTCATATTCTAGCTTGTCATGTGGTCATTAATTTGGTCATACATGTGGTCATATAATTGGTCATTGATTCAAATACATGACCAAATCAATGACCAAATTAATGACCAACTGACAAGCTATAAATGACCAAAATAAAAATGACCAATTTTGGCCGCGTAATAAAAGACCGTAAATTAGCCACCAACGATCGCCAAACCAAAAGTGGTCATTGATATGCATATTTTGGTCATTTTTTTGGTCACTAATCTCTCATTTTCCACTAGTGGTTATATCGTCCTTCTTATTTTCCTTCCATATTTCCTCAGCAGAATATTCCTCCACCACCAATATTGATCATATATTCATCATGGTCTTCGGATTGCCTATCTCCAACCACATTTTGTTGAATCCGATTATTTCTATCTATCATGCACCTTGCATTAGTGAAATCCATCATTGTCGTAAATCTGGAATTGAGAGTTGATCCTGACCGTCAAAACCAGTGGCCCCTACCGAAATCTGTTGATTTGAGGAAAAGGTTTCCACGTGCATGTTGTGGGAGTGGAATTAACCTCCAACATATATCATGAGAGGGCATATGTAATGTCCCCATTTTGGATTTTTTTTTAAATTCCAAATTTTCCAATTTTTTCACAATTTTGGCTCTTGACTAGTGTTGATGTCTAGACTTCCAAATTGACCCAAATGCTTCCAAATTTTATCTGAAGGTACATGAAAGATAATATAAATTAAATATAATTCTCATGTATGTTTTTTACCTCCCAATTACTTCTGCAAACTTTTTTAATCGTCTGTTCAAAGTAGGAGCCTTTACTAGCGAATTGGGGCTCCAATTCCCCCTGGGTAATTGTCGGAAATGGCTTCACAAATGATCCCAAAGTCACTTGAATTTTTAAATAGAGGCTGGGTATGTGTAAGGTACCTTTTCAAATTCTCATATGCATTAGGGTTCAATTTATACAGGCTTTTATGACTCTTTCCAAAACAACTCCCAAGTCACAATTTCGACCCTTCGGGAAAATGCACCAAATCTTCTCCCAATGCAATAAAAATGAGTAAAATAGATTCCAATTGAAATAAAAATTAATTACAGTTCATCCATCATACATTTATCAAACATACATTCCTCCATTCGAACTAATACGCATTACCATGGCATATATCAAAATAGAGTGGAAATGGTCATTGTTTGCTCATTAAAAGTCATTTTGACATACAACTCTTGGGAATTTCGATTTAAAAATTTATGAGAATGAATAAAAGAGGATATTGAAATGATTCCAATAATAAATGGACAATTAAAGTCTCTCCCAATTCGAAATCATCAGCATTATAGTGGTTCACAACAAGATAGTGGGGAAATGACACTATTTCTTCATTGTTCAACATTTTTACATGAATTCTTTTATGTATTCCGACCTGAGAGTATTATGAACATGAAATACATAGGATACACATCATAAAATAATATAATGGGTGTTATAATCTTCCCTAAATAGATCAATACCTCACCCAAAGCGCAATCCCTCCATTGGCATGAATATGGTGTGAAAACTGGAAATAGTTGAGAGAGAGTGCTGCAATAGAAGAATGCACATGATTTCCTATATATTACACCTAAAAATAAGACTCCATTAAATATCCATGAAATACCTGAGTGGAATTTCCAAACACCAACTAGGATGGGAATCTTTCACCCTCGAAATTGGCTTAAATAAGAAAGCTAGTCATCCACTAGCTCTCACAATTCACAAATGACAATTTTGAAAATGAGCAAAAACTATTCTCATGGATGATCCCTGTATTTAATAAAAATTATTAGCCTTCTATGGTTCCAAATCCATCCATAAACCAAATCCAAGTCGAACTGGAGTGGTTGCTCATGCTATGCCATGTGGCCTTTCTCTTCACCTTCCCTCTTCTCCCAAATTTGAGTAGGAGCCTCTTGGCCTTCTCCAAATCCCAAATTCGACCTATAAGATGCTATATTAAGTCTTTACATGTCATTATGTCAGTATTTTATCCTTCAAATTTGACTTGTGTCATAACTGTCATAGAATCTCCATCATTGGTGTTATAGATGTCATAAATGTAAGGGGAATCTAGCCAAGTGTCCATGAAACTCCCATTTGGCTCTTCCTCTCCCATGTAAGTTACAATTCATCCCAAATTCAACCTATGAAGCATATGGAAAAGTATATTAGCCTTATAATCCATCCAAAAACATTGGGCTTCCCATATATTCGAATTTGCAAGAGAAAGATACCATTTAACATAGGAAATCTAGCTAGGGTGGGTCCCATAGTCTCCATGTGTCTTCATGATATATAACCACTTCTATTTTCTCTTGTATTTACTTAATAAGATCAATTATTAAATATTTATCCACTTCTAATGTCTAAACATCATTTATTATCCCCCTTATTCCAAATCTCAAAGCTTCCACCCCCAACTTAGGAAACTAGTGATTTTCCTCCTCGGCAATTATTTGACTTTTAGCATCCATTTGACAACTTTCATGAATATGAAAAATGTGATTTGGCCATTGTGACCCAATGCCAAATTTGGGACATTACAAATCCTCCCTTCCCAATATTGCTTGTCCTCAAGCAATTTCAAACATCATGAGTGCATAATATATATCATCAAAGTATATAAAAACATAATAAGAATGTACATCAAGGAGGTTCCTCACAAAGAAATCATGAAAGTGCTTATACCTTCCAATTCGAAATCATTAGCATTACAATGGTTCATAACAAGATAGTGGGGAAATGACACTATTGCTTCATTGTTCAACATTTTTACATGAATTCTTTTGGGTATTTCGACTTGAGAGTATTCTGAATGTGAAATACAGAGGATATACATCATAACATAATATAATGGGCATTAGAATCTTCCCTAAATATATCAATAGATAACCCAAAGCGCAATCCCTCTATTGGCATGAATATGGTGTGAAAACTGGAAATAGTTGAGAGACAGTGCTGCAATAGAAGAATCCACATGATTTCCTGTAGCTTACACCTGCAAATAAGACTGCATTAAAACTCCATGAAATACCTGAGTGGCCTTTCGAAACACCAACTAGGATGGGAATCTTTCACCCTCGAAATTGGATTAAGCAAGAAAACTAGTCATCCACTAGCTCTCACAATTCACAAATGAGAAAAAAATATTCTCATGGCTGATCCCTGTATTTTATAAACATTATTAGCCTTATATGGTTCCAAATCCATCCATAAACCAAATCCAAGTCGAATTGGTGTGGTTGCTCATGCTATGCCATGTGGCCTCTCTCTTCACCTTCCCTCTTCTCCCAAATTTGAGTAGGAGCCTCTTGGCCTTCTCCAACTCCAAAATTCAACCTCTAAGATGCTATATTTATTCCTAACATGTCATTATGTTAGTATGTCAGCCTTCATATATGACTTGTGTCATGACTGTCATAGAATGTCCATCATTGGTGTCATAGATGTCATAAATGTAAGGGGAATCTAGCCAAGTGTCCATGAAACTCCCATTTGGATCTTCCTCTCCCATGTAAGCGAAAATTCATCCCAAATTCGAACTATGAAGCATATGGACAAGTATATTAGCCTTATAATCCATCCAAAATCATTAGGCTTCCCATATATTTGAATTTGCAAGAGAAAGATACCATTTAACATAGGAATTCTAGCTAGTGTGGACCCCATAGTCTCCATGTGTTTTCATGCTCTATTAACACTTCTATTTTCTCTTGTATTTATTTAATAAGATCAATTATTAAATATTTATCCCCTTCTAATGTCTAAACATTATTTATTATCCCCCTTATTCCAAATCTCAAAGCTTCCACCCCCAACCTAGGAAACTAGTGATTTTCCTCCTTGTCAATTATTTGACTTTTAGCATCCATTTGACAACTTTCATGAATATGGAAAATGTGATTTGGCCATTGTGACCCAATGCCAAATTTGGGACATTACAGCATAGATTTGGGCCATTGAAACCTGTAGCCCCTACAAAATTCCACCAATTTTAAGTGATCGCGGCACGCAAGTTGGACTAATAGAATCCATCTCCGCCATAGATATGAGAGCAAGCATAATGTGGGTCATTTAAACTTGTGGGATCTACCCGATTCTGCAGAGTTGGAGATTTATTTTTTGCGTGCATGTTGAACTAGCATAATTAATTTCCACCGTGGATCTTATTCCTTCCTAGATATACACCATTGGAATATGTGGGCTCCAATCTATTTCACAGACTTGAGAAATTTATTCCTCCTTTCATGTTAAAACAACAGAAATTTTTCAGTACCGTAGATCTATCTTCATCTATTGATCCCATGGATAATGTTTCATGCAAGTTAACCTGTCTCCACCCTTACCAAAATTCCTCAAGCCTATACATCGTACCTTGGAGGAATTATTAACAACCATTGATCTTCTCCTCTTCTGAATTTAAAACCTTCATTCTTGTCACTATATAACCCAACTTTCTTCACTTACACACATTTGTAAGGTTCAAAACTATAATTATTTTCAATTATTTTTCATTTCCAACTTAGGAATGATCCTTCAAATCACCCACAGAACATCCTTAACATCCTTCAAGGTCCCATGACAGAAATTTTCAGACCTTTTTCCTCCTTTCACTAGCCTAATCCCTTGCCAACTACTTAGCCCAAAAATAGTGATAACACATCTGTAAAAATATTCAAATTTTAGCACAGGTGCTAAGACTCCCCAATATATGAATAAAATTTTGACTAAATTCTGTTGCTAAAGGGTCATAAGTATCACACATTTAAAAATGAAAATGTATTCCAAAATAGTACAATGTTTGAGTGTAATGACTATTACAAAATCATATCTCAACATACTCCTTTAGATCCTATTTCAAATAAACCTTCACTAGTATATGACTCATAGTTAAATTCATCCACTACAATAAACTACCTTAGGCTATTTCCTATATCCCCAAATACATCCATGGAAAAAAGTTCAAGTGGAAGAGCTTCGAGGTTTTTCCCATGTAGATCATTGTATGGACATATATGTTTGAATATCAAAATAGAGAATCCATTATTTCAATGTTAAATGTATAAAAAACCCACATCCACCTTAATATGCTTAAGATGGTAGGAGAAAATTATTCATATGTAAATATAAAAGGAAAACTAACATCTTACTAGTATGTGGAATTTGGGGATCTATCCTAGAAATCACATGATTGCGTTCCATTTACAAACATTACATTTTGAAAATTATATGTCAAATAAATTACCTATCAATTCTTTGTGTTCCATTTCAACCGCTTAATTCATCTTAGTATCCTGACCATGGTCTATGGAAAATTTATTCTTCTAGAGTTTCAAACACTTTTTACCTTCCTTCCTTATCTTTACTTATGGATATTTCGTATCGTTCATATCATATCTCACTTAACCAAACCCTATGGAATATTGAACCTTCCCTCTTGATCTGAGCTCGTTCCTTAGAAAAACCATCACTGGCATACACCTTCCGTATCTATCTTGAAGTCCAAATATCCTCTCACTAAGTTCTTTAGGAAAGGAAGCACTCCATATTGCAAGTTTCTGAACCACCTCTTCCATAACTCACACAAATTGGTACCATTGTGCACCAGAGCACCATTAAGTTGGAAGGCAGTTTTTATACTCATGGTGCAGAAGCGTAAAGAACCAAAGAGGACTGCGTAAGAAGAATATGTTAACAAGTGGTTGACTCAGTTGTATTTTTGTACTTTTCTATCCAAGTTAGTTAAATGTGGACCATTTTGTAAAGGCACAAGACTATTAAAGGATTTAGAAATGTAGTAGAAAGATATATTTAAACAAATATAAGGCTTTCAAATCATCTTGGATCCTTTTGTCGAATGTTCAGAACAAATATTGTCTTTATCTATCTTGCGAACTATTTTCTGAGTGTTGGTCCAAGCCTATTGACCATGAGATGTATTTTGGGGAAGTATGTTGATATGTGAAAGTTAATAAGATGAGAATATTGTTGGAAATTCCATGTGTTATGTTGCGATGCAATTTATGATCAGATGAATGTTAAATGATGCATGACGTGCAACTGAGAGAGAAGAAGTGTGCATGTCATCTTTCCCTCTGTGGAAATGTGGTTCCTCCGTCCCTCCCTCGAACATCTCCGGTGAGACTTGATCTCCTTCACAGGTGTTGCTGGATAGGGTAAAACCTATATGGAATGGTGCTTAGGGAGATTACGGTGACAAGGTGTCGACAGAGTGGGAACCCCTATCTATTGAAGTGTGTCAACAAATGGTTTCATTGTCGGGACCATAGTGTGAGAATGAAGAGTAAATGTTGTGGAATCTGATGAAACCTGAAGAGTAAATGTTGTGGAATCCGACGAAACCAGATATTCAATACTGGTTCGAATACAAGGCCCAAGAATTCGCAGCAAAAGAAAATCAAAGTTCTAGAAAAAAAAAGAGGAGTTGATGGGGATACATAAATATTTTAATATCCGTGAATATTTATTCTCCAAGTTCTCAACTATCTTGTATGATTGGTTGGCGCAACTAACCTACCAGAAAACAAAATTTGGATGAGGTGAACCTACTTACTAGACCCCTAAACTGATCCAACGACTGAAGAGGTAGACAACAGGGTGTCAAGGGCTATTGAAGTGTGGCTCGACATCATTTTGGAAGGATATATCACTGAGTTTGTTATTCACACAGTAAAATCCTATAGCAATGCAGAAAGGAAATTCTTCCAAGGACCAAGAGGTATATTTCTATCAACCTTGCATTTGTGGATTAAAATTCTTATCTGTGAAAATGGTATAATGAATATGAACTCTGACGAGTAGATATTTGGTGTGTGGAGGTTATGGGTACTACAGATATTAGGGTTGTATGGAATGATATGGGGTATATGGATGGGAGTTACAGTGAAACTATGAGGGAAGTAGAGGAATAATGTGGTCTTCTATGAAGTGTGGTAAGGTTCTGACAAGAGAAGAGGCAGAGGACTAAGGAGAGTCCTGGTGCAACCAGAATAGGAAACCAAGAGAGAAGATCACAAGGGACTAAGCAAACCTACATAAATGAAGGAGAAAATGACAATATGCCTAATCCTAAGGAAGAACCAAACTAAAGCAACAACGTACCTACACCTCCATGCACTATGCCACATTCAGGAAGAAACACCATATCATTTCAAGAATTCTCGGTGTGTCATCACCAAAGCAATATTAGTGGATGAATGAATACATGGAGAAGGACCAGAATGGAGAGTGATGATGTAAAATTACCTCGATTCCATGGGAATGAGACTGAATATCCTGAGCAATATTGGTTTCTCTGTGAAGCAGTATGGACTATGAAGCATGTCTAAGATGAAGACATTAAGAAGGGGCAACTTGTGACAACTTTATGAGGTCATGCATTAGATTGGTATAAGAAGTTCGTACAAGTACCACCATGGAATCATCAGAAGTCTCTAGCACAGATTAGGACCGGGTTGATTGAGGACTTCTAGAAACCCAAATCTAATTCGCAGTACATTACTAAATTGAACGAAATCAAGCAATATGCAAACGATTCGGTATGGGAATTTAATCAACGATTCAAGAGCGGATGGTCAAAATAAGTTTCAAAATGAGTGACGTACAACACAAAGAATGGTTCATCGCAACATTGGTACACCATAGATGAATTCCATTAATGCAACAAAATATTACGACACGGACTGAGGATTTAGAGATTCCGATGAGTTTGGAATCCTCACTAGTGGGTGAAATTGGAGTCAGAATGAATCAGGTCCAGTTAGAACTTGAGAATATGACAATTCAATCGTAGGATATCAAGAATGGAAAAGACATTCGTGAAGAATTTTTTGTGTATTCAATGTCGCAGAGAAGGACATCTTATAAACCAATGTCCAAATTTCGATGATTAATTGAAGTATGGTGCTCCCAATCTGCTAAGTTAAGGCGGTTTTCCATGGTGTCAAATATGTAAAACTCAAGGAAATAGACACGAGGAATGTGGATATATCCAAAATGTATTATCAAAACCTGCAAATTTGTTCTATAATTTTCATTGCTCTATTGATCATGAAGAGAAGGATTATAGAAAATATGACCTTCTCCAAGAAAAGACAATGGATACATACTATATGAAGGGAGAAAAGCATCAATCAGTAGAGAGGCCACCAACAAAACATCCATCACATTTTGCACAACAACAACCACAGTTTGCTTCGCCCCAAAAACAGTATAATCAGATGCAGTATGCTCTGCAACAGTCGTAGTATACTAAACCATGGTATGTTCAATCGCATCCAAATAAACAACATCAATAGTTTCATAAACCACAGTACTAGCTAAAATGAAGATTCCATGGAGGATTCCAAAAGGATGAAACAATGGTTTCTATTGAGGAGGAGGATGAGGCCGAGGATGCATGCAATGCTATAATTGTGGAGTATTGGGACATTATCAACAATATTTCGCACATATTTAGTTGCAATGTACCTACTGTAGTGTTGCAGATCATACTATCAAAGATTGTCCACAATTGATCACAAAATGGAAAGTGAAGAATATTCCACCAATGCAGAACCAGAACCAGAGCGTGAACCATAATGTGAACCAGGCTTTGAATCAGCCTCAAAACCAGAATCAAGGGATGACTATGGGGATATTGGTGGAACTCAGAACACAACCTGTAGATGTTGCGGTCATAACTCGAGGAGGTTTTACAATAGGAAATAATGGTCCAATGTTATAGATCTGATTGGAGGCTCTAAATAAGGTGCAATTTGATGTCGACGCTAAGAAATAGATGTTCCTTGATATAAGAGACATAATCAAAAGATATATGGGTAAGTTTCCTATCTACGAAATGCCACCTGCTTTTGACTTGACACTTGTAGCAGGGCGATCGTGGAAGTGTGGAACGTTGCAGAGTTTCCATGAAATTCCTTATCGCTAGAAAAATATACCAATGTGCTAGCGGAGATTTCAAGTCTGCTATATCAACTAGAGAAAGGTCGACAGGAGTACGTTGTGAATTCTTTTCTCAAAAAGAAAACTGGAAGAGAGATGAGAATGAATTTCCAAATTGGTGATTATTGTTGCACTTAGAAATCTCACATTGCTTATCAGCCTTCATGATAATTTCACATTCCCTTTGAAACTCCTACAAATCCTAGCTTAAGTCACCTTAGCCATTTTTTTCTCATACCTAGAAGGGATGGTGCCTTCATGCTTTTTACATAAATCGTTGGTGACGCCTGTCACAGTGAACCCATAAGCATCGTTTCCCTCTTTATTTGTAAAAAACCCTAGATCGACGCCTTTGTCATTTTTGGTAGGAGTCTCAGAGGTCAAAAAATGAGAAAAAAGAAGTTTTTGGAAGCTTCCATGCGGAAGCCTCTGTGGATTTAGTTCCTATATGCTTGGGAGAGGTGGAATTCACCTCCTTCACCTATTGGGATCATATCTTATCCATTTTCAAATTCATCTCTTGAGTTGTAGGCCTATAAATGAAGCCTTCATGATGAGAGTGGGGAGGCCAGAAAAAAACAACCTTATGTTGTTAGTTTGAAGCCTAAATCAGAGGCAAGGTAGAGTTAGCTTATGGTTGGAGAGGTATTCATAGCTATAGAGGATTGTAATCATTCTTCTTGATATCGAAGCCCTCAACATCAAGGCTTTTTGGTTGTACTTATTTTTCTTCCATAATTAATACAAAGACATTCCCCTTTCCTATATTTGATGCATTTATTTTAATAAGATATTATTAGAATCCTTGATCACTAATATGAATAATCAATCTATCATGATGCTCTCATCTTGTTTTCTTGTCTTTTTATTTTTCTTGCAGGTACTGAACTATTGGAAGGACTTTGGAGAAAAGACAGAGACATCCGAGGTTGAGGTATATTGTATTTCATGCTAGTTAATTTGATTGTTTAAGGGAAGGATATGTTGTTGTGTGTTTTTGTTCTGTGTTTGTTATTTAATTTGCAGAGGAACAAGCAGTGTCTGCACTGATTGAGAATTCCTGATAAAAAAATGGTGACTCTGCTAGGGAAGCTTAATCCAGTCATATCTAGGGAAGATCCAGTCAGAAATGGTTCAGATCCAGTTAGATCTACAAACTTTTGTAATCATTCCATCAATGAAGGTTTTTAGTTATTTCAGTTAACAAGGTAAGCCATCTATCTTACGTTTCTGATTTTTTGCCCCTTTTTTGAGTAGGTTTTACCTTTTTCAGTGCAACTTAGTCTTTTCTAGTTTCTCCTGCAGGCCTTTACTCTTTCATTCTATTGTTCGAGCAGCACCTTTCTCTTTGGCTGATAGAGCGTTGATCTTTCCCAGGCCTTTTTTTCTCTCTTTGTTTAGGACGTCGATAGCACCTTCTTCATCAACTGACATAGCGTCGATGACGCTTGTGTGCAAAAGGATAAAAGTGTTTTTTCATCCTACGATGCCCTGGTTCAATGATCCTCAACGTGTCGAGGTAGGCCTTCAAACTGCTTGTTTAAAAAAAAAATTGTTCAAATTTTTAAACTATCCTGTTCTCTGAAGAATTTTAGTGTGGTTTGCTTGTGTGTTTGCTGTCTAAGATTGCTGGTTTTTTTGAGTCTGATTCTTTGTTTAAGCTCAGATCCAAAAAAATTATCTTCTTCATTGTTGTAAACGAAAGTGGAAACATAGTTCAGTTTTGGTTTTTTAGTGAAGTATCTGAAAATTTTTCTTTTGAAAAGAAATCCTATAGCCTCTTCCTAGAAGGTTAGTTTCTTTAAAAAAAATTAAAAATACCACTTTGTGTGCCTCATATTTTATAGAAAAATACAAAAAGAATCATATTATTTTCCTCTTGTTTATGCTTGCGAAAATTTTCATTTCTATTTGCATGTGTAATTCAGAAGAATAGGTCTTTTTGACATTCTAGCAAAAGTTAGTTTTGCGTGCACGTTAGAGGCTTAGTTTTCTTTCTTGCATTTTCAGATACTTTAAGTTGCTTGATTGAAAGAGTTTTGTGTTTGAAATAAATTTATTTGCTTTGTTTATTGGATCTTGTTTTGATTGTTAAAACAAATTTCTTTTGGTATATTGTTGAAAAGTTAAGAAAAATATTTTTTCCTTACCCTAGTTAGTTCTCATTGAATTCAAAAAAGTGCATTTACATTTAGATTAATTTGCATTATTGGAGATAGCACCTCACAAACATTCACCTAATCGTTGAGATAAAATTAATGGTATCTTTAGGTCTAAAATTGTATAAAAATTTGAGTGATAGGTTAGTGACGTGTTCGGGTGTCGTAAAACGTAGGAGCTGCCGTTATTTTTCTGCAATACAACCCAGGACTCGCGTGGTTCTTCCACATACCATCAGTATATCAAACAACCTTTCACGTACCCTTTAGGTATATAGAAAGGTACTTCACGTACTTGATTGTATATCGGAAGACCCCTTGTGAATAGTTGTGCATTAAGAAGCACTACTACCGATTTGAGCTCCCACGTACTTTTCGTATATTGAGAGATCCCACTAGGATACCCTATCCATCTGAGAAAAACCCTTTGGTCATCTTGTATGGAGCAATACACCAAAAGAAACATTCAAGCAGATTAGTATGCACGTACCGATGAGGTATATCACGAGTTACACCTGCTTGATAATCCTAGTGAGAGACCAACTATTCTGAACCTGTCCTATCACTTAAGTCTTCTTGTGGCCTTTAGCTCTATGTAGGTTTGTTTGTGTGCTTTTCTACTTTTTTGACCTAGATTAGATAACTTTCACCACCACCATGGATGAGCAACTTACGAGACATCATTCTCATAGATTGCAGGTTTAACTCTTGACTCTCTTCCTACCATGGAAGGACAAGAAGGGGTAAATATGGAACAACCAGCTTCTCCTAATGTTCCCATAGGAACTTCCTTAGCTAGTGAAATTAGATAATATTTCACTTTTTATACAGATCCTTTGGTTCAACTGCCTCCTGCAGCTGATGCTTCTATGCATTCACTATTGGAAGTTCGTATCGATAGTCCTATTCCACCATATTATGGCCCGGATGCTCCTTTTTGGAGGACTTCTATGGGACAATCCATTTCTGAATTCACGGTTATTAGACCTTCACTAGGGAATCCTCCTTTAGGAGAAGAGGAACATAGAAGAATTAATGCATCTCTTGATCGAGCTCGTAACTTTTCAAAGAGAGTAGAAAGAATCATTCCTCCACCTGTGTCTTGTCATGAAACTATTTCGGCTCGTTTACCCCGTTTATGAGACCCATGGCCTGATGGATATTGTTCAGTAGCTCAAGTTTTAGGTCCTGTTGAAGAAGTTACATTTCAAGGTAATCCAAGCCCAAATTACAATCGTACAGTCTCACATACTGGCCCCATTACTAGGCCTTCCATACTAGTCATGGTTAGGGAGAAATCCACAAATCAAGTAATGTCATCAAATTCTAACACCGGGGGGAAACCCCCAGTGTGAGTTACATCATATGTTAGTGGAATTATTGCTAGTTTAGGATAAGTTTTAGCTGTAGCACAACTTGCAGTAGTTATTCCTCCTGCTTATACCAACTTTGCGAACCCTCCATCTAGTTTAGGCCAACCCTTAGGGGTGCAACTTGTCAATAATCCAACTTCTTGGACATATACTTATACAAGAACTCATCCACCTATGGCTAATTAAGTTTATCAACAACCACTACCAACGGCTATTTATATTGGAATGCCCTACCCTGGAAATTCTTTTATACCTTGGGGACAACCAAATTGGTCTAATGTCCCATCATATGGGGGAAATTTTGTACATACTGCTGGGGCCTATGGTGGACCACCACCTGGAGGACCACCAACAGGACCTAGAGGATGTGGAGGACCCGGAGGACCTCGAGGTCCTGGGGGTCCTGGAGGACCTGGTGGACCATTTGGAGGACCACCACATAGAGGCCCACCACCCCTTAGAGGTGGCGGATCACCACCTAGAGGACCACCACCACCACCGTCTGGAGGACCACCACTACAACCACCACCTTCCGAAGGGCCCCCTCCCTCTAGTGGCCCACCTCCCAATGGAAATTCTGGAAATCAACAACCTTTTCAATAATATTCAGGGGCATCATCCATAGCCATATATCAATCTACATATGGTACTATTGGTTAGCAAATTCCATACCATTACTATCATTACTCACAACCAAATCAAAAACTGCCATTTCTGGCTACTTTAGATCTGCCATACTTGTTAAGATTGATAAATGACCCCATCAATCATGAACCCTCTTGGCCTGCCATTCCTATAAAGTTGCCTTCCGATATACCCAAGTTTGATGGTAACCCTGATGAAGATACAAAAAACCATGCAATGACATTTCACTTATGGTGTTCATCTAATTCTTTGATGGACGACTCAATCCGTCTATGGATTTTTCAAATAAACCTCATTGGTATTGCCGCAAATTAGTACATCGAGTTACCACAACACTATTTTTGGGATTTCAATGCCTTAGCAATGGTGTTTTTAACACACTTTCAATTGCCAATCTAATATGAAACAAGTACAGATGTTTTGACCTTGCTTCGACAAACCACATCAACTCACATCTTCAATCATATCCATGAATGGAGAAGAAGATGAAGGTTAATTAAGGCCCCTATTCCTGATAAGTTACTCGCTGATTGGTTTATAAAGTCTTTACTTCCACCTATTGCTAGAGATGTTTCCATGGGAGGCGATTTTATTGAGGAGCAAGCTATTAGCTGCACTCAATACCTATACTTGGTCTATTCCGAGTCAGGTACTTTGTATGATCTAATTCCCATGCTCCTTGACCTACAACAGATCCATCAAGACCCGCAGTTGAGCCACCCGTTGATGGCATACTTGGTTCTTTTCAAATGAAAATGGTGGCAAAATCAAACTGCCACTCTGTAAACTCAACAAGAACCATCTGCCAAAACTGCACCCTCTCCTATTGCTTCCACTGAAGTAAACGTGATCCAATCAATTGAATCTTCAGGTGGAAAGAAGAAAGGAAAAAATAAATCTAAAAAACCTAATAATCAACAGGAAGGAAACAAACCACATAACTCAGATGTTGATTCAAAAGGTAAGCAAAAGGTAAAATACCCTTTTTTAATATGCAGAGGTGACCATTTTATGAAAGAATGTTCTCATCATGAGGAAGTTAGTATGTTTTTTAAAAATTCACCCATCCCAATAGTCCTGAAACATCCTTTCCCTTCACAACAACAGTTAATATATCATAAGTCCTTGAACAAAACTTCTTCATCCACTGACGAATTTCGAATGATGTCTAGTGAAACGGTTAACTTGAACACAGGATCACAAAGTTATCACCCACCTCCACAAAATCAAACTGATGATGTCCCACTCGAAAAACCCTTAGCTTCCACACCTCCTCCTAATAATGGTCTTCACATTGAAAAACCTATTCCAGAAGTGATTTTCCGCCCACCAAATGGTACTCTATGCAAGTCCATAATCAATCCTAACACTCGTGCCACCCAATATTATAGTATTGTTGAAGATTTGGCTCAAGCACCCTGTGCTATGTTGGCTTTAGGGGTACTTCAAACCTGCCCAACTCAACAGAAAAAATTGCTTACTGCCCTTGGAGCTATGGACTCTGAGAAGAGTAATATCATCATGTTCAAATTGAGACTCTCACATCAGTTAGCTTTATAGATAGCTACCAAAATTTCTAGAAAGGCTATCCTTCGTACCGTTTTGGACGAGGGTGCCTCTACATCAGTCATGTCTTTATCTTGTTAGAGAGCCATTGGTTCTTTGAAAATCAATTGTTCACCTACCACCCTCAAGGATTTTAATGGTCGTGACTTTCAACCCTATGGATTACTACCTGCCATCCATGTTGAACTAGGCGGCAAGTCATTCTCCATTCACATTGAAGTTGTCGAAACTCCTTTGGATTACAAGTTACTCCTATGTCGTATCTAGTTTTATGCTATGCAAGCTGTAACATCGACCATTTTTCAGATCATCTAGTTCCCATTCCAAGGAAAGATTGTTACTATTGATCAGTTAGATTTCATCACACCTAGTGCCATTACAAATGATGCAAATAGAATTCCGCTCCTGCATACCCCACAGTATAAGGACATTGGAGTATGCCTTATCAAAGACTCTTCATTAATGGGAGTCTTTCCCTTATCATATCTGTCTCCTGCTTCACAAACTGCATCTATTAGCATGATTTCTACCTATCATGCAGAAAAAGGAAAAGCAATTGCTAATGAATCAACATCATTTTCCCCTTTCGAAGAAATTTACAATGCCATCCAAGCCATCAGTGACCCCACCATCAATGACCATTTGTTGGTGGCCTCATATCATTATCACATGCCATATTGGCTCGAAAACCCCCGCATCTCTAGATTATTTTTCACACACACTTCCTAGAGATGAATCTATTATGGAAGTTATGTCATTAGAAGAGATGCCTTGGGAAGACTATCATCATCGATCTTCTTTCCTTCCCCCTTTCCATATGGTAGATGACCACTTCACCTCCATGGTTTCAACTGATATCGTCCCCAACCCTCAATCTCCAATCCTCATTGAAAGTGTCGATTCTAAAAGAAATTTGTGTAATATTACAAAAAACATGCCCGTGGACATATCTGTGAAACCAGGTATTTTCGACAACATTTTCATAGGTTAGAACTCTTCACCCGAAGAGGTTCAATCATACACAGCCCTTTTCAAGGAGTTTAGAGATGTCATCACATGGAAATATGAAGAAATGCCAGGGATTGATCACTCTATCGTTGTTCATGAGATAAAAAATTACCCCGATGCCAAGCCATCCCACGAGAAACTCCAACAGGTCCATCCAAGAAAAGAAGCCGCTAATAGAGAAGAAATTGAGAAACTTCTAAAGGCTGGTTTCATTTACCCTATACTGTTAACTGAATGGGTGTCCAACAAAGTCCCTGTGAACAAGAAACATGGCAATATTAGGGTTTGCTTCGACTTTATGGATTTAAATAGAGCTTGTCTGAAAGACAACTTATCCACTCCCTATATCGATCATATTTTCGACAATTGTGCTAGATGCATTATTTTTTCCTTTATGGATGGATTATCTGGCTATAATCAGATTGATATTCTCCTGTCAGACCAACACAAGATGACATTTATTTATCCTTGGGGGACTTTTTCTTATTGAAAACTACCTTTCGGTTTAAAGAACGTTGGCACAACATTCCAACATGCCATGTCATATGCTTTTCATGACATTAAACATGTTGTGGAACCTTATCTTGATGACCTTCCTACTCATTCCATGCAGTGGTATATCCATGTTGATCATCTAAGATCCATTTTTCTTCGATGTCATCATTTTAATATTCATCTAAATCCCCATAAATGTGTTTCTTGTGTAGAAGCTAGCCGACTTCTTGGATTTATTGTTTCTAAAGATGGAATCCATATAGATCCCTTGCAAATTGAAGCTAGCTTAGCCCTACCTACTCCCACGAACATAAATGAACTCCAAAGTTTGTAAGGGAAGGCAAAATTTCTACATCATTTCGTCTGCAATTATGTAGAAAGGACACATGGTTTCATGAGGTTGCTAAAAAAAGATACCCCTTTCGTTTGGGATGATTTTGTGCAATGCACGTTTGATAATATTAAACTTCACTTACCCATGCACCAGTGTTGCAACCACCTAATTATGCTAAGGACTATTCCTTGTATGTGGCTACATCCTTGTATACCATAGGGATGGTCCTTTTTCAAACAGATGAACACGACTAGGAACATGTGATTTATTATTAAGTAAGAGTCTTCTAGACTCTAAAACTCGATACTTACATGTCGAAAAACATGCTCTACCCACGGTCATCGCAATCCAAAAGTTTCGTCATTATATTTTACTCCGTACCACCACTGTTTATGCGAATTCCAACCCCATGTACTACGTTCTTACACAACAAGTGCTTAGGGGCAAATACTCACGTTGGATTGTGATTCTCTAGGAATTTGAGTTAGAATTCGCTAAAAGCACTTCTAAGAAGTATCTCATTTTTGTAGAGCTGATATGTGACCTTCTCCATAGTACAGAGAATATAGAGCCCTTCGATTCATTACCCAATGAATCACTATTTCTCATTAGTATGAGTGATCCATGGTATATAGATATCATTTTGTATCTCCAGACCTTATGATACCATCCTACTGCTTCTCACGGTGAACGTCATCATGTTCGCCACTAGGCCAAAATCTATCTTATCCTGAATGATACCCTCTACCGCCGTGGTATTGACTCCATATTACGATGTTCTCTTACACATGAATAGGATGAGATATTTTTAAATGATTTCCACGTAGGAGCTTGTGGCGGTCTTCTATCTGGGTTGGATACTGCCCAGAAAATATTGCATGCCAGGTATATCTGGCCTTCTATTCTCAAAGATTGCATTGAATCCATCAAGAAATGCCCACCATCTCAAATTTTCAGTTCCAAAAAACGTACACATCCAGCTCCGCTCCATTCCATTGTAGCAGTTGGCCCCTTTTCAAAATGGGGCATAGACTTCGTGCACTGTAGACCTACCTCAACCGAGGGGCATGGCTACATTATTGTGGCTATGGAATATTTTACAAAATGGGCCGAGGCAATGCCCACATATGTCAAAGATGGCAAGACTGCTGCACTATTCTTACTCAACCATATCATTGTGAGATTCAGGATTCGTAGGGCCATTGTGACCGATCATGGATCACATTTTCAAAACAAAATGATGGCAGAGCTTAGTGTAAAATTAGGTTTTCATCATGATAAATCTACACCTTACTATCCTCATTCCAATGGCTAATTTGAGGCTATAAACAAATTATCAAAAACAATGCTTCAGCAGATGGTAGGGCAAGCCAGGTCAAACTGGCATTTGCAGCTTTTCTCTGCACTTTGGGCCTACAGGACTACTATTAAAACTTATGACCAGAAGCATGACAAGCTGGGGGTAGGTAAATTTGAGTCTATGTGGCATGGGCCCTATATTGTTAGTCATGTTTTAGAAAAATGGGCATATGAATTGGTTGATTACGATGGGATACCTTTGGGAGAGCCCCGAAATGGGATCTACCTCCAAAGATACTATGCCTAGGTCATCTAGCATAGGAACTTTGTAAATGTTTTTTATAGTTTGTTGTGTGTCTTAGCTTTAGAAGTGTGTCTATTTTGTGATTCAAAATTTTGTTTTTCATAAAACCCTACTTATGCATGTCTTTTTTCTGATGGATAGATGAATTCCTTCACTTGTTTTGCTAATGGTGCTAATCGATATACACTTAACCATGGATCAGCAATTTGGGTACTGTACTCTCCTACAAGTGAGCTGGTGAGTTCACAGGGTGTTCTTTTAGGTCCCTCCACCAACAATTTGGTGGAATATCAAGCCATTATCGGATTGCTGACAGAATCCCTAGCTAATGATGTAACATAAATTAGGGTTTATCTACACTCCAAACTAGTTGTCCAACAACTTAATTGAGTCTACACCATCTGAAATCCCCTGATTCTTCATACTTTCTGAATATTTAGGTTGTTAGAGAGGTATTTTAAGCAATTTACATATCAACATGTCCCGAGACATTTAAATGTTGTGGCAAATTCCCTAACTAACTATGTCTTAGATTGACATATTGCTCATATTTAAAATTCCATTTGAAGCATAAAGAATACATGTAAATTCATAAGTAGGTGATCATTTCACACATCACATTTGTCGCACACACAACTGTAAATATAAAATTTTGTCATATATAAAAACTGTAGCACTGAGATACAAAATTGAGTTGAAGCATCTCTAGCCTTTAATGCCCTCAAAGTTCAAGAATATAAAAGCTTCATAGTACACATATATATAGCGCAAAATATGGAGCTCCGAATCTTTCAGTAATACATATACAAAAAGTGAAGATCAAAGTATTCTCATCCTCATGATGCTCATGATAGCATGAGATAGCTTGAGTGACTTTGCGGAGTATCCCCAAGAACCGTCCAGAGACACCTGTAGTATGGTGCTAGTAAAGTCTATGTACCTCATCAGTAGTCATATCAGGGATACCCATAGTAAAATGCTCTAGGTTCTCCTCAATATCTCTGAGCTCTTCATCAGATTCTGAGTGATATAGCATCATGTCTCTGGTACCCACTTGCCTAGCAATAGGCAACATCCCTGATTGATGGATAGATCTAATGTCTGCATGAAAACATTTTTTTTCTTAGTACTACAAAATAAAAATGAAATAAATACAAAAATTTAAAAACACAAGTGAATAATGTCTTTTGTTACCTTGGTCATCCCATACTTCTCCCTCAGGTAAGACAAGCTCCAGGTCATTTCAGAAATATGCCCCCTCATAGACATAGTTCTCCACCATGAGTAATCAGTTTCTTCACCAACGAAAGAATCCAGACCCGTAATTGACTTTAGGTCCTGTGCCACCAAGGTGAGGCATGGCTATAACCCATGCAACCATCCTGGGATCCTCAGGCTCAAGTCTAGTAATAGTCACCTATGGTCTCAGTTGAGGCACCCCCTATAAGATAAAAGACATTATCACTGCTCCATAGCCAAATTGTTTCAGTGTTCCTCTCTTGCATTTTTTTAACTCTTTCTTTAGACATACCAGCATGCTTTCACACCAGTTAAAAATAGTGGGCTCCATACATTGCAAAGCATATAACATATGTGATCTAGTGGTAAGGTGGAAATACCTAATTCCTGCCACCTTGTTGATAATATACAACACTTTCCTCAAGGGGAGATATACTATGGACTTGATCCGTACCTTCCCAGATTGATAATTTGTACCTAGTGCACAATGCTAGTCAATAATATCATCCAGGGAGGTTTCTCCTCCTTGTGCCCTGGATAGAACTACTTGGATTCCCCTCATTGACAAACTAGTCAGAAAATAGATATCCTCAACCTCTATGGGTAGAATATGGACTCCCACCACAAAATGCTCCTGGCTGGGATTCCACATCCCTATGATATACTCTAATAATCAGATATGTGCTTTCATACTTGGTTTGGAAGTATTTTAGAAGCCCACAATTCCATAGAGCCTTAATAGTGGCTGGATCATTAGCAGCCTTGTTGTCCGAAACTTCATGTTCTCTTTCCTTCCAAGTCACCATGATGCACCTGTAACACACAAATTTTTTAATTAGAAAACATATCATGGGTAAAAGGATGAAAATCATATAAAATGACAAATTTGAAGCAAGAAGAAAGCATTAAAAACTTTGTTTTTTGATGGATTAGGGTTTTTTTTATATATATTGCTTGCAGTGGCACTGCTACCCTATCAGCTGTGGATAGATTGCCTATGGAACCACTATCCCAACTTGACAGAGCGTTGTCGTGTGCTCTTCCCAATGGTTAAAAACCCTACGGTGAGAAAACGTTGGCTTTCTCAACCAGAAAAAACCCTCTTGAGATGGTTAGCTTCCTATTATACATTTCAAATTAATAACCCACCCTATATCTTGGCTTTAAAACAATCAAAAATCATTTTAAGAACATGAAATAATCAATGGAAAAGAAATGAAATGACATTTTTTGAGCATGGAAAGGAAAAGATCAAAACACTTACCTCTTCCACAAAGAATGAAGAAACAATGAAGTGAAGCACCCTTGCAAAATCACCGGTGGAACGCTTTCTATCAAATACAAATACCAAAACTCTCAAATGGTAAAAATCAAATGGTAAATAATTCTTACCTACTCTTTCTATTTATAGAATATTTGGAGTTTTCAAAAATTCATTATAATTTATTTATTTTGAAATCCAAATTATTTCGTAAAAAGTGGGTTTTTTCTTTTTACTTTATATAGTTTTGGTAAAATGGATTTTAATGGTGTTTTTTGAGTTTTTTTAGGTCAATATTGGGTTATGGCTACGATGTAAGATATTTTTGTCTTTTTTGAGCTTAGAGCAAGAATGAAAAAGTATCGAGCGTCATTATACACTTTTTACATGCTCATTAAAATACCAGTAGAAAAGTGCCCAATCTATTTTTTCGCTTTTTTAGACTCGTTAAAAGTGGATTATGAAAAAGGAACCTAGTTTGAGAGTTATATGTAATATCTTTTTAGTCTCCTCAAAACACAAAAAATATTTCCAAGAGAGCTTGTTATGTTCACGCTTGTAAAAGAATCAGAATGGTCGACTAGTTAGGGGTAGGTTGTCTCTTTTACGGACCAACTGGCCTTATTTACGAAAAGGACCCTTTGGAGTATTCTTAGTCATTTTAGACTCTCTAAACATGAAACAAAAAATGAGTTTTATTTCATCGGGATCGTAAAAAAAAAGTGATGAAAGACCCTATTTGGGAATAAACCCCTCCTTTCTCTGGTTTATGAAAAATATGAGAATGGACTCGCCATTTGATGAGATTTAATGAGTGTTTGATACCCTTTATGGAATTGTAAAAATGAAAAATAGGCACTCACCTTTCGAGGTGGGGAAATTAAAGGAAAGGGGAATGGTTTTCATGGCAGTAATGTATAGTCCACCTTTGAACATGGCACCTGTCTGCATTTGCATATCTGAACAATTGGGTTTTCAGCTTGTCTCCGAGTCGATCCACTATTCTGAGTCACCTGACTCCTTTGAGTCAATTCAAAGAATGCTTTGTCATATTCCTTGCACTACAACTGGTTCTATTCTCATTCAAACCAATGCTGCCAAGTCATGTGTCGTGCCCTCAAAATTTTTCAAAGGATGTCTCTCACAGAAAAATAACTAATTAGTAACTTTACTTGTGCTTAAGATTCGGTCATGTCTAAGTCAGTTCTATTACTTAAAATCATCTTTTGTTCCTAGTTTCGTGTCACTGATGTGGGAATCATTGTGTCCCTCTTTTGACAAGTCTATTTCCATTGACTTCAAATCATTATTGAAGAATTAGACCTAGAAACCTAAAAGGTACCTTGAAGCTTGCATGCCTCAATGGAATGTTTTCTTGTTTTCAATAGTAGGTTTTCATCAATGACCTCTGATTGGAAAATTCTATCAATTTTTTGACCTCAAAACATTTATTCGCACTTGAGAGAATGTACTAAGATACCTTGGGGATCATTGACATCAATGGTGATTTCCCTCACACTTTTTAACAATTGGCATCAATGACTGATAATCAAGTGGTTTCTGCCATGTTCAACGTCAATACATCTATTTCACATTATTAGAATCGTATCACTTGGGGATTGGAATGAATACCCTGAGTGTTTAGGATTTACCATCATCATTTCCTATGCTCAGGTTGGGTTTGGAGATCATTTAGACTCATGACACAGATCCACATTGTATGCTTGGTGGTTGTGTTCTGTATCTAAGGTTAGAAGACATGGATCTACTTTGTATGTTCCGTAGCTGTGTCCTACCTCCTATAGCAGTTGTTCATGGATCTACAATGTATCATTGGTAGCCATGACATGTTCATAATCATAGATCTGCAGTGCATTGGTCCACATCTATGATTGGTTTGGATAAATTCAGTTACTGGTCTTGTATGACTTTTTCTCTCTCTGCCTTTGTATTAGACTGAAAACTTGAAAACTATTTCACCTATCACTTCCTTCTAGATTAATGCTTTGGGGGGGATTATGTTGCACTTAGAAATCTCACATTGCTTATCAACCTTAATGAAAATTTCACATTTCCTTTCAACCTCCCAGAAATCTTGTCTTGAGTCACCTTGGTCATCTTTTTCTCATACCTAGTAGGGATGGTGCCTGTACGATTTTTACACACAGTGTCAGTGGCTCCTGTCACAGTGAACCCATAAGCATTGTTTCCCTCTTTCTTTGACAAAAACCCTATATCGATTCATTTTTCATTTCTTCTAGGAGCACCGATGGTCAAAAATGAGAAAAAAAAATTCTTGAAGCTTCCATGTGGAAGCCTCTATGGAGTTAGTTCCTATATGCTTAGGAGAGGTGGCATTCACCTCCTTCACCTGTTGGGATAATATCTTATCCATTTTCCAAGTCATCTCTTGAGTTCTAGGCCTATTAATGAAGCCTTCATGATGACAATGGGAGAGGCCAGAAAAAAACAACCTTATGCTGTTAGTTTGAAGTGTGAATCAGAGGAAAAGTAGAGTTAGCTTATGGTTGGAGAGGTCTTCATAGCTATATAGGATTGTAGACATTCTTGTTGAGATCGAATCCATCGATATCAAGGATTTTTGGTTGTACTACTTTCTCTTCCATAATTAATACAAAGACATTCCCCTTTCCTATATTTTATGCATTGATTTTAATCAGATATTATTATATTCCTTAATCACTGATATGAATAATCAATCTGTCATGATGCTCTCATCTTGTTTGCTTGTCTTTTGATTTGTCTTGTAGGTACTGAACTATTGGAAGGAATTTTAGAGAGTAGACAAATATATATGAGGTTGAGGTATATTGTATTTCATGCTAGTTAATTTGATTGTTTAAGGGAAGGATATGTTACTGTGTCTTTTTGTTATGTATTTGTGATTTACTTTGTAGAGGAACAAGCAGTGTCTGCATTGATTGAGAATTCCTGATAACAATTATGATGTGGTCTCGGTCATTCTAGATCTACGATCAGATATCAACATTTTGAAAAAGCATACATGGGTGAATATGGGGAAACCATAGTTGGTTTCGTATCCTATACAACTCTGAATCAAAAATCAGGCCAGAGTGTTGCCAATTGGGCAAGTATCATGATTACTGGTGGAAATAGAAGGGATGAAGACTTATGCGGATTTTGATGTTATCAAAATTGTCGATGAAGGTAGCTCATATCCCGCACTACTGGGGATCGGGTGGGATAGTGACAATCTGGCGGTAATCAACTTCAAGAAAAGAGTAATGAATTTTGAGAATCACAACATTCAGATCATCCCCCCATTGGATCCGAGCGAAGGTTGAAGATATGTCAAAACAGTGAAGCAGGGATTCGTAAGAGGATGGGACCATGCATACAATATTTCAGAATACTACATCCATCCTACTATAGACGGGGATCTTGGATGGAAAATTTCTAGGTCTACATCATCATATTCTAATGATGCGCTAGAAAACTGGCAGAACCAGCTACGCAAAGAATCAATACATAAGTGTGGACGAATCACTCGGTCACTACGAAGGGTCGCAACATAGGTTATTGATCTACCAATGTATGAAGGGCTACCCAATTTGACTGAGTTAATTGGTGAGTTTGAGGAAAATTTATCAAAAACTCAGTGCCTATTGGCATTAGAGGAGGCACTGAAGGACACTCCAACACGATGGTGGGAGACACCTGAGAAATCAATCAATGGTTGGGCTCTATGTTGTAGGCTGATGGAAGTTCAATTTGGCGAAACATAGCACTATGAAGGTGAGAAGTATGATGGAAGGAATGATCCTAGTGATCATTTGGTCGCATGTCAGACCGCATGGGTATCATGACTGGAAGATGAATGGGTACATGTTTTTGTACACACGCTAGATGATATGTCGTGATAGTGGTATGTATCTACAGAACTACGAAGGGAGATTAAAACATGGGAAGACTTGATGTTCTGTTTTATACACACTTTCATCTTTGCAGATGTTGATTCAATAATTTATAGTGCACTGTTGCACATCCGATATGTCGTTTTGGAAATAGTCCCAGTCGCATTTCTTGTGAAATCACATGAGATACCAATGATGCAGTTGATGATGGAATGTTACAATGTGATAGGAGAACCTGATGATGGAGATGATCCTAGGAATATTCATATTGAAGAATCCAAAGGAAGTCAAGATATCATAGCACTGGAGATGCCAATGGACAAAGTTCACCAACTTTTGAAAATTCAGAAGGTCAATATTAGGATGGAGGAGAGCCCAAAGTTCATCAATGTAGGATAGTATAGGGGCGAATCTTCTATGGAAAATATTACTGATCTGTTGCATGAGTTCCAGGATTTGTTTCTGACCAAATTCTCTAAAATGAAAGGGATTTTAGGAGACTTGGGAGAAATGAAAATCCCACTCAAGCCAGATGCGGAGTCGGTAAAGAAATGTCCATATTGATTAAATATGCTATGCAAAGAATAAGTGAAGGTTGTGATAGATAGGATGTTGGATGCAGGGATCATCGAACCTGTGGAAGAGTCAGAATGAATCATTACGATGATTGTTCAAGATAAGAAGATAGGAGAAATATGGATCTATGTCACTCTCTAGAAGCTAAATGATGCATGTCTTCATGATCTGTTTCCTACACCATTTACTGATGAAGTATTGGAATGAGTCAGTGGCAAGATATCTATGCATTCACAGAAGTATTTTCAGGTTGTCATCAGATCAAGATTGTGAAAGAAGATCGACATAAGATTACTTTTTTGACGGAATGGGGATGTTTTCAGCACATGGTGATGTTGTTTGGCCTCAAGAACGCACCTACGATATTATCAAGGATCATAGTGTCTGTGTTTAAGGAATTCATTCAAAAATTCTTGGAGGTACATATGGACGATTGGACTATCTATAGGCTAGTGAAACACCACATTGCAGACCTGCGTCTGATGTTGGAGAGATGTTGACAAGACCAGATCGCACTGAATCTGTAGAATTATAAATTTTATGCATTGTTTGGGATTTTATTAATACACATCATCTGTAAGGAAGGAATGTTGGTAGATTTGAATAAGAATGTGATAATTGTTAATATTCCCCCACCAATGAATTTGACTCAACTCAGGGTGACATTGGGATGTATAGGTTATTATTGGAAGTTCATAAGAGGATACGCAACGATCACAACATCGATGGAGAAGTTGTTGAAAAAAGATGCACAATTTGAATGGAGTCACAGGTGTCAAGCAAGTCTCTACATGATCAAAAATAAGATAGTCACAACACCGATATTGGTCTGTCCAAACTGGATGAAGTAATTTCACGTCCATGTGGATGCGTCATTTGTCGCATTAGGATTAGTTTTGGCACAACCAGATGAAGGAGAGATTGTCCACCCAATTTATTTTGCAAGCTAGAAGTTTTCGTCTACGGAAAGGAACTAAACCATGTCAGAGTGCAAAGGATTAGAGATGGTATATGCACTACAAAAATTCTGTCATTATCTTTTGGGAGGGATAGTTAAATACGTTCACTGATATTTTGTATTGGAATACCTAGTCGAAAAGTGTTTGTTGGGGGGAAATAACTACCGATCATTGCTACTCTTCCAATAATTTTGATTTTGAAATCATTGTGAAGCTGGGTCTATTGAATGTTGGACCCGATCATTTGACCAAATTTGAGACATGAAAAGAACAAACCAGCATTGAGGATGAATTTCTTGATGCACAATTGTTTAAAGTTGACATGGTTGATGATCATTATGAGCAAATTATTTAGTTTTTCGATGAGAAAACAACCGAATGATTTCACCACAAGCTAGAAGGAGCAATTGGTCATTTGAGCTACATATTTTCAACTAATCACTACAAAACTTTCACATGCCCCGATTTTGCAAAAGCAATTTTATATTATTTGAGGAACATTATGTTAAATTTTATGCTAACTTGTAATTAATGACCAGTGGAGTCAAGAATATTTATTGTAAATTCAGGAAATTTTGTTTATAAATAAATAAATGAGGAGACAACAACTTAGGAGAGCTGTTAAAAGAGTGTTTATTGGTCAAATTGGAGGAGGTGACTAGGTGGAGAGCAAACTGACATGTGGCAGCATCCTCCAACCACTTCCAACTGTTGCAGGTGGCAACCTCCATACATTTGTGGTCATGATTCCTCAAGAAATTAGAATCAGAGCAGGTGGCTCAATTAATGAAAAATGACCCAGAAGACCTAGGCATCTTTATAAAAATTCCCATTGAAGAGAGCTGAGGCTGCTCATTATTTTGCAAAAGTGATCATTTAGGGTGAATGAATGTACTTCAAAGAAATTCAATTGAAGGGAAATCTTGAAAGTGTTTGAGGGGATAACTGTTGATTGATATAGTTGTAGCTTTTAAGCTGAAGATCATACTGCTGAAAGCAGAGTGTTTTATTGAGGTATTGAACTAGTCAGTTGACAGAAGGTTCTACAGTTTCATTCTCTGCCTAATTCTCAGCTAAGAAGACTAGGAACAGGCTCAGGGGTCTTGAGGAAGCGTTGTTTGAGCACTCTCTGGGAGATTGGTAGGGAGGAATGGCCTCCTAAAGCTGTTGTCATCTTGTCCTCCACATGTTCTATGTTATTTTATTTTATTGTTTTAGTTAAAAAAATATTAGTTTAACTACTATATGAATGTTAAAAGTTCATAGTTTGTGAAATGTTAGATTTAGTATTCTTATTACATTGTTATAGAAATGAAATTGGTTTAGAGAATAGAAAATTAGAATGAAAATAAATTTCTAAACTGTGTTTTTCCACACCTGGAAACCAGGTCGTACTCTAGCACAGTTAGAATGCTTTAAGTAGATGAAAGAATTTTTAAGAGAATTAAAATAGTAGATATGAATTTATATCTGTAGATAGTAGAGTAAAATTTTATTTTCAAATGTTTAGAATACAATGAAAAGAAGTGTTAGGGTTTGTTTGTGTTTACTATTTTACTTAATGTAACTAAATAAAAATGTAGGAAAAGAAATAGTAAACTACACTAGAGTTACAGTAATAGTATACTGATACAAATGAAAGTTTCTAGAAGATAACAACTAAGTATATAAACAAGTTATTAACCATGCAATATATATTTTAAACTATTAACTAAATCATAAAATATTACTTAATAAAAACCAGATTAGGGTTATGATTATAAACCCTTTATTTATGAAAAATAAACAGAGTTCCACAGTTAACCTTCTATTCTTTACAAAGATCTGAATAATTCCAAGTTACATAATAGTAAATAAAAATAAATGTAAATATAAACATTAAATGAAATAGAACTAAGAATTACATATTTAGGAGCTAATTATATTTAAAAAATAGTAATATAACCTGTGAAAGAAAAACCTGAGGGTCGAAACCCTAACAACTAATTTATCCAATTATAAATTTAATCTCTTTAAGTTTTAACCATTGACGTTGTTAACTGTGTAAGCAAACTTAACAAGAAGACTATGATTTATGCTTTGGATTGTTTACAGTCTTTTTATGAAATTAAACCTTTTAAAATAGTAAAGTAACACATTATTTATAGGTTAACAAAATCACTGAAAAACGAGACAGAACTCCAAGATTTACAAAGTATTTCTTTATAAAACCAATTGTATAACATTGTCGGGCCGTAAGGCTAAAACTGATCAAAAATACATATCACGGCTCAAGGGCCAGTACTACCCAGCATTAAAAGCAAGGATTTTAAAGTACACTGGAGTAAACATCATACTAAAAACTATTAACTAATGAAGAAACTGAACAGACTTCCAAACACTGTGTTTCTCCTTCAAAAACCCTCATTGCAAGTAGGGAAAAACCCATATTTGAAATCAGGGCTTACCGGTTGGGGCCACGAGTCCAAAGCTGGCCATTGTTTTATTTTCCACTGAAGCTTGGAGCTATCAGGGGTTCCTTAAAATAGCACGATACCGAGCGTTAGAATATTGCTCAGCTTTTAATCTTAAACCTTCACTATAAAAATAAGTTAACAAAGAGTTTTTCATATTAAAAATCGAGTTGCCTTTACCTGCAAGAAGAAGAGTTTTTGAGGAACAAAGAAGCGGTCACCAGCTTTAGCAATTTACACAGAGGAGTATTCAAACCCCTATGCCGACCCTGGAGTAGAGACAGTGTCAACAAGCTTAAGCTTCACAAGCCCTGATGAGCCACAAGAAAAACAGAACTGAAACCATGGACAGGCCAAGAGCCAAACACATAAACAAATAACCACTCATGCAGTAAGGTTCACAACCATGAAGGTTCGTGATGTAAGACTAAGTAATGAGATTATAGCAGCAAAAAACACAAGCTATGGAGAAAGTAGGAAGATGAACAACCTCTCATGGCTGCCAAGAAAAATACACAGAGTCACCCACAGGCCAGCGAAACCTTCAGAGTAAAAATGACAGGTGAATTGGGTTTTCCAATCTTTTAAGTCCCCAATGCATGGACGAGAGCAAACCACGTGCCCTCCAAATATTTTCAACCAGACAAGCGTTTGGTATATAGTCAATCTGCATTCCAATTATCAATTTATTATTGCAAGATCAATAAACCAATTATGTAATCGGCTATGGAATGTACATATATATATTCGCTAATGAAAACATAAACTATATCATTATAATTGATAAGTATCGAGGTATGTATTAATTGTTAACAATAATTTTATAACGTTGACCATAGAGTAATAATGTAACACCTTGGAATTGGTACAATCCCAAGGTCGACCATAGTTTACACCACAGGGGTGTCACCTAGGAACCAATATGATATCACATTCGTTCATATTGGGGTGGTTAAAAATTAAAAATTAAAAGTCAATATATCATTGGTATATTAGCGGTAATAAGGGTTTTTTTATAAATATATAAATATCCAATATGTTTGGGGTTATTTTATTCCAAATTTCTTCCTGCGCCCTTCACCACCAGTGCTCCACCATAAACCTGCGTGCACCCTGCGTATGCTGCTGAGCTTCTCTGGTGCATAGGGTTTCTCTGGTGTATAGCAGTGTTAGAGGAGGCATGTTGGAGAGCCACTGCATAACATTCTTCTTCTTCTGTGCTACCAATTATCTCCCTCGCACTATCTTTGCTGCTGCTGCTCAACAGTCACAGGTTCCACCCCAGCCGCCTGCATCATTTCTTTTGTTCTTTTCCTCTCCAATTCCTGTGTTCTAAGTGGTCTTTATATGAGATTATAAGGCTGGTATTTTTTGATCATAATTTGCAGTATTTTGGATATGGAGAATTAAGTGAGTTTAGAGTACTTGGTTTATAGAATAATGATGCTCAGCCCTGTTCAAATTTGCATGGATTCCACCGATTAGCCATAGCTATATACACGTACATGTCAGAATGATTATTTATCTAGTTTTTGCATGTAGTTTTGTTCATGATTTTGTCTGCGTGGGGCTTATTTTCAATTATATGCAGTGTTTATGTTTGATTTTGTCAAATATGTATCATACCTATTTGTGCATTTTGGAATAGTTTTGAACCTGGAAAGATTGAATTTTTGTAAATTTATGTATCATGGCTATTTTGGAATAGTTTTGAGTCTAGAGAGATTGGAATTTTGTAAGTATATGTATCATAGCTGATCATGATTGTAACTTGTTCTATTGACTTTGAGTACATGTACTGAGATTTGAGAGTAGGTTGTAGCAGAAAATTTGTAAAGTGCTAGTTTCAGCAAGAAAAGTTGAAGAGTGCCGAGGAATTTGGTTGAGAGTAGATTTTGATTTTGGAGAAAATAGTTTGACAGTAAAATTTGATGTGTGATTGTGTGCTGTTTAACTGAACGTATTATTTATTTGATCTTACATTATTTGGGTTTTTGATCTTAGGTTTTACGGAAGTGTTGTTTAAGTTGGTAAGTGGTTTTGCAGCATTATTTGAAAAGATATTTTAGGGTTTTATTGAGTCTTATAGAGGGTAACTGGTTTTTTGGTTTCCAGTTAGATTTGTTTAAACATTGTGCTGGTTTTTGTTCTGTGATATGTTTTTCTTGTGTCTTCTAGCTCATAGATATTTGATGTTAGTGCTGCTGTTAAGTTTGATCACATTTGATAATCCTTCTGGCGTTTGGTTTTGTTCTCCAGGGAATGATGCAGGAAAGAGGGTTTAGGCCAAGTGGTGAAGACCTTATTTCATGTTCACGTCCATTTCTTGAGAGAAGGCTAAAACCTCAGCCTAAACAAGCCCTATATGCAAGTCCACCAACACCAATTTTTGCTACTACAACAACTATAATTTATCACAACCTCGTCATTTCTGCAAGACTTGCAGAAGGTACTCGACCAAAGGAGGAACTCTAAGGATTGTACCTGTTGGTGGGGGTTGCATAAAGAATAAGAGGGTACTGGTCCCCAGAGTACCCTAAATAGTCTTAACTGCTGCCACTGGATAGGCCTGAAGGTGCTGAGCTTCAATGTTGTTGGTACAATAGAATAAAGGGGCAGCGAATGTACAAGTAAGTATACATTGACATTTTGCTTTTGGTTTGCTGGTGCTTTATTTGTGGTTTCTACAATGAAGTGACATTAGCATTTGGTTTTGTCTAAAAAATACTATTATGTGATTCTTTTTATCTTAGAACAAGGATAGACAGCTGTGGAAACTAGGAAGCTTGCCACTTGGGCTCATCACCTTTTACAACCTTAATTATGCACTAGATAATTCTTAGCATGTTCTAGGCCTTAGTTATAATCCTAGTGTTAGTCGAACAGATATTGCGAAGGTAGCACTGATACATTACAATGTAAACATGAAACCATGGCTTGAAATTGGAATTGAAAAATACAAAAAATATTGGACCCACAGGGTCTTCACTTAGTGAAACCATGCCATAGCACGTTCATTCGTGGCATATGAAAAAATACCCCTATTTTCAAAAAATATTGGAAAATGCCTCAAAAAATTGGTTTTTTTAACACCCTCCAAATATGCCTTCCCAATTTTAAAAAACCCCTATTTTCACTATATATTGCATGTATCTATTTTTACATTTACATTTTTTATACCCCTTTATATTTCTACCTAGTATATTGATCCTAGTAAAGAAAAATAGCAGTGGCATTCAGAAAGATCATGGGTAGTGTTGCTCAGAGAAGCTCAACCAAGGGAAATTATCTCTACAAATGTGTCAAACACCTTCGGTGATGCGAAAAATGAGAATGTAAGCATCATCCGATCTGGGTACTCTTCTCTGATTTTAGATATAATGCCCCAACCCTTACGGAGAAATTTTTTTTATGGTTGTTTAAGTTTCATGTTTGGGTTAAGTTCTTAGACAAGTAAGTCTAAAGTAGTTTGTTCTAAAAGTTTTTTTTTAAAGTAATTGTCTTCTTAGGAAGAATTGGTGGTTTGTATATATATTTTTGATTCCAAATGAATATTAAGAAACATTTTTTCTTTGGAAAAAATGTTCCAATTTATTAAACACAATTTTTAACCATCTTTTTAAAAAATAAAGTCCATATTTATCACACTAAATACACTTCCTTTCTTTCTTTGAATTAAAATTACCATTTGAATCTTCTTATATAGTTTGCCTTGTCTTTGATTTCCTCTTATGTCACATAGATGAATCTCTATCTCCTTTCCTTATGCTTTGCTTCAAGAGGATGAAAAAAATTGTCATCCTCATTTTAAATACTTCTTCTTTTATTTAAATTAAAATTGTCATTCTAAATCTCCATGTATGGTTTAGCCTTATCTTTTATTTCCTCTCACACAAATCTCTATCTCCTCTCTTCTTCTATCACACAAATCTATATCTCTTGTCCTCTCCTCTTCTATCACATTGACAAATCTATGTCTCATTTCCTTATGCTATTCTACGAGAGGATGGTTAAAATTGTCTTAGAGTCCATTTGAGGGATTCTCCTACAAAATTATCCCTCCTAGTTCATCAAATGTCCAAGGGTCAGCTCCTCTTGATAGACTAGATAGTCTGAAAAGAACTTTGAAACAATGGGACACATGATTAAGTATATAGAAATAATATCCTTATTCTCTGGTTATGGTTTGACATCCACTAACTTAATAACCAGTCCCTTAAATAATCATGGTTCCATTATAAGTCTTGTACAAGGATTTCAATAACAATCATATATCAAAGAATCCAACCATACTAGATAAATTCCAAATTCCTTATATGTCGCAAATATGAGAAGCAGTTTGATTGTGATGGTTGAGGAGAATTTTCTAAGGGGCGTCGATAGTCATGGCTCTTCCAACCCATTTAATTTCCATAATTTCTCCTTGGGGTTTAATTTCGACCAATACAAGATGACCATCTTCCTATGGAAGGGACTAAAAAAAATTCCTTTGTCTCTATTTTTCAGTTATCAGTGATCACTGCTCTATGGATTTGGAAAAAAAAAGTCTAGGTACTACATGTTGGAAAATATCTAGGCACTAAATGGTACCCTCAACTGAAGTTTTGTTGAGTTCTGAAGTGAGAGTTGAATCATCTGTGAAGTGGTCACTAAACAGTTTCCCACCACTAGTAGGTACTAGGGATATCTTGGATCTGCCCTGGTCACTAAATAGTTACCCACCCCTAGAAGATAATCGAAGGCATTTTCTGCAATGACATAGAATTATGGAGCTAAGGGGCACCCTTTTGGAGTTATGGAGCTAATGGGAATAAAGTGTGGAGTGGGAAAGAGATATTTGAAGATGGGTTGCTTGGAAAATTCTATCCTTAACATACACTCTGGTTGAGACATGTGAGAACATGGTTCAAAGTGATTGAGTGAAGAATTTTCCCAATCCTAGCCACTAAAGAATATTAAAAATGAAGTCTCATTCAGTCATGTTATAGACCATGTCAAAGTTTATTTTGAGAAAGAAAACTTTTCCTAGTTTCCTTTGCCCACTTAATACTTTTTAAAGTGAGAAGGCTATTCAGAATAAAAGAACCTTTCCTAAATCCAATCTGTTGAAAGTATTCTTGAAGCTGTTCTGTTCAGGATGAAGTATTCTTGAAGCTGTATTTTTGGTTCTGCAGTCAAAACACCCATGGGATACACCACAACACTACTCACGTAGAGGCCAAATCAAGTAGGAAACCTTGTTGAAATTGATAGCTTTTCAAGTTCCAATATGGTATTGCATTTTGTTCACATGGAATTCTCCACTACTTTAACTAAATATAGGCTGATAACTTTAAAATCCAAACTCAGGCTTCCAAAATTGAGATCCTTACCGTTTTATCACCTGACTTGCTCTTTCATGGTATAATGAAGTTATTCAACTGAAAGCATCGATAAAATTTGAATTTAATTGTAGCCAAGGTCCCTTTGGAACATGTTCAGTTAATTTCTCTATGGGGATCATGTTTGAGGCTCAAATGTCTATATAGTTATAATATTAGTTTCTCTATCTAAGAAAATAAATTTCCTTACAACGAGACACAGGAATATACACCACTCAAATTGTAAATAAACGTGTTAATAACCAAGGGAATTACCACATCTACTTGAGATTCAACAAAACTTGAAAGGTTATAAAACCATGCAATGCATGCACCTTGGATTGATCTACATTTTTTCATGTAATTTACTGAGCAAGGCATAGGTATTAGAACATTATTAAATATGATTTCTACTTCATTTGTTCTGGTACGAGTACTTATTTGAATGTGAATCAGGGCTCTTCATGAAAAAGACCATTATAGGAAGAGACTATCACGAATGCAATTCTTTTCTATATTTGCAGTGGCTAGCTTTTTATACTACACACTCCCTAGATTCATATTCACAATTCTGACATTTTTCTCATGGGTTTGTTGGATATGGCCACATAATATCACAGCTAATCAAATTGGTCCAAGATACAAGGGTTTGGGTCTTGGAGCCTTCTCCTTCAATTGGGATGGAATTTCAGCATATCATGGAAGTCCCACTACTCTCTTCTTCCACTCTAGCCATGAGGAATGATCGATACCATAGAAAACAATCTTCATATTAAAATAAAATTGACTATCTATTATGAGGCATGACTTGTTTTGTGTAACAGACCATCGATCATAGTACTGTAGTACTACCAGTTTATTATTTAATTTCATTTAAATGTAGTTGCATGTAGCTCCAATAGATCCTGTAGCAAACTGCAAGTAATATGGTGAGGAATAGATAATTTCTATGCTCCTGTCACCACATCATCATTTCTGCCAAATGAAGAACCTAGACATCAAAGAGGAGAATCGGTTTTCCTGTTTCAAAGAGTACTTTCCCAGTATAGAAATTCAATCATGTGTTTTCCAAAAAATGTCAATTCCATTTCAATCATGCAAATGGTTATTAAATGTGGGTTTCTGCTCAGACTTGTTCTCACCGTGTTTCCATCCCAAAGGCATGAGCAATTGCAAAATAGATCATGATGAGGAATATATAGCTTCCTCCATTGTTAGGCCTTAGAGATCTCCTACAGACTAGAGCATATTTTTGTTGCACAAACCCCATACCTACAACATTCCCTTTTGTACCAAATTCAATCATTTAGTATTCAGTGATTATTCAAAATGAATTCAACCGAAATCAATTCTTGAAGAAGAAAAGAAAACACCAATGGATGCAAAAAATCTATGCAACTGCACCTTAATTTACTTGTGAGGTACCACCATCTCTCCACTATACAACTAGCTGACTTCCATAGTGGAAAAAAATGGATTTTAGGACTTAATTCTATGGGTCACACAAAAGGTGAATAACCAATGTAGCATAACAATGAATATATCATGGTCATTACAATATACCTACAATCATAGAATCTCATGAGATACCATAAGATAGAATCAAATTAAGGGTCCTTGTAAAATCCACTGTCAAGTCATGCCCACACTGAATAGGACAATCAAGTAAACTTAATAGTCTTACAATAGTGTCCACTAGGGCCAGATGTAAAGTATTCCTTGAATGTGCAGATGTGATTTCATTCGCAAGAATTTTTATTTCAGAAAGAGGAATCCATGCACCCTCCTCTTCACCTTCATCTTCCCCAGGAATTTATGCTCTCTCAAGATAATCATCCAACATTTCACAGAATCCTTCAATAGTGCCATATGCAAATATAGCATTGCAACCCAAGATCCAAATGTTAACAACTGGGTAGGAAAACAAGGAAATTTTAACAAAACCATGTTTTCATTATAGCAAACCTTGATGACCGTGAACTTCCGACTTGCCCCTATCTACTAGTTCTCCAATTGTGTCTTTTCTTATCATTATGGAATTTCTTGCAGACATGGGTTTTTGCATGTTCTGAAATTCATAATCACTTTCAAAAATTTAGAAGCAAAAAATCCTATTCATTACAAATTTTCTTGCCACAAAGAACTGTATAGCTAATTACTACAAGAATTATCACCTTCATTCCTTATCACTATATTTCACTATTTCTATTACTCTATTAATTTAATTATATTTTATGCCGTCTTACAAGTATTTACAGGTGTTCATGTATGCCTCATACACAAAAATCTTTACCTACTATGATAAAGCCTATAATATCCTTGACCTTGGCTAAGACTGATAAAAAAAGAAACCTTACGAAAGAAGACTGAAATAATTTCAAAATGAAGCCACTGTAATGAACCATTAAATCTCCACTACGAAGCTCAAGTTGATCATGGTGAGCAAAAACCTGCATGATTTTCAATTACAGCTAAAGGCTGTCTTCTTACATTTTTTGGACTTCCTCTAGATTCAATAGTAACATTAAACATGGGCATAAAATTTTATGCAAAAGATAATATTGATAAAACTACTGAAATGTACAATTCATAATGGTAATAAAATTAGACATACAAAACAATCCAAAATCTGTTGGTCACAGAAGCAACTTCTTCAATATAGAAACATCTTAGACATCTTCCAACCTCATGCACTTCAGTCAACTAGTTGCATTATTTTAGACTGATGTCTTTTAATGACAAAGTCTGGAGAAAAATTGTAAACTACAAACATGTCGTTTAGACACAGTTTAGATCAAAGAAAACAAAAACATATGAAGGAGGTCCCCTCTTGAATATTTGATGAAGCCCCTTTTGAAATGTTATGTGATTGAATGCCCCCGTGAGAATTTTCTTGAGAAGACCTTTTCCCAGAAGATAAATTGCACCAACCATGCTCTTTGACTGGCCCTCTTATGCTTGAACAATATTTTATTGGATAAGCAATAAACAACTTGATAAAACAAAGACTACTCCTACAATTATAGTTTGACCAGTCATAAGGTAAGTGTTTGGCGCTAAACCATGGTCCATGTATAAGCTTAAACAACAAATAGAGAAAAGAAACTGAAAAACATCTAAGAATTGGCATTCATCATTCAAGTAAAAAGCATCATCCAAACTTTTATTTATATACCTCTAAAACAATGTACAGAAGCTATAACAGCTAAGGTCAAAGGTCAAAGAGATAAAATTGATGTTCACAATGACAAAAATATGCCAAAGGTCACAACTTCTCTATTTGTAATATCTTACTGCAAATTTTACCCAGTCAACAATTTGTCTTCTTCCATGTTGACCCACTCTTTATTTTCATGTAACAATTTCAAACAATAGGCCTATCTAATTCAGTATATGCATGTCAACTTGGACACTGTATTTGAATCCGTGCATATTATAGAAACTATTACACCATTCTCCAAATTGATACAAATACAAAATTTAGCCTGATGTGTCCAACATTCAAATATGAGACACTCATCGAATACAAGTGTACATGACAAGTCCTTAATCATTCCAACATTGAATACAAGTGTACACACGCAGGATGATCTAAATCTAGATTCTCAAGTGTACAAGACAAGGCCTGAGTCATTCCAACATATTTTAGTGTTTTTGACACTTCTGTTGAGATATTTGAGCCTGAAGGTGAGCGTGCTGCAAGAACATCATTTATCAAATATATTAATGCATTCAGTTGGCTTTCTGCAGTGCACATGCTAAAATTTCTACTGAATCATTGGCTGATCCAAAAATGGAAGAACAAAAGCTACAGAGCGTGATTGCACTAGTGTTTTCTTCTCTAAAGAAGCAATATTTTCAAATTTAGCTTCAAGAAAATTCAATTCAATCAGCATACCTCCTATCAAGGCTAATGATGCACAAAAGGGTGAGGATGAGCAATATAAATACAAGTCAAAGGGAATCAGGTTGAATAAATCTTGTGCGACCCCAACAAAGAAAAATAGCAGAGGCCTTAAGAAAGATCATGGGCAGTTTGGCTCATAGAATTTTATCCAAGGGAAATTAGCTAAATTAAATTAAACTAAGGACTAATAGATATCCAAAACATGAAATGTCCAATGCATATATAAAATCTTTGCACAAAACTATAAACCCAAATCCTTATACTACTTTTGATATGTTTTGTGTAGATTGGAAGAACAGAGAATTATGTGTGAATATAGTTCTCTGACACAAAATCACTACATCAAGCGATATGAATCTGGATTTAGAAAATGAAATGAAATATGAGTTGCTGTGATGAAAGTGAGGTATCTACATCAAGCGATCTGATTTTTTTGTAAATATGGATTGTTCTAGGCATAGTCTAGACCTCAAACTCCCATGAAGAAGCAATTTCATGCACACATATCAAGTTACAAAAGTTTCATACATTTTCTCATACTCATGGAGTAGTAAGAAGGGGAAAGAATCATTTATGGGTTTGTTCCAACAAGTCTGGCCATTAAAAAGTCATATGGGCATTCCAACAATAGTAAACTGTATTCATCTTGAGTTACGGGAACCAATTGTCACTTATGCAATGGAAAATCATTTCTTAGGGTAGTGCAGTTAGCTTACAACATTGTACTTTGAGTTTGGGAAAGGAACAACCCCTATGCATAGTGTATAAGAATAAATAAAACACTTGCTCAAAGGATAGCTCTGTTTAGTACATATTTTCATAGGAAAGGAACAACACTACAAGTATGAAGAAGAAATATCAAAGACCCGAGAAAGGAGAAACCCCACATGCTAGTTGTCAATTGTGTCAGTGTAATACTTCCCTTGGATTCTCTTACACTTGTATAAGTAGGTTCTTTTATTCCATGCTCATATAAATATGTAATGATTAGGAGTTTACTCCTAGTTATCACTTGGAAATCAGAAATGCCTTTCTTGAAAGAATCCAAAGGAGTCCAAATAACTTCAGGAAGTAGGGCCAAGTCACTGATTTAACTTCCTATCAATTTTAAATTGGTGCATCCCAATTCAATATGGGTATATTCAAATGACTTGAGTCTTCAAAAATGAATTCTTGGGGGAATGTAATACCTCAAATTTGGAACAAAGGCTTGCTGATATGCTATAAAAAACCTAACAATCTGCAACTTCTTCAAATCAACATGCATTAACTTCAGTTTATGATATACATGCAAAACAAGCTAGAATTTTTATAATATGTTGATAAAAAATTTGTAGAACAGTTATCTAAATTGACCAAAAATGAAACTAAACATTCTAAATTAATGTTTTACTGCTGATATAAAGTACACCCCTCACAAATATGCAACTTACTTTGAAAACAATAAATGATATTCTAGTATTTTTGGCTTAAAACACTTATGAATCAACTAGTTTTAAATGATGATCAGTGTCTTATCTTTATAACTATGGAGTGAAGTGTAAATAAAACTTGTAAATACAAAGATACTAAGCTCAGCTAATATACATAGAATTCTTACATATATGCTCATATTGGTCAGCAAAAGATGTTGATTAGATATTGATTCTATAGAGTTGGAGAGAGAACAATGTGCCAAGCAAGTTGGAAGAATCACACTATGAATTACAATTGTCTCACACCACTCAACATTCAACTATGATAATGAGTGTATGAAATTCAACCAATACAATAACATCAAATGCTTGCTAAAAAATATAGGCCTGAAGATGCAAGGATAAAGACACTAATCATTGTTTCCCTTGCTTGCACCCTTATTTTATAGCCAAGAGAGTTTGAAAAAGGAGGAAGTTAAAAAATTGAACTAAGTTAAATTTGGAGGACATTTTAAAATAGAAGAAAATGCCATCCACCTATCATCATGTAGACTCAACTAGGGCACACCAATTGCCCAAGAAAACATAAGAGCATGCTAACTAAGGTTCTCTTCTTCCACTGACCATAAAAACAACCAAGTTACCACCTACAAAAGCATTGGAATATTTGAAACAGATCAGCTTGATGCATGTGAATCAAAATTGGAATCTTCTTGGAATAACCTCAAGCAGATTTCCTTCCTCTTTCTTAGAGTAAATTGCATGCATGATACAATGATCAATATGAATGATGTTCAAAACTTCAAGTACAGTGCATTCCTCCTAACTCAATATAGATAACTTACTTGAAGCCTAATCCAACTGGAATTAACCTGCTTGGAGTGGAACTCATCCCAAACTTAATAATTGGATAAGATAAGATATAAACATGTAAGGAAGGGATCATTTACTAGGTATCCCAAGAGGTAAATAACCAAAGGTTATCCCCCATTGGAATTTAAACCAAAGCAAAAATTTAATGCACAAAAATGATACATAATGTTATTACTTTCATAGTGGAAAGACTAAGTGAGATACTATTGTATTGACCTAGTGAAATTATGTAATGAATTGAAGTCGTCGTTTGAAACCAACAATAGTATCTCTTAATTTTCTTGGAACAAGGCAATGCACTCTCAATCTTGGTGACTTTGATATCCTAGAAGAATATTTGTCTCAATTCAACTGAATCTAACAGCATAGATGTTTGTTAAATTAAATGAGGATCTAAGTTGAAACAAAGAGTCATCCTGAAAGGATTTGAACCATATGTTGGAGAGAAAGTGGCATAAAAGATGTATTGACACACTTGGAGACATTGACCCCTTATCCTAAGCTAGTTTCCATACTTCCATAACTCCCATTTAGGGTTTTTGACATATATACACCTGTAATCATGTGATCCTCCATCCCTTCAAATTTGTGAATATATGAGTGGGTAATGATACTGAAAGATTACACCCACATTCTGGACCTGACCCCAAAATCCACTCCTTGGAAAAAAAATTACATATTTTTTTTTGGAACAAAATAGATCCCAGTCCTCTTCAACATTTGATCTCCTAGGTACTTCCGCCGAACACACAATATCACCCTCCACTAGTGGATGGGAGGTTGAAAAGAAAAAACATTTTCCTCAAACAAATCCATGATGTAATCTAATGGCCAGCCTTCAAACTCAAACCGATATACTTAGTGTTTCCATAGGCCTTAATTTTACTGCAGAATCCTTGAGATCCATCTTCAAAATGAGGCCACTATTATCAGTTGAATATTTCTTTTAATTTTTACCCAAGCCAAGGTAATACAGAAAGAGGTGCTAATTGCATTATAGAAGAAATTTCCAATAATATGTTGCTTTAGAATGTGTATTAAAGCCCCAATAATCCATGTCAGAGGAATTAAGAGAGCATTCTACCTTAAACATTTGGTCCACCCATTAAATCCCTAGGTAGTAATAAGACTATTAAAGATAGTATCTACTTGAGGAACCTAGTTTTCCCTTTCCTCCTTCCAACCCATGAGGCTAATAGAAGAGTGGATTGATTGTGGGTGACAACTTAAAAAATTGGATGAAAAGAAGTGAGTAAAACAATTTCAAAACACTTCCTCTCTTCAACACATGGGGTATATGGTTAGAATGGAATGGAAACATTCTTCAAGACATGGAAGTGCCTTATTTATAATGTGCAGCACAAATAATAACAATTAATAAGAACACTAAATTTCCAGTCATGCATATAAAACAAAAAATATTGGAAGAACTAGTTATCAAGAAGAGGGGCACTTGGTTTAATTTCAATAAATATAACTAGATACACCAAGAGATACGTTGAGAAAAAAATATTGTTTTTATGTATGATTCTTATTATTTTCAATTGAAAGCAAGCCTAGTGGGGTGGGAAGGGGGGGCGTGTCTAACAACAACTCTAAATTTATGCCACTGAAACTCAACATAGTAGCAAAGTCTCTATAAAAAAAATATTACTGGACTACAATGTTGGATTGCAAGTGGAGTTTCAAGACATATTCCAACCAAGGATTCCAGTGGTAATTAATTGAACTTAAAGCAAAGCAAATGTTCTAACCTTGGGAATTGTCTAAAATTGAACAAATATTTTTATTTCAATCTAATAAGTGCATTGAGAAGACACCAATCTTGCAATGCATGTATAAATTTCTATAGGTGTAAGACTGTATAATAATTTTTATGAACTTAAGATTGATATTTTTATACAAGACACACTCTCTTTGTATCCGGTATGGTTGTGGTGGTTATCCTAAAGGGTACATATTGTTGGTCAATTACAACACTAATAAATCATTTATGGGTTCATTGGTTCGCTATATAGGTTATAGTGTTGTGCAATAGCATGGCACAACCATATATCCCCATCTCTTGAAATGTGGTGTAGTGGAAATTATTACTTCAGTGATTGTTTCAGACTGTTTGATCCACCCTGCTAAGTTTCCGACCAATGGAAACAAAAGAATGATACCTATGCTCAACCACTCCAATTACTATTGTCACAATTCTTACGGATAGCAATGATGAGGAGTACTCAAGGTTTCAATAGAATATGTACAATAAATTGTCATATGTACCTACTTGCCAAGATTGCACTATTGCAAGAATATATGGTCATATTTCACATACTTGGTCCAATATTGTTTGTATTTTGTAATTCCAATTTCAAGCCATGGTTTCATGTTTACATTGTAATGTATCAATGCTGCCTTCGCAATATCTGTCCGACTAACACTAGGATTATAACTAAGGCCTAGAACATGCCAAGAATTATCTAGTGCATAGTTAAGGTTGTAAAAGGTGATCGACCCAAGTGACTCCTTTGGATTCTTTCAAGAAAGATATTTCTGATTTCCAAGTGATAACTAGGAGTAAACTCCTAATCATTACATATTTATATGAGCATGGAATAAAAGAACCTACTTATACAACTGTAAGAGAATCCAAGGGAAGTATTACACCGATACAATTGACAACTAGCATGTGGGGTTTCTCCTTTCTCGAGTCTTTGATCTTTCTTCTTCATACTTGTAGTGTTGTTCCTTTCCTATGAAAATATGTACTAAACAGAGCTATCCTTTGAGAAAGTGTTTTATTTCTTCTTATACACCATGTATAGGGGTTGTTCCTTTCCCAAACTCAAAGTACAATGTTGTAAGCTAATTGCACTGCCCTAAGAAATGCTTTTCTATTGCGTAAGTCAGAATTGGTTCCCATAACTCAAGATGAATACAGTTTACTGTTGTTGGAATGCCCATATGACTTTTTGATGGCCATACCTATTGGAACAAACCCATAAATGATTCTTTCCCCTTCTTACTACTCCATGAGTATGAGAAAATGTCTAGAACTTCTGTAACTTGATATGTGTGCATGAAATTGCTTCTTCATGGGAGTTTGAGGTCTAGACTATGCCTAGAACAATCCATATTTACAAAACATTCAGATCACTTGATGTAGATACCTCAATTTCATCACAGCAACTCATATTTCATTTCATTTTCTAAATCTAGATTCATATCACTTGATGTAGTGATTTTGTGTCAGAAAACTATTTTCACACATAATTCTCAGTTCTTCCAATCTACACAAAACATATCAAAAGTGGTCTAAGGATTTGGGTTTACAGTTTTGTGCAAAGATTTTATATATGCATTGGAAATCTCATGTTTTGGATATCTATTAGTCCTTATTTTAATTTAATTTAGCTAATTTCCCTTGGATAAACTTCTCTGAGCCAAACTTCCCATGATGTTTCTTAAGGCCTCTACTATTTTTCTTTGTTGGGGTCGCACAAAATTTATTCACCCTGATTCCCTTTGACTTGTATTCATATTGCTCATCCTCACCCTTTTGTGCATCATAAGCCTTGATAGGAGGTATGCTGATTGAGTTGACTTTTCTTGAAGCTAAATTTGAAACATATTGCTTCTTTAGAGAAGGAAACACTGGTGCAGTCATGCTCTGTAGATTTTGTTCTTTCATTTTTGGATCAGCCAATGATTCACTAGAAATTTTAGCATGTGCACTGCAGAAATCCAACTGAATACATTAATATATATGATAAATGATGTTCTTGCAGCATGCGCACCTTCATGCTCAAATATCTCAACAGAAGTGTCAAAAACACTAAAATATGTTGGAATGACTCAGGCCTTGTCCTGTACACTTGAGAATCTAGATTTAGATCATCCTGAGTGTGTACACTTGTATTCGATGTTGGAATGATTCAGGCCTTGTCTTGTACACTTGTGTTCGATGAATGTCTCATATTTGAATGTTGGACACATCAGGCTGAATTTTGTATTGGTATCAATTTGGAGAATGGTGTAATAGTTTCTATAATATGCACGGATTCAAATACAATGTCCAAGTTGACATGCATATACTGAATTAGATAGGCCTATTGTTTGAAATTGTTACATGAAAATAAAGAGTGGGTCAACATGGAAGAAGACAAATTGTTCACTGGGTAAAATTTGCAGTAAGATATTACAAATAGAGAAGTTGTGACCTTTGGCATATTTTTTTCATTGTGAACATCAATATTATTCCTTTGACCTTTGACCGTAGCTGTTATAGCTTATGTACGTTGTTTTAGAGGTATATAAAGAAAATTTTGGATGATGCTTTTTACTTGAATGATGAATGCCAATTCTTCGATGTTTTTCAATTTCTTTTCTCTATTTTTTGTTTAAGCTTATACATGGACCATGGTTTAGCCACAAATAGTTACCTTATGACTGGTCAAACTATAATTGTAGGAGCAGTCTTTGTTTTATCAATCTATTTATTGCTTATCCAATACAATATTGTCCAAGCATCACAGGGCCAGTCAAAGAGCGTGGTTGGTGCAATTTTTCTTCTGAGAAAAGGTCTTCTCAAGAAAATTCTCACGGGGGCATTCAATCACATAACATTTCAAAAGGGGCTTCATCAAATATTTAAGAGGGGACCTCCTTCGTATGTTTTTGTTTTCTTTGATCTAAACTGTGTCTAAACTACATGTTTGCAGTTTACAAATTTTCTCTAGACTTTGTCATTAAAAGACATCAGTCTAAAATAATGCAACCAGTTGACTGAAGTGCATGAGGTTGGAAGATGTCTAAGTTGTTTCTATATTGAAGAAGTTGCTTCTGTGACCAATATATTTTGGATTTTTTTGTATGTCTAATTTTATTACTATTAGGAATTGCACATTTCAGTACTTTAATCAATATTATCTTTTGCATAAAATTTTATGCCCATGTTTAATGTTATTGTTGAATCTAGAGGAATTCCAAAAAATGTAAGAAGACAACATTTAGTTGTAATTGAAAATCATGCAGGTTTTTGCTAACCATGATCAACTTGAGCTTCGTAGTGGAGATTTAATGGTTCATTACAGTGGCTTCATTTTGAAATTATTTCAGTCTTGTTTCGTAAGGTTTCTTTTCTTATCAGTCTTAGCCAAGGTCAAGGATATTATAGACTTTATCATACTAGGTAAATATTTTTGTGTTTGAGGCATACATGAACACCTGAAAATACTTGTAAGATAGAATAAAATATAATTAAATTAATAGAGTAATAGAAATAGTGAAATATAGTGATAAGGAATGAAGGTGATAATTCTTGTAGTAATTAGCTATACAGTTCTTTGTGGCAAGAAAATTCGTAATGAATAGGATGTTTTGATTCTAAATTTTTGAAAGTGATTATGAATTTCAGAACATGCAAACACCCATGTCTGCAAGAAAGTCCATAATGATAAGAAAAGACACAATTGGAGAACTGGTAGATAGGGGCAAGTCGGAAGTTCGCGATCATCAAGGTTTGCTATAATGAAACATGGTTTTGTTAAAATTTCCTTGTTTTCCTTCCAACTTGTTAACATTTGGATCTTGGGTTGCAATGCTATATTTGCAAATAGCACTGTTGCAGGCTTCTGTGAAATGTTGGATGATTATCTTGAGAGAGCAGAAATTCCTAGGGAAGATGAAGGTGAAGAGGAGGGTGCATGGATTCCTCTTTCTAAAATAAAAACTCTTGTGAATGAAATCATGTCTGCACATTCAAGGAATAATTTACATCTTTCCCTAGTGGACACTATTGTAAGACTGTTAAGTTTACTTGATCGTCATATGCGGCATGGGCATGACATGACAGTGGATTTTACAAGGACCCTTAATTTGATTCTAACTTATGGTATCTCATGAGATTCTATGATTGTAGGTATATTATAATGACCATAATATATTCATTGGTATGGTATGTTGGTTATTCACCTTTTGTGTGACCCACAGAATTAAGTCCTAAAATCCGTTTTTTTCCACTATGGAAGTCACCTAGTTGTATAGTGGAGAGATGGTGGTACCTCACAAGTAAATTAAGGTGTAGTTGCATATATTTTTTGCATCCATTGGTGTTGTCTTTTCTTCTTCAGGAATTGTTTTTGGTTGAATTCATTTTGAATAATCACTGAATACTAAATGATTGAATTTGGTACAAAAGGGAATGTTGTAGGTATGGGGTTTGTGCAACAAAAATGTGCTCTAGTTTGTAGGAGATATCTAAGGCCTAACAATGGAGGAAGCTGTATATTCCTCATCATGATCTATTTTGTAATTGTTCATGCCTTTGGGATGGAAACATGGTGAGAACGGGTCTGAATAGAAACCCACATTTAATAAAAGTTTGCATTATTGAAATGGACTTGACATTTTTTGGAAAACACATCATTGAATTTCTATACTCGGAAAGTACTCTTTGAAACAGAAAGACCGATTCTCATCTTTGATCTCTAGGTTCTTCATTTGGTAGAAATGATGATCTGGTGATAGGAGCATAGAAATTATCTATTCCTCACCATGTTACTTACAGTATGCTATAGGATCTATTGGAGCTACATGCAACTAAATTTAAATTAAATTAAATAGTAAACTGGTAGTACTACAGTACTATGATCGATGGTCTGTTATGCAAAACAAGTCATGCCTCATAATAGATAGCAATTTTATTTTAATATGAATATTTTTTTCTATGGTATCGATCATTCCTCATGCCAGAGTGGAAGAAGAGTGTAGTGGGACTTCCATGATATGCTGAAATTCCATCCCAATTGAAGGAGAAGGCTCCAAGACCCAAACCCTTGTATCTTGGACCAATTTGATTAGTCGTGATATTATGTGGCCATATCCAACAAACCCATGAGAAAAATGTCAGAATTGTGAATATGTATTCAAGGAGTGTGGAGTATAAAAAGATGGCCACTGCAAATATAGTAAAGAATTGCATTCGTGACAGTCTCTTCCTAGAATGGTCTTTTTCATGAAGAGCCCTGATTCACATTCAAATAAGTACTCGTACCAGAACAAATGAAGCAGAAAGCATATGCAAGAATGTTCTAATACCTATTCCTTGCTCACTAATGTTATAATACATATGCCTTGCTTAGTAAATTACATGAAAAAATGTAGATCAATCCAAGGTGCATGAATTGCATGGTTTTCTAACCTTTCAAGTTTTGTTTAATCTCAGGTAGCTGTGGTAATTCCCTTGGTTATTAACATGTTTATTTATAGTTTGAGTGGTGTATATTCCTGTGTCTCGTTGTAAGGAAATTTCTTTTCTTAGATAGCGAAACTAATATTATAACTATATAGACATTTGAGCCTCAAACATGATCCCCATAGAGAAATTATTTGAACATGTTCCAAAGGGCCCTTGGCTACAATTAACTTCAAATTTTATCGATGCTTTCAGTTGAAGAACTTCATTATACCATGAAAGAGCAAGTCAGGTGATAAAATGGCAAGGATGTTAATTTTGGAAGCCTGAGTTTGGATTTTAAAGTTATCAACCTATATTTAGTTAAAGTAGTGGAGAATTCCATGTGAACACAATGCAATACCATATTGGAACTTGAAAAGCTATCAATTTCAACAAGGTTTCCTACTTGATTTGGCCTCTATGTGAGTAGTGTTGTGGTGTATCCCATGCGTGTTTTGATTGCATAACCGAAAATACAGCTTCAAGAATGCTTCATCCTGAACAGAACATCTTCAAGAATACTTTGAACAGATTGGATTTAGGAAAGGTTATTTTATTCTAAATATCCTTCTCACTTAAAAAAGTATTAAGTGGGCAAAGGAAACTAGGAAAAAATTTATTTCTCAAAATAAACTTTGACATGGTCTATAACATGATTGACTGAGACTTTGTTTTTAATATTCTTTAGTGGCTAGGATTGGGAAACTTCTTCACTCGAGTAGTATGAACCCTGTTCTCACATGTCTCAACCAGAGTGTATGTTAAGGATATAATTTTCCAAGCAACCCGTCTTCAAATATCTCTTTCCCACTCCACACTTTATGCCCCTTATCTCCATAACTCCAAAAGGATGCCCCTTAGCTCCATAATTCTATGTCGTTACAGCAAATTCCTTCGATTATATTCTAGGGGTGGGTAACTATTTAGTGACCAGGGAAGATCCAAGATATCCCTAGTTCATGTTGGTGGTGGGAAACTATTTAGTGACCACTTCACAGATGATTCAACTCTCACTCCAGAACTCAACAAAACTTCAGTTCAGGGTACCATTTACTGCCTAGATATTTTCCAACATGTAGTACCTAGACTTTTCTTTCCAAAGCCACAGAGCAGTGATCATTGATAAGTGAAAAATAGAGACAAAGGAATTTTTTTAGTCCCTTCCATAGGAAGATGGCTGTCTTGTATTGGTCGACGTTAAACCCCAAGGAGAAATTCTGGAAATTAAATGGGTTGGAAGAGCCATGACTGTCGACGCCCCTTAGCAAATTCTCCTCGACCATCACAATCAAATTGCTTCTCATATTTGCGATATATAAGGCATTTGGAATTTATCTAGTATGGTTGGATTCTTTGATATATGACTTCTATTAAAATCCTTGTACAAGACTTATAATGGAACCACAATTATTTAAGGGACTGGTTCTTAAGTTAGTGGATGTCAAACCATAACCAGATAATAAGGATATTATCTCTATATACTTAATCATGTGTCCTAGTGTTTCAAAGTTCTTTTAAGAATATCTAGTCTAATAGGAAGAGTTGACCCTTGGACATTTGATGAACTAGGAGGGCTACTTTTGTAGGAGCATCCCTCAAATGGACTCTACGAGAATTTTAACCATCCTCTCATAGAACAGCATAAGGAAATGAGATATAGATTTGTCTATGTGATAGAAGAGGAGAGGACAGGAGATATAGATTTGTGTGATAGAAGAAGAGAGGAGATAGAGATTTGTGTGAGAGGAAATAAAAGATAAGGCTAAACCATACATGGAGATTTGGAATGACAATTTTAATTTAAATAAAAAAAGAAGTATTTAAAATGAGGATGACAATTTTTGTCATCCTCTTGAAGCAAAGCATAAGGAAAGGAGATAGAGATTTGTCTATGTCACATAAGAGGAAATCAAAGACAAGGCAAACTATATATGAATATTCAAATGGTAATTTTAATTCAAAGAAATAAAGGAAGTGTATTTAGTGTGATAAATATGGACTTTATTTTTAAAAAAGATGGTTAAAAACTATGTTTAATAAATTGGAATCTTTTTTCCAAAGAAAAAATGTTTCTTAATATTCATTTGGAATAAAAAAAAAATATACAAACCACCAATTCTTCCTAAGAAGCAATTACTTTAAAAAAAAACTTTTAGAACAAACTACTTTAGACTTACTTGTCGAAGAACTTAACCCAAAATTGAAACTTAAACAACCATAAATTTTGTTTTTCTCCATAAGGGTTGGGGAATTATATCTAAAATCAAAGAAGAGTACTCACATCAGATGATGCTTACATTCTTAGTTTTTGCATCACCTAAGGTGTTTGACATGTTTGTAGAGATAATTTCCCTTGGTTGAACTTCTCTGAGCAACACTACCCATGATCTTTCTTAAGGCCACTACTATTTTTCTTTGTTGGGGTCAATATACTAGGTAGAAATATAAAGGTGTATAAGAAAAGTAAATGTAAAAAAGGATACATGCAATATATAGTGAAAATAGGGGTTTTTTTAAATTGGGAAGGCATATTGGGAGGGGGTTAAAAAAAACAATTTTTTGAGGTATTTTTCAATATTTTTTGAAAATAGGGGTATTTTTTCATATGCCACGAATGAACGTGCTATGGCATGGTTTCACTAAGTGAAGACCCTGTGGTTTACACTTTTCTAAATAATAAATTGCATGCAAAATGACTTTAAAATATTTACATATTATTTGAAGCTCAACTATACTATTGGCAATTGATGGTTTAAGGTTAGTTATAATTGTTGATAACTAATATATGTCTTTTGAATGTAGAGAAAGGTGTTTTAAACCATGTCAAATAAACAATCACGAGGCTTGACCTTAGTGTAAACTTTTACGAATAATTTTTTGTATGCTCAACTTGCCAATGACAATAATAATGAATCTTATCATTATTTACAAAGTCAATTGTGCTTACATGGTTCTAGCATAGTATAGGAACCTTTGTTATAATGTTTCACTTGATTTAGACCTCCGATTAAAAATTCTAAGTAGTAAAATCTACTATAGAAGTTACTCTAAACTACAAATTATTATAAGTGGGGAAACATTATAATAGTAATATTACTATGGTGTAAACCATGCACAAGGCTTATAAATTATAGGAATAACACTGATAATGTATTTACCTATGATTTAAACTTTATAAAAGTGGTGGTAGGTAGTATTCCATATTAAGACGATGTATCTAGTTATAAGAACCAAAATTTATAATGTCATGGAAATTTCTAGGTAGTAAGATCTCTATAGGATGCAAGTAACATTTAGATTGGTACATTATAAAATAATGTGGTATTGTATGTTGTTACAATAATACATGCAGCAAAACAATAATTTAAGTACTGAAGTTTATAACTTGATGTTTAGCATTTGTAGATACAAACAACAGGTTAATAATTTCTGTGGCTAGTAAGATAGAGACAAAATAGAAACATGTACTCTATTGGAAATCTTTACCTTCGAGATTGATAGGAGTACTTTCATGAATAAAAGACAGTACATTTAAACATAACATTAGCGTTATAAGCATGTTAAAATAGAAGTAATTGTATCGTGAAGAACTTGAGCTCTAAGTTCACAGTAAGTATATTTAGTTTAGCTAAGTATGATAAAGTTAACAATCTTTATGACTAAACATTGAATATTGTCTTAGAAACAAAGTCGATAGAAGACAATTACTTTACCTCATTAGAGCTTGCTTTAGAATAATCAGTTTATTTACTAGCATATTAACATGCAACAGAAATACTTCTTGCTACCTCATGAATTAAACTTCTACTTGACTGATCATTACCTGTTGAACCTGTAAGAACCAACAGTCCATCTGTGTTAGCATAATGCTAAGTAAGCCCAAGTTTTCAAAGATAGATTTCACCTACTTGCCAAAAAGTGAAATTATTAGTAAAGCTAAAAGAAATCTGAATGCAGGTCATTCTTGCATACCTTATGAAAATGAAAGTTGTATTAGTTATTGTATTATGAAACTAATTAATACTAATTGTTAAACTGTTTCATTTTCCACCAACCGCTAGCAGTTAGTAAACTACGTATTTAGATATTTTATGTTATCTTAAAAATTTTAAACTTTTGTGAAATTTTTGGGTTATGACATGTGGTATCAGAGCACAAGGTTCAAACACTAGGCCTTGATGAAGCTCAACTTGATTATATGAAACAATGAATTTAAACTATTTTGCTGATGTTGTTTTCGTTTAATGTTATTCAACAGAGAAATTTGTCTCTAAGTTTAACAACAAGTATTGAAAGACTGGAGGAATATGTGGAAGAGGAATCTCCCTTTATTGAATAAGAAAAATTACAAAGAGAACCTATACAAGAATACATAACCACTAATTCCTCAGAACTTTTACAAACAGTAAAAGAATTAAAATCTGAAATGGAATCTGTTAAAAAAGAAAATAAGAGGATTCTCACAGCTCAGGAGGAGCTGAATCACACCCTAACAGAAAGATTTCATACTAAGGGAAGGGGAAAAAGAGTTGAATCAGAAGATATAAGTTATGAACATATGTATAAAAAGACTAAATAGACTAAAAATGAAAGCAGCTCATCTTCCGAAGTGTTTGGTGATCAACGTAATTTTCATTCTACTAGTGATAGTAGTGAGCATAACTATTATACTAAAAAGAGAAAATATAAACCTTATGAAGAAATTTCTAGAGACTTTAAAAAGATTAAGCCGCCAACATTTAATGGAGAAACTAAGAAGGGGGAGGAAGTGGAATCCTTGTTATCTGGGATGAAGAAGTACTTCGAGATTTATAACTATTCTAACCAACTAAAGGGCCCTAGAATGGCTATCTATAATATTTAAGGGAAAGCTGATATATGGTGGCAAGATTTAAAGAGAGTGAAAGGAATAAGAGAGAAAAACATAAATTGGAGTACCTTTAAGAAGTACTTTAAAAATAATTTTTTATCTAAACAGTACTATGAAGAAAGGGCTAAAGAATTCTATGAGTTAAAACTGGGTACAATGACTATGAAATATTTAAATAGTAATTTTTTAAGTTTGCTTAGGTATGTGTCATACCTTGTCGATGAAAAACCAAAGGTACAGGGGTTTCTCAACTCTCTACCTTATCACATAAAGGATAGGATTGAGTATGACAATCCAAAAACTCTTGAAGAAGCTATGAGGAAAGCCAATTTCTGTTATGAACAGAATAGGAAAAATGAGAGTATGGTCAACTGGAAGGCCAAAAAGAATAATAATTATGATCAAAAGAAGAAAGAGTTTGTTCCTAATCGGAATTCTAAAAATAATAAGGCCAAAAATTTTTCTAATAAGAATTTCCAAGAGAATAAGAATAATTCACCAAACAATCAGAAAAATCAAAAGAGTAAAGAGTCTGCTAATAATCATGGTAATTACACGAAAAAATTTGAATGAAAAGAACCCATAAAGTGTTGGGAGTGTAATATCCCACATTATGCCTCAGTCTGTCCTAATCGGAAAAAGACTGTCAGTAATATCCATACAATACAGGAGGAGGTGACTATTGGAGACTTAGCAAGGACTATACCCAGGATCAATGCAACCTTGGAGAATCAACACGTAGACTATCAAACTTCCATGGTGGAAGTAGAAGGTAAGATAGACCAAACACCCATAGCTATTTTAATTGATCCAAGAGCTAGTTTAAGTTATGTTTCACCTAATTTGGTAGAAAAATGTAAACTGCCTATTGAAAAGTTTGTAAGTTCTTGGTTGGTTCAGTTAGCTACTAGTGCAAAGAGGAAGGTAACCAGTTTTGTAAAGAATTGTGCAGTAGTTATGGATCAATTTGAAACTTTTGTAAAGCTTAATGTACTACCTTCTGGTTCTTACGACATACTAATCTGTATGGATTGGTTAGAACAACATAGGGTGATCTTAAACTGCTATGATAAAACCTTTACTTGTGTAAATAATGATGGAAAATCAATAATTGTAAAGGGAATCCCTAGAAAAACAACTGTAAGGAAGATTTATGCTTTGCAGCCTAAGAGAGCTATTAGGAAAGGTTGTAAGGCTTATGGACTAATAGTAACTAATGAGGAAAATCTAAATAATACAGATAAATTAAAATTTGAGGATATACCAGTTTTAAAAGAGTATGCATATGTATTTCCGGAATAGATTCCAAGACCGCCTCCAAAAAAGGAACTAGATTTTACCATTGAGCTGGTACCTGGTGCAGTACCCAGCTCAAATTCCCCTTGTCAGATGAACTTACTTGAACTTAATGAACTTAAGTCACAAATAAAAGAACTTATTGACAAGAAGTATATTTGACCTAGTGTGTCTCCCTGGGGGGCACCTGTCATCTTCGTTAAGAAAAAGGATGGAACTCTACGACTATCCATAGATTACCGTCAATTGAATAAGATTACTATTAAAAATAAATACCCATTGCCTCGCATGGATGATCTGTTTGATCAACTACATGGAGCTACGGTGTTTTCAAAAATTGATTTATTATCTGGATATCACCAAGTTATAATTAAAGATGAAGACATCTTTAAAACAACTTTTAAGACTCGAGATGGCCATTACGAGTTTGTCGTCATGCCATTCAGGCTTACCAACACTCTAGCTATTTTTATGTGTCTAATGAATAATGTAATGTATAAATATATGGATAAGTTTTTGGTCGTGTTTATCGACGACATATTAATCTATTTGAAATATGAAGAAGAGCATAAAGAACATTTAAAAATTGTTTTGCAAGAGTTACAAGATCATCAACTCTTTGCAAAGTTTAGTAAATGCGACTTCTTTAAGGATAAAATCCAGTACTTAGGTCATGTGGTGACTAAAGAAGGAATTTCAGTGGATTCTGAAAAGATAAAGGCAATTGAAGATTGGCCAGTTCCTAAAGACGTAACTGATGTTCGGTCCTTCATGGGAATTACCGGTTATTATCGGAGGTTCATTGAAGGGTTTTAGAGAATCGTAAATCCGATAACCTCTTTGTAGAAGAAGGGAAAGAAATTTGATTGGAATCAGAAGTGCGAGGAGAGTTTTAAAAAGTTAAAATTTTTATTAACCAGCACACCTATTTTAAGAATAGCTGATCCAAATAAAAAAAAACCATGTGTACTGATGCCTGCAATGATGGTTTAGGTGGAGTATTGACTCAAGAAGGGCATGTTGTCGCTTATGAATATAGGAAATTAAAAATTCATGAAAAGAATTATGCAACTTATGAATTGGAATTAGCTGTTGTCATACATGCTCTAAAGATGTGGCGTCATCATTTAATTAGAAGAAAATTTATTCTAATGACAGATAATAAAGGACTAAAATATTTGTTAGATAAACCTAACCTAAATGCTAGACAAGCTAGGTGTCTAACTTTTCTAAGTGAGTATGATTTCAAAATTCAGCACATTAAAGGGAAAGAAAATAAAGTTGCCGATGCATTAAGTAGAAATGAAAGGATGAACTTTACAGCAGTTATCACCACTTATACAGCAGATATGGAAGAACAGCTTAAAGTAGGGTTAGAACAAGATGAAATTTACAAGAAATTACAAGCAAAAACGAAAGAAAATCAAACAGAAAGTTGAAGTAAAGGGTACAACTTGAATGAAAAAGGATTTTTACTGTATAGNCTAAAGTTAAGTTATTAATTTTAGATGAAATCCATAAAACTCCTTACTCAGGCCATCCAGGTTATCAGAAGACTATAACTATGTTAAGAAAATAATATTTTTGGCCAAACATGAAGACTGAACTCGCAGAATATATCGCTAGGTGTTTTGAATGTCAGCAAGTAAAAATTGAACATCAACACCCAACTAGATTACTTCAGCCATTGCCCATTCCTAGCTGGAAATGGGAGATAATCAGCCTTGATTTTGTTACTGGACTGCCTAAAAATCAGAATTTAAATGATTTTATAATGGTAGTAGTTGACAAATTGAGTAAAGCAACCCATTTTATACCTACAAAAACTACTTATAAAGCTTCAAACATAACTGATATCTTTTTAAAGCAAATTTTCCAACTGCATGGAATACCGAAAGTTATAATCTCAGATCAAGACCCTAAATTTAGAGGTAACTTTTGGAAATCTCTATTTAAAGGATTAAACACTACACTAAATTTTAGTACTTCATTCCATCCTTAAACTGATGGATAGACTGAAAGAGTAAACCAAGTACTGGAAGATTTACTAAGAATGTATGTAAAGGATCAGCCAGGTAAATCGAAGGATTATTTGCACTTGGTAGAATTTGCTTATAATAATAATTATCAAGCTTCAGCCAGATTTAGTCCTTTCAAAATATTGTATGGAAGGAAGTGTAACACTCCTATCTCTTGGAGTAATCCAGTAGATAGATTAGTATTAGGTCCTAAATTATTGAAAGAAATGGAAGAAATTGTAAAGCATGTACAAGGTAATCTAAAAATTGCGCAAGATCGACAGAAAAGTCAAGCACACCTTAAAAGAAATCCAAAAGAGTTTTAGGTATGTGAACATGTGTTCATCAAGGTGAGACCCCAAAAGAGCTCTCTGAGGTTGGGTAGTTGTGAAAAACTAGCACCTCGTTACTATCGTCTTTTTGAAATACTGTCTAGGATTGGACAGGAAGCCTATCAGTTATCCTTACCACCGAATTTAAAAGTTCGCAATGTTTTTCACATTTATGTATTAAAGAAATATGTTCATGATGCTACTCATGTTGTTAACTGGAATAATGCACAGGTAGAACCAGAAGGATATTTTCTAGTGGAACTGGACTATATCCTTGGGAGGAGGGAGATCATACTTCAAAACTGCACCATTGGTCAGGTGAAGGTACAATGGAAGCACCTTAGTCTAGAGGAAGCCACCTGGGAATTGGAAAGTCATGTGGGATACATATCCAATTTTGTTTTAGGGGAATTCTGAGGATGAAGAATAAATAACATCGAAGACAATGTTATAATTTAAGGGGGTGTGTATGTCACATGCCTCGATTTTGCAAAAACAATTTTATATTATTTGAGGAACATTATGTTAAATTTTTGCTAAGTTGTAATTAATGACCACTCGGGTCAAGAATATTTATTGTAAATTCTGGATATTTTATTTATAAAAAAATAAATAGGAGACAACAGCTTAGGAGAGCTCTTAAGAGAGTGTTTATTAGTCAAATTGGTGGAGGAGACTAGATGGAGAGAAAACTAACATGTGGCAACATCCTCAAACTACTTCCAACTGTTGCAGGTGGCAACCTCCCTACATTTGTGGTCATGATTCCCCAAGAAAGTGGAATTAAAGCAAGTGGCTCAATTAATGAAAACTGACCGAGAATACCTAGGAATCCTTATAAAAATTCCCACTGAAGAGAGCTGAGGTTGCTCATTATTCTGCAGAAGTGATCATTCAGGGCGAATGAATGTACTTCAGAGAAATTCAATGGAAGGGAAATATGGAAAGTGTTTGAGGGGATAACTGCTGATTGATCTAGTTGCAACTTTTAATCTGAAGATCATACTACTGAGAGCATAGTGTTTTATTGAAATATTGAACTAGTCAGTTGACAGAGGGTTCTACAGTTGCATTCTCCACCCAGTTATCAGCCAAGAAGACCAGGAACATGCTCGGGGGTCCTCAGGAAGTGTTGTTTGAGCGTTCTCCAGGAGATTGGTAGGGAGGAACGACCTCCTAAAGTTGTTGTCATCTTGTCCTCTACAGGTTTTATGTTATTTTATTTTACTATTTTAGTTAAATAAATATTATTTTAACTCCTATATGAATGTTAAAAGTTCAATGTTTGTGAAATGTTAGATTTAGTATTCTTATTAGATTGTTATAGAAATGAAATTGGTTTAGAGAATAGAGAATTAGAATGAAAATAAATTTCTAAACTGTGTTTTTCCACACCTGGAAACCAGGTCATACTCTAGCATAGTTAGAATGCTTTAAGTAGATGAAAGAATTTTTAAGAGAATGAAAATAGTAGATATGAATTTATATCTGTAGAAAGCACAGTAAATTTTTTTTTTCAAATGTTTAGAATACAATGAAAAGCAGTGTTAGGGTTTGTTTGTGTTTACTGTTTCACTTAATGTAACTAAATAAAAATGCAGGAAAATAAATAGTAAACTACACTAGAGTTATATTAATAGTATACTCATACAAATAAATGCTTATAGAAGATAACAGCTAAGTATATAAACAATTTATTAACCACACAATATATCTTTTAAACTATTAACTAAATCATAAACTACTACTTAATAAAAACCAGATTAGGGTTATGTTTATAAACCCTTTTATTTATGCAAAATAAACACAGTTCCAGAGTTAACCTTCTATTATTTACAGAGATTTGAGTAATTCCAAGTTACAAAATAGTAAATTAAAATAAATGTAAATATAAACATTAGATGAAATAGAACTAAGAATTACATATTTAGGAGCTAATTATATTTAACAAACACGCTTATAACCTGTGAAAGAAAAACCTGAGGGTTGAAACCGTAACAACTAATTCATCCAATTATAAATTTAATCTATTGAAGTTTTAACCATTGACATTGTTAACTATGTAAGAAAACTTAACAAGAAGACTACGATTTATGCTTTGGACTGTTTACAGTCTTTTTCTGAAATTAAACCTTTTAAAATAGTAAAGTAACACATTATTTACAGGTTAACAAAATCACTGCAAAAACGAGACAAAACTCAAAGATTTACAAATTCTTTCTTTATAAGACCAACTGTATTACATTGTCGGGCCGTAAGGCTAAAAATGATCAAAAATACATATCACGGCTCAAGGGTCGGTATTACCCAACATTAACAGCAAGGGTTTTAAAGTAAACTGGAGTAAACATTATACTAAAACCTCTTAACTAATGAAGAAACTGAAAGATACTTCCAAACACTGTGTTTCTCGTTCAACAACCCTCCTTGCAAGTAGGGAAAAACCCATATTTGAAATTAGGGCTTACCGGTTGGGGCCACGAGTCCACTAAAGCCGGCCATTATTTTCTTTTCCACTGAAGCTTGGAGTTGTCATGGGTTCCTATAAATAACACGATACTGAGTGTTAGAATAATGCTTAGCTTTTAAGCTTAAACCTTAACTATAAAAATAAGTTAACAAAGAGTTTTTCATATTGAAAACCGAGTTGTCTTTGCCTGCAAGAAGAAGAGTTTTCGAGCAACAAGAAGCTGTCACTAGCTTTAGCAATTTACACAGAGGATTATTCAAACCCCTATGCCGACCCTGGAGTAGAGACAGTGTCAACAAGCTTAAGCTTCACAAGCCGTGACGAGCCACAAGAAAAACAGAACTGAAGCCATGGACAAGCCAAGAGCCAAACACATAAACAAATAACCACTCGCGCAGTAAGGTTCAAAACCACGAAGGTTCATGACCTAAGACTGAGTAATGAGAATATAGCAGCAACAAACACAAGATACAGAGCAAGCAAGTAGAGGAACAGCCTCTCATGGCAGCCAAGAAAAATACACAGAGCAGCTCACAGGCCAACGAATCCCTCAGAGTAAAAATGATAGGTGAATAGGGTTTTCCAGTCTTTTAAGTCACCAATGCATGGACAAGAGCATACCACATTCCCTCCAAATATTTTCAACCACGCAAGGGTCTCCTCTATAGTCAATATGCGTTCCAATTATCAATTTATTATTGCAATGATCAATAAACCAATTATGTAATCGACTATGGAATGTACATATATATATTCGCTAATGAAGACATAAACTATATCATTGTAATCGATAAGTATTGAGGTATATGTTAATTGTTAACAATGATTTTATAAAGTTGACTATAGAGTAAGGATGTAAAAAGCTTTCCATTGGTACAATCCCAAGGTCGACCATAGTTTACACTTTTCTAAATAATAAATTGCATGCAAAATGACTTTAAAATATTTACATATTATTTGAAGATCAACTATACTATTGGCAATCGATGGTTTAATGTTAGTTAGAATTGATAATAACTAATATATGTCTTTTGACTATAGAGTAAGGTGTTTTAAACCATGTCAAATAAACAATCACGAGGCTTGAGCTTAGTGTAAACTTTTGCAAATAATGTTTTGTATGCTCAACTTGCCAATGACAATAATAATGAATTTTATCATTATTTACAAAGTCAATTGTGCTTACCTGGTTCTAGCATAGTATAGAAACCTTTTTTATAATGTTTCACTTGATTTAGACCTTAGATTAAAAGTTCTAGGTAGTAAAATCCACTATAGACGTTACTATAAACTACAACTTATTATAAGTGGGGAAACATTATAATATTAATATTACTATGGTGTAAACCATGCACAAGGTTTATAAATTACAGGAATAACACTGATAACATATTTACCTATGATTTAAACTTTATAAAAGTGGTGGTAGGTAGTATTCCATCTTAAGACGATGTATCTAGTTACAAGAACCAAAATTTATAATGTCATGGAAATTTCCAGGTAGTAAGATCTCTATAGGATGCAAGTAACATTTAGATTAGTACATTATAAAATAATGTGGTATTGTATGGTGTTATAATAATACCTGCAGCAAGGAGATAATTTAAGTACTGAAGTTTATAACTTGATGTTTAGCATTTGTACATACAAACAACAGGTTAATAATTTCTGTGGCTAGTAAGATAGAGACAAAATAGAAACATGTACTCTATTGAAAATATTTACCTTCGATATTGATAGGAGTACTTTCATGAATAAAAGATAGTACATTTAAACATAACATTAGCGTTATAAGGATGTTAAAATAGAATTAATTGTATGGTGAAGAACTTGAGCTCTAAGTTCACAGTAAGTATCTTTTGTTTAGCTAAGTATGATAAAGTTAACAATCTTTATGACTAAACATTGAATATTGTCTTAGAAACAAAGTCGATCGAATACAATTACTTCACCTCATTAGAGCTTGCTTTAGAATAATCAGTTTAATCACTAGCATATTAACATGCAACAAAAATACTTCTTGCTTCCTTATGAATTAAACTTCTACTTGATCGACCGTTACCTGTTGAACATGTAAGAACTAGCAGTCCATCTGCGCTAGCATAATGCTAAGTAAGCCCAATTTTTCAAAGATAGATTTCACCTACTTGCCAAAAAGTAAAATTATTAGTAAAGCTAAAAAAAATCTGAATGCTGGTCATTCTTGTATACCTTATGAAAATGAAAGTTGTATTAGTTATTGTATTATGAAACTAATTTATACTAATTGTTAAACTGTTTCATTTTCCGCTAACCGCTAGTAGTTAGTAAACTGCGTAATTAGACATTTTATGTTATCTTAAAAATTTTAAACTTTTATGAAATTTTGGGGTTATGACAAAAACTCTATAAGATGGGGCTGAATGAAATTTCATGTCTATAAGTTCTATTGCATGAGAAGGAAAGGATATTGGCTAAATTGCATGGTAGAGTTGCATGAGGACACTATTGAGGTCGCACAACTTCAACGAATATACTCCGTGTTGGCCTCTAGTGGCCAACCTTGCACAACGATGCTCGAGATTAGGCAAAAACCTATGAGTTTTGTCAAAGGGCAGGGATGCCATCACAATGGGAAGAGATTCCATTAGTACCTCAGGTAATGCTACAACTATTTGTTGGCAAGGGTTTTGGGACAAGTTAGTTGTGCGACACCATGAGCGCCGCGCAAGCTCAGAAGACACCGCACACAAGTGAAAGATGGTGCGCAAGGGAGAAGATAGAATATTTTGAATATTTTGTGTCACTTTTTGTACTTTTGGACCATATTTTGTGGATATTGGTCATTATTCAGTAGAATCAGTTAAGAATTAGTTAGAAAATCATCCAAGTGGACCATGAATGTAAAGGCGCAAGCCTTAAAATAGAAGAAGAATTGTAAATGTGAAAATCATCAAGGAATGATAGAATGATAATTGAGAGCTTGGAACTCAATTGAAATGTTGTCTGTTTTGGATCTGTGGTTGATTGTGCAGAATTAATATGAGAAGACAGAGGTTGATCTGTAATATTATTATATTTTTGTCTCTTTATGTCTTCCTGTTTCTGTGCATCCAACGGTGAATGTATTCGACATGGATCTATGATGGGATGTTTATTGCTTATGAATAATGTTATATTTTCATAGCTATTTGCACAAGAGTATGGTTATTTATGTCATGAATGAATGATGCAATATTTTAAAGAGCAATGATGAATGGTTCTATTCATGATTAAGTACTGGTCAAATCTGGTAGAAGAGTTGATGAAATGTCAATTCCCATAGTCCTCCTCTATTCTGTGGAAACATGGTTCCATCAACCCTCCCTTGAACATCTCGGGTGAGACTTCATCTACTTTGTGGTTGTTTTCAGATAGGGTAAAACCTGTCTGGGCTGGTGCTCAGGGAGATCGCGACGAGTTGAGCGTCGATAGAGTGGGAACCTCTATCGACTGATTTTTATTGGTTTGGTTTGTGCCAACAAATGGTTTCATTGTTGGGACCTTGTTATGACTAAGAGGAGGATATGTGGAGAGAGATCCAAAAAGTAGGAAACCCTGAGACTGATTTCAGTCAAATTAGAGCGAATCCCAATTATTTAGGTTTTGGAGTTTTCTCCATTATTTAATTAATTCATTAATTAAATAATCAATATTTGATTCTTAGGGATTTTTGACCTCAGTGATTGACAAATCACTCAAAACCTAGAAAAAGTGGGTCTATGGGTTTACATGGCGCTCTAACCTTGAAAATGAGCACCCCCATGACTGAAACTGATTTCCGAGCCCACTTTTATTACAAAACCAATTTTTCCAATTAGACTATTAAAAAATAGCCTAAGTTTTGAGGAAAAATTAAAATTAAAAAACTTTAAAAATTTAAAAAAATAAAAACCTAGGGGGACTTAGACATGTTCATATGACTCGACCATGATGCCTAGCATGTTTATACATTGTCACATAGACTGTAATAACCTCAATAGGCCTAAATTCCAAGCCTACCACCCAACTTTGGAGGTATTGAGTGAAAAACTCAGAAATTATCATTCGTTTATTCAACAACCAATAATAACCAAGGGAAAAAACACCTTGGGCTGATCGGATTGACAAATGAATTACAAGAGACCGAGTCTTTTACAGACACTATCATGCTAGAACATTTTATTACAAATCCCCTATGGGGTATGAACATGTGATATAGTACAACAAGCACTTCCCAGAAGCACTTCTAAAGGTCTTTTGAAGTCCAAACAAATCATCATTGTCTGGTTCACGAGGCTTACTTGATAAAAAGCCACTAAGTACAACTTAGGTGGTAACAGGGTTTAGGAGGAGTGACAGAATGAGAGGGAAACTGTGTCAAATGATGAAGGATTTCAAAAACTAGATCATTCGCACCCAATGGGAGGATTTCCTTGGAATGGCATTGTGGTGCATCTGGAAGGAAATGAATGAAAGGATATTATAGGACAATAGGCATGATGCTAAAGAATTTTGGAAGAGCCTGAAAGAAAACCTTTTGTCCATTATCTGTAGCATGCAGTGGAATGATGAGGATAAGATCATTCCAAGAGAGGAAATCCATGTTGTAGAAAGCTCGGGCTTAGATAGATCTCAGATGGAGGGTTTGTGGAGAAGAGAGAAGGTATGCAAGCCATCAAGCCCGAGTTCATGGTCTCCCCCCCATTTGAGGTCTTCAAGTTAAACTTTGACGGGGCTTCTAGAGGTAATCCTTGTCCTGCTAGTTATGGGGGAGTTTTCCCTGACTCAACGGGAAGGATTCTATCCATGTAACTCGGTTCCATTGGAACTGATACCAATAATTTGGATGAACTGGAGGGCCTAATATGAGGTTTCAAATATCTAATCACGGAAGGATGGCTACCTGTGATAATCAAAGGAGACTCTAACATTCTAATTCAGATGGCTAGGCATATTGCAAATGGGAGGAAAAGTGAGAAAATCTCATCTAGGTGGCACTTGGCAAGCTGACTCGACACCCTTTGATCCCTGGTTGTAGAACACTCGGTCGTTTCCTTTAGCCACGTTCACCGCGAAGCCAACAAAGTGGTTGGCCTTTTAGCCAATCCTCGCATAGATGGAGGTACAGGGTATCGGAGTGGCACATTGGTGGATTTCCGAAATGAAGCTTGGGCCCTGCAATGTTGGCAATTAGCCTTGCATGATTATGATGCAAGGCCACAGGTGGAAGGACTAGAGTACGGTAACAGGGATGATGACAGGGGGTGGGAGATGGCCTAGGAAATCCAAGATTCATGCAACGCGGGCTCATGTGGTTAAAAGGTTTTGTCGTATTGTGCCATTCCATTTATTTTGTGTTCGAATACGACTTCAAGATCGATGGGATGGGAAAGGAGAATACATATCAGCAAGGAGATCTGTTTTTAAATTTCAAAAGGATGTCTGTTGCAGGCCTTGGTACGAAGGTCGTTGTTGGTATGATTTGGATGATCGGAGTAGAGTACAAGGTAGTTTGGGACATGATGACCCTCACCTCCTTTTATTCAGGTCAAGATCCTCTACTCTTCATTTTTTCTCGAAGGGGTGTCTCTATTATTTACGGCTTGGAGTTGAGTTTGGTGTGTGTTTAGTCGCATGCTCATGGGACTGTGGCAATTCTTCAAGCGTTTTGTAAATGAAATCTTGTTGGCTCTAGGCACATGGCTCCCAAACACTCCGTGAGAAGTGATATGGGCTTGGGGGAGGCCTCCAGTGTCTAGGATAGGAAGGGGAAGGGGTTCATGAGGAAGAAGGGGGAGAGGCATAAAGCCACGAGGGTCCAACTGTAAGCCAAGGAGTCTGCAGATTTATATAAGGATCATCTTCCTTTATCCATTCTCCTAGAGATTGGAAAGGTGGTTGAAAACTTGTGGGAGGAGGTCAATCTTATCCCTAATGAGGAATTTTGCAAGGAAGTAGCAAACTGGGTTGTTGACCCAGGATCCATGGCGGGATGGGAAACGGACTACGACCATCCGCTTATGATATATTGGGTTAATATGAACCTAGTTGGCCATTCTTTGGTAACTAGGGAGGCTAAGCGTGAAGGTGATGAGGAGCGAACTAAAGCATGGAAATACCATAATGGCGATTTCTCCCTTATGCATAGGAAAATTGATGTTATTGCAACTCATATGGGCATTCCTTTCTACCCAGTGGGTGTGATGCAGGCATAGGGACTTCACTTAGTGAACCTCTCACATAGCACGTGCGATCATGGGATATTAAAGAATACCCTTAATTTCTAGAGATATTGACCCAAACTCTTTTTGTTGAAACCCCCTCCCAATACTTAAAACCTCCTCCCCATCCCTTTTTATACCTCAATCCTTATAAACCACCCTACCCACCCCCACCTTAAACCCCTCATCCCCCCAATACCTACAATATATTCGTTGAATTTTTGATAATTTTAAAACCCACAATATGAACTAACGTGATGGGATATTGGTCAACAAGTGAAGCCCCCGTGGATGCAGGAGGGGGCTATAGGACCTTGAGAGATGGGGAATTGGTGAGACAAGGTGCACTATGACAGTGCGGCGGGAACTCCTGCTAGGGTTGGCCAACTCGGAAACCCTCCCTCCATGGCCACTGCTGTGCGCTCCAGATTGGGAACATCTATTCATGATCGGGTTTGATTTAAGTTTTTATGTTAAGTGTATGTATTTTTAGTATGCGGTTGATAGTGGTAATGGGATTTTCAGTTGAGTCGGCTTATACTTGTATTTTGGGGAAGTTAGCAATAGCATCAAGATACTTGTTTTTGTGGGCATGGGGAACCTACCCAAGCAATCGGTAGTGTTGAATCAGAGGACAGATGGGAATTTTTGTGAAGCTCTGTGAATGTGGCTGTTAAGAGACATATCATACATGTAATTAAGCTCTATTGAAGTAATATAATGTTTTATTTACAAAAAAAAAACCTACATCTTAACAATCATTTTCCAAATCCCTTCTCATCTTCATTAGGTCAATTGACATTAAGCACACTGTATTGAAGGTAAAATTGATGTCTCCAACAATTATAACACTACCGTTTTTTACATCATGCATCTTAATAATTATTTACCAAAGTCCCTTCTCATCTTCATTAGGTCCATTGACATTAAGCAATGTAAAAATCTAACTCAAGCTTTTATTATATCCGATATAGGAAAATATGACAACCTTCTCATTTATAGCCTTTATGAGTTGCACATTCGTTCTTTGGTAGAGATCCCATTATTCAAATTCTCACTTCTTTGGTTCTATTTCAAAACCACTTGGAACTCTTCTTCTTGGAGCGAGCTAGAGTGAGGGAGTTCCATGATTTTGAGCATTCTCTTGAAAGTCAAGAAAAATGGGGCAATGTTTAAATACCCTACCCTTATTTATCCCAAATCTATATTTTCCTACTTTCTACAAGAGATTTGGTGAGATTAAAAATCTATCAAGTATTTTAGACACAACTTTCTTATCAACTCTATTGTTCCATCATGTAGGTTCAAGAGAGATAGGTTGTAGATCTACTAAACTGTCCAATTGAATTTAATGTAAAAAGAAGTGTATTAGTTTATCCTCCTTGGTAGTATCCTACTAAACCTTGAGTCTATTGAAGGTAAAGTTTATGTCTCCACCAATTATTAAACTACCCTCTATTACAACCTACATATTAACAATCATTTGCCAAATCCCTTCTCATCTTCATTAGATCCATTGACATTAAGCATAGTGTATTCAAGGTAAAGTTTATGTCTCCAACGATTATAACACTACCCTCTTTTACATCGTGCATCTTAATAATTATTTGCCGAAATCCATTTTCATCTTCAATAGGTCCATTGACATTAAGGAGTGTAAAAATCTAACTCAAGCTTTTATTATAGAATTTTGTGCAAAAACCTAAAACTACAACATGTGCTAGGTTCATGCTATTGTTCTAACTAATAATAATACAACTTAAAAGACCAACATAATTTTAAAATAAAAAATTCCAACCCTTGAGTACCTACCCTAGACAAACCCTCCACATAGTCCCCATAATATTAATATATTAAGTTTTTCAACCTCTCATATTCTTGTAAGTGTAAGTCCTTTGTCCTTTGGGTTGACTACAGAAATCCCTTACTCTTAATTAATAAGATTATTAAGTCTTTAGGTTAACTATTGGAAACCCTTAATCTTAATTAAAAGACAAACCAATTTTGGGGTCTAGTCTATATCATTGACTTGAATTTATGTTAATGCCTTTGCTTAAGCATGAACCATTGAAGCAAAGTACCTGTCCATTAAGGGAGAACCAAAACCCCCCCAACTATATAAATCCATAAAGAAAACCGAATGGACTAAAATATCCCTCCACCAAAAGCCCCCAACTATATAAATCCATAAAGAAAACCTAATGGACCAAAATATCCCTCCACCAAAACCCCCCAACTATATAAATCCATAAACAAAACCTAATGGACCAAAATATCCCTCACAAAAACCCCCGCAATTTAATTTAATTATACAAATTTTCAATTTAATTTAATTATACAAATTTTCATCATTAAACGGTTGCTTAATTGAATGAGTCATAAGCAATAATTTGTATTTTTAATTTTCATCCATGTTAATCAGAAAATGGCAATTAAATGAATTAATAATTCCTTCTGGCCAGCAATTTTACCAACGGGGTAAACTATTTAAACGCCAAGCGTGCTCATCTTCTTATCCTCCTCAGCAACAACAACAAGATCATCTTTTTGATCCTCGGCAGCAACACCAACAACATCAGCAAGATCATCTTCTTGATCATATCCGATATTGTATTCTGAGTCTCGTCTTTTGGATCCGTCGGCAGCAGCAAGTGCAGAAACAGTAGTAGCTAGTGGAGATTATGGCTATTTTTCCAGGTCTTTCAAACGATTTTAGTCGACAGTGCCTGCTAAGAGTGTCTTACGAATCCCATCCCAAGCTGAGAGCCGTCTGCAGAAGCTTGGAGGCCACGGTGAACAGCCCCGGCTTCTATCGAGACAGAAAGAAACTTGGGACCACCCAGCAATGTATATGTTTGTTCGAGCTCCGTCAGTCCAACGATGAAGAATACGTGGTTACTGTGTACGACCCTCTGCAAGGCACCTGGGAACCACTCCCTCCCTTTCCCCACTTTCCCGGTCTTCATCATAATGGAATTCCAATGGATTGTGCCTGCATTTCTGTCAATCAAAAGCTGCTTTTGATTGGCGGAAGGGTTCCCTCCAACGGAACTGTCGTCAACACAGTTTTCATTTACAATTTCTCAACTGCTCAGTGGAGCCGCGGCGCGGATATGCCAACGGTTCGAATGGGAGGCGCTGTCTCAGTGTCCCCGGAAGGACTGGTTTACGTTGCCGGAGGAAAGGGCAACGATCTAAACGCTCTGCGAAGAGCAGAAGTTTTACAGTGTGGAGGAAGACGAGTGGAGGACTCTTCCTGATATGGGCCAAGATATCGACAACTGCTTTGGCGCTTTCAATGACGGAAAACTTTTCGTTTTTGATGATATGACGAACGAAGATCTTGATCTACTCGCCGGGGGCCTGAGTGCGGAAGTTTACGATCCAAAAAGAGGGGCATGGACCACGATCCCGGAAGAGGAAGCCCCTCCAGTGTTGAACTGCGAGATTGCTTCTACACAGGGGCCACGCTTCTTGTCGGTCGAGCAGAGCGAGGGAATGATGGAATATGATTCCAAAGAAAATGTTTGGAGGGTAGTGTGCTCTATTCCAGAAAGACTTGCATTATTTGGAACCATTACGTTTCGCGTAGCCTGGCGTGACAGGATTTTTTTGGGCGCTACTGTTCCTGATGATGAGCCACTTTTCTATATGTGGAAGCCTCCTGCTATACAGAGTGAAACAGGAGCGCAAGCGGAGACTTTTGGAGAGCGGGATGCCATAGAGAAACACCAACATTTTCATTTGGGCTTGGACGATCTTGACACTATTGGTATGTTTGCCGTGACAGTAGATTTAGGGCTATAATCAGTCATTTAGCTGTGTTGCAACATTGTGACTTGAGATTTAGGGTTATAATCTTTTCTTTGTTAGAATTAGATAAAAATTGAATTCGTCAGACATTTAGGTGTGTAGAAACATTGTGAGAGTACTGTGTGTTTGGGCAGATATACATTGTGAAAGTTGTTTGTTTGGGAAGATATACATTGTGAATGTTGTGTCTTTTTTGTTTGTATGGGAAGACATTCATTGTGAGAGTTGTTTGTATCTGGAACTGCAGGATCAATCTTTGGAAATCTGTCTTTTTATACTGTTTTGTTTTGTTTGTTTGTTTTTGGGTAAAGATGTATATATTTTAGTATATGTTTGCATACATTGCTGTGTCTTTTTTTAACAGAGAACTTCAATTCTTGTAAGGATGAATATTGTTTTCATTGATTATATATACATGTAGTTAATGTTGTGTTTTTTTTAAAGGTTTTTTTTTAGGGTTTTAATTTTTATAATGATGAGTATTGTTTTTATTGATTTTATATAAATATAGAGAAGGTTGTTTTTAGTAAGGCCTTTAATTCTTGTAATGAGTATTGTTCTCATTGATTTTATATAGAATATAGAGAAGGTTAGGTTTTTTTTCTTTAGAAAACAAAAAATTACCTTGTTAAAATGGATAAGGATGTGTTTTAAATGATCTGAAAGTGAAAAATACACATTTTAATGAAAATAGAGAAACCCCAACAATTTCATTTGGACTATGTTGACACAATTGAATTTGTACATTTAGGTGTGTAGCCATATTGTGAGAGTAGTGTGTCTAGGAAGATATACATTGTGAGAGTTGTTTGTATGGGAATATATACATTGTTTTAATTCATATGTCCCTTTTGTTTATATGAAAATATATTCATTGTGTTGTATCTAGAACTGCATTGTTTAGATGAATCTTTGGAAATCTATACTGCATTGTTTGGATGAATCTTTGGAAATCTATCTTTTATATTGTTTTGTTTTAATTTTTTTTTGGTAAAGATGTATATATTTTAATATATGTTTACATAGATTATTGTGTTTTATGCTTTCGCACTTTCACTCATTTAGGTGTGTTGCAACATTGTGAATTGAGATTTAGGGCTATAATCCATCCTTTGTTAGAATTAGATCAAAATTGAATTTGTGAGAGTTGTGTGTATGGGAAGATATACATTGTGTTTTAATTCTTGTGTCCCTTTTGTTTGTATGGGAAGATATTCATTGTGAGAGTTGTTTCTATTTGGGATGAATCTTTGGAAGGGTGTTTTTTATACTCTTTTGTTTTGTTTGCTTTTTTTTGTGGGTAAAGATGTATATTTTAGTATATGTTTACATAGATTGCTCTGTTTTTTTATAGAGTACTTTAATTCTTGTAATGACCAGTATTGTTTTCATTGATTCTATATAAATATAGTTAATGTTGTGTTTTTTTTAGGATTTTAATTTTTATAATGATGAGTATTGATTTTATTGATTTTATATAAATATAGAGAATGTTGTTTTTCTTAAGAACTTTAATTCTTGTAATGAGTATTGTTCTCATTGACTTTATATAGAATATAGAGAAGGTTAAGTTTTTTTCCTTTAGAAAACAAAAAGTTACCTTGTTATGATGAGTATTAATGTTGTGTTTTTTTAAAGGTTTTTTTTAGGATTTTAATTTTTGTAATGATGAGTATTGTTTTTATAAATATAGTGAAGGTTGTTTTTCTTAAGGAATTTAATTCTTCTAATGTGTATTGTTCTCATTGATTTTATATAGAATATAGAGAAGGTTAGGTTATTTTCCTTTAAAAAACAAAAAATTACATTGTTAAAATGGGTAAAGATGTGTTTTAAAAAGTGAAAAATATATGGAATGTTTTAAAGATGTTTATACTTTCATTCAATGCAAATATTCCAAATAGTATCTCGTTGAGAAAAAAAATGTCAATCTAATAGAATTTATAAAGAGAGCAACCATAGAAGATCATGTGAATGATTTGTTCCAAACATAGAAGAGCACTACCGATTTTTTTTTTTGCAAAATATTTCTATTTGTTTTTCTTGATTTAATCATGTACCTTCATACTTTCCTATTGGCATATTTAGGACATTTAGATATTTTCATTCAATTTAAATCCTTTTTAAATGCAAGATTTTTTATTTTCTTTTAGATCTTTTTTTCTTTTAAATAAAGATGTGTTGAGGCCTGGAAATTCGTAGGTAGCAGCAGCAAGGGATTCTCCCCAGTGAACGTTCCCAACTAGCCCGTGACTATTTGGTGTAGGGAATCCATCCGGTTTGCGGTCACGCTACCGTAAGTCAAGTAACCAAAAATTAAAAGGTTTTACCGGTTGCGGCCCGGTCCAGCGTATATAATTTTGTATTTTTTTGACTTAAAGTATGATATGCAAGTGCCTATTTACCATGCAGACTTGATAAAGGATGCCAAGAGTGTTCACAACATGATGCACATGTTCTTACCTCTCGTCTTAGAACTCACAAGCACCTAAATCACACAAAAAGAAAGAAAATAAATACTAACTAGGCTATCTCTAGAGAGCTAGATATTAATTCATGAGTAAAGCAATATTGTCTACGTGTTATGGTAAACCACAGATAGCTGTTCTTATAACCAAAACATATAAACATGAATAACAATATACATGACAAGATAGCTCATCAACAGTTAAAAATCCCATTACTCATAGTGGAACACGTCACAGAATATACTAGAGAACACTCAGGCAAGAACATAGGTTCAGAAAGTTAGAACGCTCTCACAGTTAATGAAACATAGTAAAAAACGAAATAGTTCCCATTCGACATCGTTCATTTTAGCACCTTCTCCAACAGGTAAAATTTGCAATTTTCTTATTGTAAAACGAAGTAGTTCCTCTTACAAACAATAGGTCACAAGTTTTTCTAGGGAAAATGCCCCTGTAAGTTCTAAATTTCCTCTATTTAAACCAAATCAGTTAACCACTTGGGTTGCCCCCCAAAACCTGACCTTTCGATCTCCCCAAAATGTTTAATATCCCCATTTTATCTTTTCCGTGCACACTCATGATCCGCTAAGTAACTGACAGACCTTTCCACGTCTGGGCCTTTGTCACTATTGGTTTTTCCTTCTCTTTCCCTGGATCTCCTTGGGATCCTATTGGTTTTGGTTCGACCTTTGCCAAAATTTCCCAATTCCCTTCTGCCACTTATCTCCCAGCTATGCCTTCGCGCCGCGGTAGTCTGAATCAGTCCCTTGAGTCCACCTACAATCAAATGACATTTGTCATTCATTGGGACTGCATTTTCAATAGCATCAAATTACACCAACCAAAATGGTTAATCATCAAGAGAGGCCATGTACCGCATTACTGTTATGAGAACCTTAAGAAATGCCGGCACCACTATCTCGTCCATACATGGGTTTGAAAAACTCACCAACGACAGAAAGAGAAAACTCATCGATGGCTTAAAACACTAAACATCAGCCGGGTAGTCTCATTTACAGCCGCATAAGCGGGTCTTAACTTGCGACATGCATCGCGAAACCACTCATCCTATCGGATTCAGAAGAGCTAAGACCTAAATTGTGGGTGGAAAAGATTCCACTCGACAATCAAAAATACATCGACATCGAAATACAAGTGCTTTGCACAGCCGAAACGGGGGAAGAAAAAGGCTACAGACACGCGACTAAAAAAACCGACACGCATTAGTGGGAAGGGCTCTTACATTTCGGGTACCTAGCTACTTTGGGAGCCACAATGGCGAAAGACAAACAGATAACAGCCTCCGATCAAAAAATACTCTGACGCCAGATCAATAAAAATACTAAGTGTTCGGAACAATTTTGAAAATTAGCAATGGTGAAAAAACCCGTTTCACCTCCGAAAAAGCGGCTTTACAAAGAACAATTGATCCGATTCATCTTCGACTAACAAAAAGCAAACTCTAGTGGACCCACACCAATTTTAAACATAAGCAATTTCTGAAGGAAGGAAGAGAGTTAATATTCAAAATAATCCGAAATTAAAGCATGACCACAAATTTCACAGATCCAAATGATTCAAAGCAACATTAAAATCATGAGGGGGTCCAAAATTTGACAAATTTGGGGGAAAACAGTTGCAGCTGCAACAATTGGCGATTACCTCGTGAACCTAGATCTCTCGACGATTATTTATTGAGTGATAGACTGTTTAACAACAAATGAACTTATTCAATTCTTCCAGCTATCTGGATTTCTCAAATAATAAAGAGATGTACCTTTAATCATTGATGATAGTCCGATTTAGGAGAGTGGAAACCAGGATTTTCAAGTCAAGATAACTCTTTTGAGGCTAGAAGATGAATTTCATTGTTACCTTTGTCTTCAGGTAGCTGTCAGCTTGGACACCACAAGATTGTAGCAGATGGTAAACATAAATATTCATTTGTTCCTCATTCCCATGCCATTTTATCACTTTTCGTGCTTTTGGACTTTTTTCCTTTTCATATGAGTCCTCCTGCATGCCTTTCTTTCTGAATTTTAATTCAGGCTCCTCTATCCCAAGTGTCCTTTTGTGTGAGAGGTGTATTCACATTTTAGCTCACGGACGGAGAGGAACTTTCGATGATTTAGTACTTATGTGGTTCCGCATTTGTTTTGATATATAATGCTTTCATAGGAGTTTTTGACTCTTATCTTCCTTTTGGCATTCATTTCTTGACATGGGATCATTTGTATCTAATATACTGTTTACTTGCTTCTTTCCATGGGCCCTTTACTATCACTCCCTAGGACATTTTAAATGTGACATGGATGGAGCCTCAAAATAGTTTCTAGACCCTTTGGTTTTGGTTTATTTCACAAGGGTTAGGTAGGACTTCCATGCGTACATAGCTATTTGAGGAAACTACTAAAATGGAAGAAGTTCTTTTAGATAAACAGCAATACACAATCTTATACCCAAGATCTTTCAATCATTCCAAAATTCTGATGTTCCCCATGCAACCGCGGTTTTGACTCCTTTATTGAAATTGGTAGAAATTTAAACAAAAATAAAACTGAACATCATGACTCAAAGACAATGGCCATGCCAGATTATTTATATACAAGATAGAAGAACACAAACCAACTCAGGAAAAATAAGGTTTGAGAACTAAGCCATTTACTGGTAAGTTCTCTTTCCACCCCTACAAATCTTGCAATCTATAAGTTGAAGGGCCAAGCTTTGCCACCATTTGGAAAGGACCTACCCACAACTGCTGGAATTTCGTGTGTTTTCCTTTTTCATCATGGGGGTGGTCCCACATCAGAACCAAATCTCCCGCTTCAAATTATTTTGTTCCTGCCTTGTGTTTATCAAACCATCTTTTTATTACCTCCTGTTGTTGCTTAAAACGCTCTCTCGCTTTGGATTGAGACTCTTCCGCCTTCAGGAGATTATATATCCTTATTTGCAAGACTTCATTATCCGATCCTCTATATTCTTGAGCTACTATGGAAGAGGGTAGCATGATATTGGGGGGGAGAATGGCCTCTTTACCATACACAAGGGTATACGGAGATACTCCTATCGAAGACTTGGGGTGACTCTATCATCCCAAAGGGCGTTTGGTAATGCTGAGTGCCAACTCCTCTGGTTTTCTATCACAGTCTTCTTTAAAATCCTAATCAGATTTTTGTTAGTAGATTCAGCTAAGCCATTTCCCTGTGGACAGTAATTGGTAGAGAAATGCAACTTAATTCCTTTCTCATGAGCAAAAGCAGTTAATTTTATTGAGGAAAAGTAAGTAGCATTATCAAAAACTAAAGAAACTGGAACTCCAAACCTGGTCATAATATGGTCTTGCAAGAAGTTTATAACCGCTTCCTCATTTATTTTGCGTAGCAGGATGGCTTCGACCCAGCGAGTGAAGTAATTGGTTGCAGTCAGAATATACTTGTGTTGTAGGGAATAATTCGGCTTTATCTCCCCAATAATATACAACCCCCATTGCTCGAATGGCTCCATGATTATCACCGGCTTTAGTGGAGCAGCTGCTTTAGACTATCTTCCGCTACACCTCTGACAAATGTCACACTTCCTGACATGGGCGTGTGCATTTTTGAAAAGCGTGGGCCAATAGTATCCGGCTCTGAGAATTTTGTGAGCTATAGTGTCTCCTGAAAAATGTCCCCAGCAGGCCCATCATGCAAATCTATCATTACCTTCTTCGCATCTTCTTTCTCTAAGCATCTAAGAAGGACTTTGTCGCAATTTTTTCTGAATAATATTCCTTCAATAATTTGATAGGAGGCTGACTTAAGACGCAGTGCTCTCCTTTTCTTAGAATTACAATGTTCCGGTAACGACCTAGTCTGGAGATAATGCACAAGGTCTCGATACGAAGATTCAGGGGCTGTGAACAGAGGAAATACATCCATCAGATGTAATTCAGCCTCATCTTCCCAGCCATGTTCTTCATTGTTTCCATTTTCAGTCATTAGTTTACACAACCCTTGCCCTTTAACTATAGAAGCTCGCTTAAACTCAAGGTCATACTCTTGAAGAGCAGTTACCCAATTACCCCTTCTTTATCGTAACTCCTTCTGTACAAATAGAGACCTTACAGCTGGGTGTGGGACGATTACCTTAGTACGGTTTTTTAATATGTAGGGTCTGAACACTGCTTTGAACACTGCATAAGCTTGTTTATCTATACCTGGGTAATTCAATTCGACCCCTTGTACACCAGTACTCATAATTGATATGGGGAACTCATCTCCCCTATCTTAATTCTGAGTAAGCACAGCTTCTAGCGAATCATCAGATGCAAACATGTACGGAATAAAATCTTTATCAAAATCAAGGCTCTTGAGGGATGGTGCGTGAGCAATAGCGGTTTTAATCTTGCCAAACGCCTTCTTATCAACATCGGTCCACTTGAATTGTACACTTTGCTTTACCATCTGCTGCAAAGGTTTAACAATTTGGGCAAAATCTGGTACAAACCTTCGCACAAAGTTTATCGTCCCCAGAAACGATTGCATGCCCTTCTTATTATGGGGCAGGGGAATCTGTTCAATGGCTCTGATCCTTTATGGGTCTATGGAGATTCCCTTCTTTGAAAATACATGACCCAATAACTTACCCTCCATAACAGCGAACACGCACTTCTTAGGTTTGAGTGAGATACCATATTTTCTGCAGTGTTCAAAAATATGCTTCAGATGAAACACGTGTTCTTCTCTTCTCTTTGAGAATATCATGATGTCATCGAGGTACACTACAGCACTGCGGCCAATCAAAATACGGAAATCTATGTCCATATCCCTTTGGAACGTAGCTCCAGCATTTATAAGCCCAAAGGGCATTCTTCGGTTGGTGAAAGTTCCCCATTTGGTCCTGAATGTTGTTTTCAATCTGTCTTCTTCGGCTACCAATACCTAATTGTAGCCTGAGAATCCATCTAATAAATAAAATAGTTCAGAACCTGAGACCATTTGTAGTAGTTTCTCCATGGGTGGAACATGATAATTGTCTTTATCCGAAGCGCATTTTAAATTTCTGAAATCCACACATAGCATGATTTCTCCAGATTTTTTCCTCACTGGTACCAGATTTGAGACCCATTCAGAGTGTCTGACCTTAAAAATGATTCTAGCATCCAATAATTTCTTAACTTCACTCTGGATTAGAGGCTCCAAATTTGGGTGCATTTTCCTTAAAGGTTGCTAATAAGGCTTGACTCCGGATTTGATGGGAATAACATGCTGGATGATACTAGTGTCATATTTCTTCAGATCTTCGTATGTCCAAGACAAAACATCTTTATATTGATTAAAAAGACTGATGAACTTATCTCTTTCTGCTGGTGAACAACATTTCCCAAGATTCACATATTTGGGCTTTGTCTTAGTCCCTAAATTTATCAATTCAAACTGTAGAGATGAGCTGTGAGTCTTCATGTTTACTGGTCTTCTAAATTTTGCATTTAAATCAAACATACGTTCTAAGGTTCTGACTCCTTTAGGGATGAAATTATCAAATTTCAGCTCGGCCTGATGTTCTTCATCATCGATAATCGCCCCTTTAAATGCCTCATCATTTGTTAAGAATTCTATAATCTGCTGATCGCCGTCAAACACTCATAAGTTGGTAATCATATCCAGAACTGAGGGCCTGAAAAGCAATTCAATGGAGCACCGATTATTGGTAGGCACGAGCCTAGCAACTAAGCAGCTGATGTGGCCAACAAGTCAGCAGCTACATTCTTAAGTATTGCAATCGATATAATATTAAATGCGTTAAAACATTTGAGTAAATCCCATACCTCATTTTGATAAGCTTTTAAGTGAGGAGAAATGTAATGTATTTGATTCCGAATCTGTTTCACAATTATTTCAGAATCTCCAAAAACTTTCATATTATTTACCTTTAATTCAATTGCTTTCTTTAAACCTTGTACCAAAGCTTCTTATTCCATTGTGTTATTTGTACATTCAAACTCTAACCTACATGAAAGAAAATGTTTGTTCTTCTTGGGGTCAATCAGGACACAGCTGGCCCTTGAGCCTTCTAACGTTTTAGATCCATCGAAAAAAAGTGTCGAGAAATCGCTAACTATTGTGCGGGGATTTACATCTACTTCTACTGCTAAGTCTACTATTTTACAATCGATTTCATCAACCTGTGAAAACCAAAGGAGATCAGGATGTGCGTCTGACGTGTCGTTGGCTTCTTCTGCTTGGTAATTTCCTGGTTCTAACTCAATAAAGTAATTTCCCAACACAGAATCCATAGGTTCTTTTTTTTCCTCAACCTGAGTAATGTTGTATCTCATATAAGGCTCCCTCAAAATTTTGATTTGATTCAGGCTTCCTTTATACGGCAGCCACAGATGTGACCAATCTGAGGAGAAATATTCGTTTAGCTTTTCCGACCAGTCTCTGCTCAGAACAAGCCCATAAGCATCTGGTATGTCAGCCACCATGATATCAATAACTTGGCACACTTTATCATTTGAAGACAGGCAGACTAGGACATCCTCCATTTTCCCAATTACCTTCACATTCATCCTGTCCAACTGAACAACCCTCCAAGTGGATGGCTTAGGCTGCCCATTTATCCTTTTGCAAACTGATATTGGCATGACATTAACCGATGCCCCTAAGTCTACCAGGAAATTATGTACGTTGTGATTAAAAATCTCAAAAGTGAGGAGGAAAGGTGGATTCTTGTTCTTCGGCTTACCCCCCATGCTTGCTTCCCTGATTTCTTCTTCTTCCTTGGGTTGATTATCAGTGGGAAGCCTCTCCTCTGATGCTTCAACTGCTTTCAATAGTTTTTCTTTTTGTTGCAGCACCTTACACATTTCAAATAATGAGATATTTTCCTTTACCTTCTTTATATCTTCCACGATGTCATAATCCATCTACGGTTCAGTGGGATGTGGTTTATCAGCATTCATCTTTTCTTCATTGGGCTTGGTCAACATATCATTCTGTCTAGGATCTTGACTGGTGATGGTGAATTCGGGAATTTTATCAGCTGAGGAATTCTTTTGAAATTTCTTAACATTTTTCTGAAGCCTTTTAATCTTCAGGACCATGAGACTATTTTCTTTAGCCATCCCTTGGCATCTTGTCCTTACATTCATTTCCATGACGTCCTCGTATCCCCAATTCCTTTCTTCCTCAGCATCGAATAACAAAACAGAGTCCCACAGAACCATGGTCTCATCCTCTTGTTCTTTTGTTGACGTGTTATTGTCTTTTCTTTCCTCATCTCCATCTTCTATTAATTTGGAATCTAACAGCTGATTCATCACTAACGTCATTGATTTTATCCATTGAGGACAATTCTTCTCAGAGTGGGGCTGCTAATGGAAAGTGCAGAAATTGTCCATTCCTACCTCTGTCAAATTCATAGATGTTGAATTATGTGGAGGGGGTTGGGATTGATTGTTGTCCTCCCGTTTCTTGTAATAGGGCTTGTAGAACTTTTGGGCTTCCTTTTTTTTTCCAAGTCTATGATTCTATTAGAAATATTCTACATCATTTTTTCCATTCCTTCAAAATCTAGTGACTGCTCTTCCTTAGGCTTGGTAAACAACAAATCTTTCCTCCCCACATTTTTCTCTCCTGACCATTCGGGATAATCTTCGATACTTTCCCATTCAGCCTCTACTAGTTCCGCCTCCTCATAGGTCTCTGCTAGAGTAGGCTTGGCCTTTATTTTGGCAAACATGGCCAACTCGGGTCCTAAAGCTGAAGTATAATATTCAATCAGGACTTTGTCCGAAGGCCTATCAGCTTCAGAAAAATTCTTGAGATATGCTGCAAACCTTTGGGTGAAACTGTGCACCTTTTCCTTTCTCTCTTTATTCAAGGCGCATAGTCCTTTCACGAGAGCTGCATGAGTTTTTTGGGTTGTATACTTACTTCTAAAAATCCTGTCGAAGGTATCCCAATCAGGGATAGAGTTTGCAAGCAAACCAAAGTACCATGATGTCGTAGCTCCTTTAAGGGTGTGCGGGAAAAGTCTACAAACTACATCCTCATGTTCCCCGAGCCTTAATCCTTCTATTTCTAAATAAAAACTTTGCAAGTGGTCGTCTACCAACATCCTCTCACTTGGGTCAAATTTGGGCAACATCTTTTCAAAAGATTGAGGTAAATCATGCAAAGGGGGCGTTAGGTTTAAAGGTTACTTGGCTTTCCAGGTAGGTGGTGCGTTGGGTGGGTTGGGTGGTTGATTTGCATTTACGCCTGCCATGAGTCTGGGTGGAGAGTGAGGAGGTGAGAAGATAGGAGTATGAACAAGAGAACTGTGAGGAGTATAGTGGCCTACTTGATTCAAAGGCTGTTCAACCTCCTGTAAGACTGTTTTTACAAGTTCTTCCCAATCCCCAACCAGCACTGAGTCTTCCAATATAGGACGATCTTTCCTTTTATATTCTCTCCTGGGAAATTCAGGGATAATTGTAAATCCTCCAATCTTCTTCACGTATTCCCTAGTGTGTCTTCTCAAATCATTAATAACTTCGTTGTCGACAGAATACAAATGTTCTATTTCTTCCAGAATTGGATTGGAAAACAAACTACTTGCTGAACTGTTACTGGTGGACTGATATCGGAAAAACGGGTTTCCTTGGCCTGCCATGCACTGGCGGCCCTCCTTCTAGCGCCAAAAACTGTTGAGGCCTAGAAATTTGCAGGCAGCAACAACAAGGGATTCTCACCAGTCAACGTTCCCAACTAGCCAGTGATTGTTTGGTGTAGGGAATCTATCTGGTTTGCAGTCCGGCTACCGTAAGTCAAGTAACCAAAAATTAAAAGGTTTTACCGGTTGCGGCCCGGTCCACCATATATATTTTTCTATTTTTTTGACTTAAAGTATGATATGCAAGTGCCTATTTACCATGCTGACTTGATAAAGGATGCCAGGAGCGTTCACAATGTGATGCGCAGGTTCTTACCTCTTGTCTTAGAACTCACAAGCACCTAAATCACACAAAAAGAAAGAAAATAAATACTAACTAGGCTATCTCTAGAGAGCTAGATATTAATTCATGAGTAAAGCAATATTGTCTACATGTTATGGTAAATCACAGATAGTTGTTCTTATAACCAAAACATATAAACATGAATAACAATATACATGACAAGATAGCTCATCAACAGTTAAAAATTCCATTACTCATAGTGGAACACATCACAGAATATACTAGAGAACACTCAGGAGAGAACATAGGTTTATAAAGTTAGAATGCTCTCACAGTTAATGAAACACAGCCGAAAACGAAATAGTTCCCATTCGACATCATTCATTTTATCACATTGAGACATTCCACATAGCACCTTCTCCAACAGGTAAAATCTGCAATTTTCTTATTGTAAAACAAAGTAGTTCCTCTTACAAACAATAGTTCACAAGTTTTTCCAAGGAAAAATCCCCTGTAAGTTGTAAATTTCCTCTATTTAAACTAAATCAGTTAACCGCTTGGGATGCCCCCCAAAACCTGACCTTTCGGCCTCCCCAAAACGTTTAATATCCCTATTTTATCTTTTTCGTGCGCACTCATGATCCGCTAAGTAACTAACAGATCTTTCCATGTCTGGGAATTTGTCGCTATTGGTTTTTCCTTCTCTTTCGCTGGCTCTCCTTTGGATCCTATCGGTTTCAGTTCGACCTTTGCCAAAACTGCCCAACTCCCTTCTGCCACTTATCTCCTAGCTATGCCTTCGTGTCGTGGTAGTCTGAATCAGTCCCTTGAGTCCACCTGCAATCAAACGACATTTGTCATTCATTAGCACTGCATTTTCAATAACATCAAATTACACCAACCAAAATGGTTAATCATCAAGAGAGGCCATGTACTACATTATTGTTATGAGAACCTTAACAAATGTCGTCACCACTATCTTGTCCATACGCGAGTTTGAAAAACTCACCAATGACGGAAAGATAAAACTCATCGGTGTCTTAAAACAATAAACATCGGCCGGGTAGTCTTATTTACAGCCACATAAGCGGGTCTTAACAGGCGACAGGCAACGTGAAACCACTGAGCCTATCGGAGTCAGAAGAGCTAAGACCTAAATTGTGGGCGGAAAAGCTTCTAGTCAGCAATCGGAAAGACATGGACATCAGAAGACAAGTGCTTTGCACAGCCGCAATAGTGGAAGAAAAAGGCTACATACATGCGACTAAAAAAACCGACACGCATCGGTGGGCGGGGCTCTTACATTTCAAGTACCTAGCTGCTTTGGGAGCCGCAACGGTGGAACAAAAACAAACAACAGCCTCCGATCAAAACATACTCTGACACCAGATCAATAAAAATACTAAGTGTTCGGAACAATTTTGAAAATTAGCAACGATAAAAAAACCTGTTTCACCTCCGAAACAATGGCTTTACAAAGAACAATTGATTCGATTCATCTTTGACTAGAAAAAAGAAAACTCTAAAATCCGCGACCCATAGCAATTTTTGAAGGCAGGAAGAGAGTTAATCTTCAAAATAATCCGAAATTAAAGCATGACCAAAAAGTTCACGGATCCAAATGATTCAAAGCAGCATTAAAATCATGAGGGGGTCCAAAATTTGACAAATTTGGGGGAAAACAGTTGCAGCTACAACAAGATGTTGTAACCTCTATTTCCTTGACCAAAATATTGTACATATATGGATGTAAATTTTGGTATAAGTTTACAAAATTGTTTCAATGTATATTGTTTAGTATTTTGTTTATTATTCACCATAAAATATTGATACTTATAATAACATTTTTCTTTCATAATATAAGTAGACACTTCTTACCCTTCTTCCCTCGATTTGATTATGGATATTTTGTACCTTTCACATCATCTCTCACTAAACCAAGTAGAACCTTCCTCCCACCTACAAAACTACCTTCTATTCCTTGTAGATATGGTTGGTAAGGTTTAGGAAAAGAAAATCCATTGATAATGGAAGGCTACTTCCATATTGTATTTTCCACCTTTTATCCTTGGGAACTACATAGAAGTACTTTTTGGATGTTTATTATATTTCAACCTCAACTCCAACAAAATTATTTCCTATTAGAATATTAGATCGGATAGACTAGTTTCTATTAGCTATAACATTTGAACAAATTGCTAACTACACTTTATTTTCATCTTAACTATACTTTAAGGCCATTTTGGTTCCTTTGGAGTATTATTTTTATGTCCTTAGTTTATCCTATGGACTTAATATTACGTCCTTTCAATAAAATAGAGATACATTTAAATTCATATGTAGTATAGTCAACTTATTCCTCATCCACTTCCACATTCTACAAAACCCTATATTTTCACTTTATATCATCTTTATCCTTTGTCCTCAAACTATTACAACTATCTTTCATTGGGATCTATTAATAATCTTCCACACACTTGGGTATTAAGAATATCCTTTTGTGATTTCCACCCTTGGGATTTTAACTCTTCACCTTTTATATGACTAAATAGTTTAATGCAAGTAGATGGATTTGTTCAAAAATATGACTTATTTTATCAAATTAACTCATGAGATAGAATCATTAGATGGTAAATCATTCATGTCCCAACCATTATTTCAGTCACTCTAGCAATTGACATGATTATGCTTCCATTGTTATGGTGTTCAAGATCATAACTAAACATAATTGAACCTCCATATGCCAAATATTGGAGCATGTGGAATCCAAATGAATTTCAAAAGTAGAAATTAATACATAAATTTTACAATAAAGTTAACAAACTAATATGTGAATGAAAACATAAACAAGATTAACTAAAAACAAAAAAGAATAAATTTAAGACAGCTTGATCAACAAAAAGCAATAAATAAAAAAGTTGAAAGTTATAATAAAGAACGAAAGACTCAAAAGAAAACTAATATGTACAAGCTAGTTTCTTAAAGGGAAATCTATTACGTAACACACATTTTGTAAAAAATATATAGTAGATACATTTGAGACACATTTACAAAACTAGGAAATATATGTGTGTGTGTGTGTCTGTGTGTAAAAATATGTCCATAGATAGGTCAAGTTTTGATCCAAGATCCAGTCAGAATTGTATAAATATACAAAAAATTGGATCGTAATCCATAATTTTTTTTATAGATATAGGCCTGGTCATTGGCATCATCAGCATCATCAGCTGCAACAACCTCTTCGGCCTCTCTATAAAAGAGAACGACCCTGGCTACCCTCCTCAACACGGTATCCAGATGGGTGGAATTCCTACTACAAATTTCTGCATGATATACCAACATAGAACAACCACAGTTCTCTCACTAGAACAACATGGAACTTCATATACCAATCCATACATTGACCCCTAAAAGTCGCGATCATCTGGATTTCTTAATAACATCATCCTGGACCTACTTAATAGTCCACTCTGCTTCGCATAGAAATTAATGTTTCTCTAGGTCCTCTAACACATTTCCATGTAAAAAAATTAAATTCACATCATCCCCCACCATTTTATGATTTGGGGATACTGACTGACTTGAATTTACATGACCACTACTTAGAATTTTACAATGTGGTGTAGTGCTACTCAAACTGTTACTCCTACTTCGGCTTACTTGAAAAAACTACGATGAACTATTAGGTCTTACCTCTGTCTATGGAGATGTACATAGGGTCATGGGTATGTTTTAGCTTTGGTTTTGGGATGGATATAGAGGTTCTTCTTAAATAAGTTGGTATTCCTCCTCTTCATTACAAGATGCCTCGTGGAGCTATGGTACTTGATCATAGTCTCCCCTTATTGTCATAGTGAAACTCTCTTTCCTTATCGTATTCCTCCTCTCTTGTTCGACCAAAATATATTTCAACTCCTTTGAAACCCGCACTATTCAGTAGACTCACATTCTTCTCCCCTTATCATCTAAACGTATTCCACACATTCTCCCATACCCTCCTCCCATCAACACCCATGCCCACCACACACAATTTCTTTACTCGTCGTAATTCATCCTTAACACCGCTTTTTCACACAATAACATTTTAAACCACAAACTCAAGCATCTCAAATAACTATCTCACAAACATTTAAACAACTTCCTGTCTATTGTATTATATGACTTGATGGTGTCGATATCAAACTTAGTGATATATCCTTCTAGGATACTATCAAACCAGTAATCGACAACACGTGAAATTTTATCATCCACACTTTTTAGTGGTTGTATCAGTGCAGGTGTCCATATTTTAGGTTCACCCCCTTGGAAATTCATATTTGGAGAGTTAACCTCCAAAACCTTTCATCCAAAAAAGTAGGAAATTTTCCAAAGAAGATTTCATGGATATCAGAATATAAGTACTTACCTAACCACTATTATGTAGTCAATCACGGACCTTAGTTTTTTTCTTAAGAAAACTCTCGCTCCTTCTTATCAACCCAAGCCTCGATCTCAATATTTGATGGATGCCACATAAATATTCACCTTTCACACAGATTCAGATCCTAGCAATTAAGCATTTCTTGTCACAATCTTACCTCAATCGAGATCGACAAAAAATACATACCAACAAACACCCAAGATACTAGCCTAAAATGGCTTCATCCCTTTCAACAACACCTATAGTGTAGATGAGGTCTCAATTGAAGTACCTATGGGAATTGTAGGAACTAGGCTTCTACAACACAAAAGGGGAACAATGCAATCATAATAGTGAATATAAGTCCAACCAGTTTAGGTCTTTGATAAATAGTTCACTTCGACGAAGATCATTTCAACCAACTATGACACACAACCATGCACACAACATCATAGCTACCATTTTATTGATTACTTCATTCCTCCCATGTAATTATTTCCTAATGGATTAGTAAACAAAGAACAAAACATACTCACAAACCATAGACATTTGACACTAGAGATTTTAATATGGAAACCCAAGATGAGAAAAAAAATAAAAGCGTACATTATTTAAGAGTCATAGAAACTAAAAACCTTATGTTTGATCACATAGCCTACAAAATTCTCATCATCAACTCATTATAACAAATCTTCACACAGAACTTGTAGGTAGTATCTCATTCGTGTGAATCGTTACAGTTTATACTTCTACATAACCCAAAACATTATCTTGAGTTTACAACGAAACATGTAGAATTCTCCCCAAATCTATCTAACCCCAAAAATACCATCCCATTACATTTTTATAAGATCTTCTTAGCCTTTTTCCTTGTTCCCACTACCATATCCTAATAATGTAAGTGGATAAACATTATTAACTACCTAACCAAATCTAGAGTTGGACTTCATAAACCAACCTAATTTTCCTAAAATATCAACCGCTTTTTCAAATCTATCTACTTCATCAAACCAATTCTTCATAGCCTCGTTCACACTAAAATTGTTTCTTCAAAATTGGTACCTAAAATTTCCCAAAATTTCCTAGGGCCAACAACTAATGTAAGTGGACAAACATTATCAACTACGAAACCAACAATTCTATTAGAAGTCATCAACCAACCCAACTTTCTTGAAATATCAGTCACTTCTTTAGATTTTTCGACTTCACCACATCCCCATTCATACAAAAAATGTTTCTTCAAAACTGGTACCAAAAATTTCCCTAAATTTCTTAGTTCCAACAAAAAGACTTAATATCTAGATCATGGTTAGTAGTATTTCACACACCATGGATGCTTCAACTAGCAAAGAATTGTCTCTACACATGAGGCCCACCTCAACACATGAGGATCTAACTTTACATACAAGTGCTTAGCGTTGTCGAACAAGAATGTACAACATCAGCGCTTTGACATATCAAATCACTCACCTCAACACATGAGGATTAACCTTTACACATAAGTCTTAATCAGTCTTGAGTCCAACTCAAGAATCTACTGCAATTTTCTAGATTCCAACATAGGCTCCCTACTACCTCAACACATGAGGCCTAACCCTAGAGCACAATATTGGATTGGAGTATGAATCGTGATGCTGTATCAATAACATGGTCGAGTGATTCAAATAAAAGTAGTTTTAATTGCCTAATTTTGGTTAGTTACCTTATCACGAGTTCCCTTACCATTATACATCATTTTAGGTAGCGTTAACCCCATATCAATGTCATTCATATCCATATGATCTCAACAATGTGATAAAAAGGTAAACAAATAGTAAAATAAGTGATCATATCAAATAGTTCATTCATTTATTCTCGAAATTCATGATAAGTTCATTCCTTTTCCATCAAAATATTTAACGTAATCCAAAAAGTAAAAATTTGATTAAGAGTTATCATTTCACAGCTATGAAGAGAAAATAATGGCTAAAAACGAACAAACCTAACCATTAAGTTCAAAAATAGTTTTTGATTCGGTATTCCAAACCCTAAATTCCCCAATAGATGATCAATGAAATGGGAGGGATTCACATTGGAACTAGATATAATTTATTCCTACCATATTTTTATAAATACATCTCTAATGGTCACCATATCGTATATATATCCAAAATATTTTTATGCTACTCACATTCCACTAGAAAGAAACAGAGGTATCCATCATTTTATCCTTCATTCATAATTTGTGGAATCAAGCATCTAATCACTTGGTTGGAAACTTGGGAACAAAGAACTTCAAAGAACTCCCCCTTGGATTAGTGGTGAATGTCCACTACCATCCACAACTCATACCAATGTGTTAATTTACTCGAGTCTTATTCTTTTTGTAATAGAATCAAATGTTATTTACATGTGTTGCATTTATTGTGTGGGATATTTTTCCTATAAGTTATGCAGGAATGTTGAATAATATATTTCATTTAGCTTAGTTTTTTCTCCATCTCTTCGATCTACTACTATAAATTACCAACCTATTAATAGGTGTTTTTTGAAAATGTGAGTGAGAACTCACACACTACAATAAATCCATTTAAAAAGCTATAACAAAACATTCTAACCATTTCAAAACATACAAATCATACATTATGACTTTTCTGTAAACAAAATTCATCCATTTAACATAAAATTTCAATTATCAATGTGTAGTCATTTGGAAAAGGTATATTCCAATTATTAATGTTTACTATTTTGGAAAATGTATAAATCCTGAAATTGAGTGGAAAAAAAAAAGTGTAAATGATAATTGAAGGAAAATATGACAAGAAAAATAGATGAAAAAATAAGGCAAATACCATGCTTATCAAGGGTTACAAATATAGGCCCGTGCGTGCATAGAGCAAGTGGTAAATGGAATTGTTTGTAAATGGAAGGTCCCGTGTTTAAATCCCCCCCCCAAATTTACCGGTGTGCCATGGTTCGGGCGCTGTGGTTGCACCTAGGTTTATAGTGGTAGCGGGATTGGATCCCCGGACCCCGTGTCATGCGAGTACCAACCCATCCCCAGTTGCCGATTCCCCTAGTAAAAAAAAATGGTTACAAAGATGGAAAAATAAGAGATAAAGGAAGTGATGAAAACCAAAAAAATAAGAGAAGAGAAGAAATATCAACAAATTAGAGAGTAAAGAGGTGATTTTAAGAATGGAAATGATATGAAAGAAGCTTAATAATAATTAGAAATGAAACTAAAAGATGAAAGGATAAGAAGGGGTAGGCATGCTAAAAAGGTTGGAATAAAATAAAGGAAGGGGATCTATAAGGATAAAATTGGAATACATGGGAAATAAAGTTGAAAACGCTAAAAAATAAACATTTTTTATTAATTATATTATTTTTCGAAGAAAAATAGAATTTTATATTCACATAATTATGCAAAACACATTTTTTAGGTGCCAACGAAAATATTACATAATTATTTTTATTAGAAAAATAACAATTTCTATTTAAAAATGGATGGACAATAGGTAGAAGTCATAGGCTATCTCGGAAGTAAACATGTGCATAGAATTTCAAGCAAAGGAATTACCTTGGAAAAGAGGAAAATCAGTTCTCACGAGGGCGGGGCCATATTCAGACGTTCACATATTCAATTGTATCTGGAGGAGAAGTGGGTGCTGAGGATGACTAAAACCATTAAGATGCCATAGTTTCATGGATAAGCATATTGGTTTGATAGTGTTGTAATTACTTGTCTGTTGGCTTGATAAACCATGTTGAGTGTTTGTTTAGCTTGATATTTGGTGTGTGCAATGCTATGAATGAACCCCAAAATGAACCCGAGAGACTCCTTAGTGGATAATATATCCTAGCTGGTGGGTGGTCTCTAATTGATAAAGTAATATACATCGAGTAGAGAACAAAGGTTGGATTGTTTTACTTTCAAAAAGATAAGTATTCCTATGTATGAATTCCCATAATTTGGTTTGTGATGGATGGATGTTTATTCGTGGTTGAACGTAAAGGAATCATAGAGTAAATTGTGCACTAAGTTAACTTCCCATTGCTTGAAATGGGGTATATTTGTATATGGGTTATTACTTTAATGTTTGTGATAAATAAAATAATGCATACATGAATTTGTTGTTTGCAGGACTGCGATGAGTGTGTTGGATTATATATAAATTCATATTTGTTGTTCAATTGAACTGTACTTTCATTGTATTTTCCATTGAAAATATATCATTACACTTTCATAAGTCTTCGAGGCATCCAAGATCTAAATCTGTGTTATTGGGATTGAGTGTCCTTGTGCATCGAATCAGAATTTATTGAATGGATGTTTATGTTGAATTACAGTTGTGTTTGCATAAATGGAATAAATGGAGTATTATATTATTGGTTGTGCATGTTTAATGGCTTTGGAAGGATTCAATGATAAAAAATTTCTTTGGAAGGATTCGAGTATCCCTAATTCGTGTTTTGGAAGGAGTTGATGATAAAAATTTTCATCGTAAACATGATGTTCGAATTTACTCTGCCACATGATGAATAAGCTAAGGAATGAACCTCCCAATCATAAATATTCTGCATGGCATTCATGGTAAAATCAAAAAGTAAAAGTTGTGGGAAAAGGTGAAAATTTTGACTAAGAGTTGGCGTATGAAGATTAGAGAAATCTCGACCATTGAACATCATGTAGAAATCAATAAGATCCATCAATTCAGTTCTTACACAATAGTGAAGATATCAAAATCAACGTAAAATTTGTGAGAGATCCCAGGTGTAGTGTCGACTATCGACTCCCGACGTCGGTAGGATGGAGTGTCAACATCGAAGTTAGGAGGCCAGGAGTGATTTTCTGGGAATTTGTAGTGTAGTGCTGAATTTTGAGTCATGACATTGCGAAGGAAGAGTGTCAATATCAAAGTCAATAATTCAAAGTGATTTCAAGGAATGTTGTTATGTGATGATAACTTTTGACTCTCGAGTATACAAAAATATCACGATCGAAATTTTGTGGTGGTAAGTTGGTGGATGTGAAGGTTCCAGCATCCAACTCCTAATTGTACAAAAATATAGGGATCATAAGTGTTATGATCATAATGTAGGGGCAGTGAGTGGGAGAATTGTTGGTTCTGATCCAGGAGTATCTCCAAGATCGATAAAACATAAAGACTTCAAAATTAAAATAAAATCTTGTAGCTGTTTAGAGATGGATGAGATATTTTTGGTGACATTCATTTCATGCAAAACGACATTCAGATGAGAAATTTATTAATTTCTAAACTTTCATCAAAACAGGTAAAAATTGGAAAAAAAGGGGCCACATGGAACACCGAGAGGGTGCCACACAGAATGTACGGTCAACAATAATGCTAACATGGAATAATATAGGACTATCATGTGAGAGGTATGTGGGATCCACATACATTTGGCATGATAGGTCTCCTCCACGCGGCGGGTGCCACATAGAATGTACGGTCAGCAATAATGCTAATGTGGAATAGTATAGGATTATCAAGCGAGAGGTATGTGGGATCCACATACCTCTCGCATGATATGTGTCCTCTAGGAGGCACCAATTTGGTGTCAAATTTGACCAATCAGAGGTCGCCATGTGATTACTCGATTGGCCACAATATAGTTTTGTTCCACCAAACATTCTGCTAGTCAATGGGGATCAAACCGCTGACCTCTACCTCCACTGTATTCTCCACACTCTCTTCCTATCCACGATTCTCTTTTGTGTTTCTTAACCTCTCTAGTTTCTGCATCTATTTAAACTTGATACATGTTCTACTTTGAAAAATGGGTAGGGACGAGGGATTAGGTCTGGACCCCATGTGTAATGTTAAAACTATATATTATGCATGGATTGTACAAATAACAACCAAAACAATCTTGATCCAACACAATCATGAGCCAACACAATCGTAAGCCAACACATATGCTATCATTTCCAATTCAAAAGGGAGAAGATAAATTCCCATGAGTTTGACCTCTGTCCCCCCGACACATCATTGTACCAATGGGCCATGGACCAATCCTTTTATAAGGATTAACATTATATTGTTTTATGTTTTTTTGGATTTGGAATCCCAAAAAGGGGAGTGTGTCCATGGTTTTGGGCCCCCAAAAACACTATAAAACACCCTTTTCAAATCCATGAGGCACTTCAGCTTCTGAATTTCTCATAGTTCCAAAGGTGGGAAGAAAGCAAAACAGATATATTTGATCCCTCAAGGAACATAAGGAGTTTTTATCAAAGTATATTCCAGAGGAGGTCTTACACAAACAGGGTCGAGTTTATCCTCATTTTTCTCATAATTTCAAGAGGATCATAGTGGTCCAATTTGTTTCTGTGTTTTAGTGATAGAATTTAGAAGTATCACTAGAACTCATGTATGTAAGTTTTTTGGATACTTAATAAGATCTACCTTCTCATTGGAAGTGGCCTGTAGACCCAGCCTAGGAGTAGTGAACTTCATTATCATTTTCTATCTACAATTTTATGGTTTCTATACTTATTTATGTGCATGTGTTTCAATTAAGCATTTAAAATTGTCATTTTAAAGTATTTTTAAGAAGTTAAGCATTCAAGTTCTTTACATGCAATTAATGGTTAAAAATTTCCTTTAAAATTTAGATCAAGTTTGGTATCAGAGTTTATTAACCATTGCATTGTGAGGTTGTGAATGTTAATGAGATCAAGGCTTCAATGTGGTGAAGGAGAACTTGAGGAATTTGATCCAGAAATTGGTTCAAGAACAAGTATAATGGTTTTTCCAAAAGGAGAAGATTGGGTTTCTTCAATTGCATCTAAAGGAAAATTTATTAACGCTTTTATAAGGATTCAAACAATGGTGGAAGAGATTTATCAATATCTAAAGAAGGGAGAATAAGGTGGCCCATCTCATATTGAAGATAAAGGAATAGGAGGTGGTAAGGAGCCTCCTAAAATCCCACAGTATTCACCATATTTTATTGATGGTTATTTACATTCCTCATCTGGAAAGAAAAAAGTTGATTTTAATATGCCTTAATTAAATATTTATATTAAGTTTGACTTACCTATTTACAATGGATAATGTAATGCTGAAAATATGGATAATTGGATCCGTTAGATACAAGTTTATTGCAGGATTCAAAAATTCACCGAAGATAGCATCAAAATTGACTTGGCTTCTGTCTGTCTTGGAGGGACCACTCTCATATGGTGGGAGAGAAGAACAAAAGAGGATATTTCCTCAAAAGGTAACATTATTTCATATTGTTAAGAGTTTACTTCAGCATTAAAGAAGCAGTTCTATCCATTGGGATTTATGCAACAAGTTATGATGGACTGGTAGGATTTGAGGCAAACTAAAGCACAAAGTGCAGGCATACAAAAAATAATTATGAAAAAAAAGAGTTTTGGTACTTTGTATACCTTTGTACACTCAAGAAACTATTCTCAAGTATATAAGAGGATTACATAGTTATTTGCATCATATGATACTTATGTTTAATCCGACTAACCTTGATGATGTATGTGTTCAAGCGACTCATATAGAGTCAAAGGGGAAGAATGTAAATGAATTTTTTTTCCAAGAAATCTTCCAAAATAGATGGAAACAAATTCAAAGGTAAAAAAAAAAAGGTAAGCATACAGCTACAATGAATAAAGGAGGAGAAAAACCTACTTGCTCACATTTCCAGAAAAAGGGTCATGATGCATCCAAATGTTGGAAACTTCACCCAAAACTCAATCGTGAGAAGTTTCGGAATAAGGAAGACAAGAATACTACTGATGTAGTCATCCAACATGATTTGGGATCTTTCTCTAGGGATGAAACTAATAATTTTTCTGTGGGAATTCAAGGTAAAAATACTTCTACTTCTAATTCAAAGCATGAACATGTTGTTTATGAAAGAAAAAGACGTGAGTTATTTCATACCAAGGTAATTTCTAAACATACAAAGATTGATACTCTTTTTAATAGTGGATCACAAACAAACCTTATTTCATAAAAGATAGTTAAAATACTTCATTTGGATACTAATTTATACCCTAATCCATATCCACTTGGATGGGTGTGTGATAATGAACAGCTACAAGTTACAAAATAGTGTAGACTTAGATTTTCTATTACTTCTAGATTTGTTGATGAAGTTTATATGGACGTGGTCCTGTTGGATATATGTGGTATTGTGTATGTTAGTCCTTATATTTATGATAGGAAGGATATATTTTACAAGGAAGATACAGGTATCAGCTCACTAAAGATGGTGTCGAATACATTCTTCATGCACACCGCATTAAAAGTAATCTTTCTTTGGTTTCTGCAAGTCATATGAAAAGGCAAGAGAATGATGGTAAGAATTTTATTCTTATGATAGTTAAATTAAAGGATGTTGGTCAAAATGAATATTTTAAGGGATGTGATCCAAAACTTGAAAATGAATTTTCTAAAGTTCTATCCCATTATGATATTTTATTTCAAGAACAAAAAGGATTACCTCTTAAAAGAGAAATCCAACATGAGATTCACTTACAAAAAGATGTGTCTCTTCCTAACATTGGCATATACAAGTGTTTAGTAATTAAAAATGTAGAGATAAATAAGAAAGTTCAAGAATTGTTTAAAAGAGGGGACATTCATCCAAGTTCCTCTCTATGTGGTTCACCGATTGTTTTGGTACGAATTTAGGATGGAACATGGAATATCTGTGTGTATTCCAAGGAAATAACCAAAATCACAATCAAGAACAAGTATCATCTTCCTTGAATCGATGATCTTTTGGATCAGATCAAGAATTCAACCTTCTTCACTAAGTTAGACTCGCAAAGTGGCTATCATCAAATTCGAATCCATGACAATGACATATGGAAGACTGCTTTCAAAACTAAGCATGGATCGATAATACCCTTTGGGATTTGTAATGCACCCACAACATTTATGAGGGTGACAAATGATGTTTTTAGGCCCTTTATTTATTATTTCATCATAGACTACTTAGATACTATTATGATTTTTAGTTTTACTTGGGAAGAACATGTCAATCATGAGAAACAAGTTTTGGATGTACTTGTAAGGGAAAATTATATTTAAACATGTCCAAATGTGAGTTTGGAAGACATATTTAGTGTATTAGGGTTACATTGTAGGGGGTGTTGAAATTAGAATTGATGCCTCTAAAGTAGATGTCATTGTGAATTATATGAAGCCAACTAATGTAACTGATGTAAGGATATTCTTGACAGCATCCCAATATTGGAGGAATTTCATTCTACACTTCTCCTTAATATCTTCTCCATTACATTCTTTGATAGGTGTGAACAAAGTCTTTTAGTGGGAAGGAAAATCACATAAATCCTTTGACACTCTGAAAGAGAAGATCAGTATAGCTCCAACACTTGCACTAGCGAATCTACAACAACAATTTGAGATATAAACTGATTCTATTTTCTATGCCATGGGGGAGGTCTTCAAGCAACATAACAAACCAACAGCTCTCACTCTGAAACCTTCTCTAAAGTAGTAACTAACTATCCTAGCTGCGATAAATAATTGTATGAATTAGTACAAAGTGTGAATAAGTGGAAACATTACATAATGGGTAAGGAAACAATTATCATATTGATCATCAACCACTACAATATATTCAATCACAAACTAATCTACAACAATCAATGCATTTCAGGTGGATGGGTTTTCTACCATAATTTCATTTAGTCATTAAGTACAAGAAAGGGATTTAGAACAAAGTTGTAGATGTGTTCTCTATACCTCCAAAAAATGTTTCTATTGTCATTTAACAAAGTCCTTTGGTACATTCAATTTATGTTGAACAATATATTAAGGATGAATTATTTAACGAAGTATATGAATTACTAATGCATGGATCTCAAAATGAAGAATTGAATTATCATGTTCATGATAAGTTGTTCAATCATCTTGGAAAAATATGTATTCCACAAAGTTAAATAGTGCATTGTATAAGATAAGATCATACTTCTCTCATTTAAAGGAATTTTACTGTAGGGAAAACTATAGAACAATTGCAAAGGATTTGTTCTTGGCCTCGAATGAATGATTCCCTGTCCAAATATGTAAGAGGATGTGTCATGTGTCCAAAATGTAAGAAAAGAAATATAATGATAGGATTGTATGGTCTGCTTCCTCTTCCTTCTCGTCCATGAAAAATTTTGTCAATGGACTTTGTAGGAGGGTTACCAATGTCTAAAATGGGACATAATTACTTACATTTCACTATGGATATCTTTATAGAAATGTGCATTCTAAGGTCTTATAAGAAGTGGGTCACATCTCAGTTGAGTGCTCATTTGTTCTTCCAACAAGTATGGGTTCATTTTGGGTTACCTACTTCTATAAAATCTTATTGAGATTCCCACTTTCTTGGGAATTTTTGGTCATATATGTTAGATTTTTATCATTTAGACAATATGATATTAGGATCTTATCTGAGAGAATAACATGCACAACAATCAATTACAAGAGACAATAGACACAAATATTTTCCTCAGGGAAACCATAAACAAGAAAACCCCACAACTTCCTCACAGATAGAATGAGCACCAATGGCAGTAGTAAAACTCGAAAACATAAAGATCATCTTTGACATCTGATCTCTCTCACTTGTGCCAGCAATTCCTCTCGCACTCATCCGCCCCAATTGAGTGAGTTTGTTTGACAAATATAGAGGCTAACTCTCTATTTATACTCGTTTCTAACTTGACAATAACTTACTAGGGCCAACTTCTCTAGGAGAGTCTAGTAACCCTAGTGCCCCACAACTGTGGGGACTTTACCCTTGATTTACAAAGGAGGGTTAATCTCTATGAATTTACATGACTTTATTACATTATTGAATCTCCTGATATGAACATCAGGGACCAATGAAATACAATATATGAAACATACAAGTGAATACATTCCAAAGTTACAAATACATCAACACTCCCTCTTAACTAGGAAGGTATTCTCTTGACACAATTCATCAACACGAGTCTTCATCACTGGATCATCATCAAAGATAGATCATTACTAGATCATCATTGGATTGTCATCGGATCATCATCAAAGAGGGATCATCATTAGATCATCATCAAAGCTGGATCATAATCATTACTGCTCTGCTATCTCGATCAAATGGTGTTATCAGTAAATTCTACTCGTCACAGGAAGTTCCATAGACCCAGCCCTTTTTCATGATAGTTGTTGGCCTAGTCTCCATGTAGGTATTCATCTTCTTCATCACTTATATCAAACAATGGAAGGAACACATCCAACATCCATGTCAGAAAGGCCCACCCAACACTTACATCTAACCATGGGAGGAACACATCCGATATCCATGTCAAAAAGGCAGTCCCAACACTCACATCTGACCATGGGAGGCCTACCCTATCACCATGTTAGAAAGGCCCAACACTTACATCTAACCCAGTCAGAAAGGCCGAGTACTTACATCCTCCGGCATGGTATCTACCACCAAAGGAAAGGCCCAACACTTACATGCTCCGACATGGTATCTACCATCCGAGGAAAGGCCCAACACTTACATCTGAAGCAATCAGAAAGGCCCAACACCTATATCTGACCCAGTCAAAAAGTCTCAGCACTTACATCCTTCGGCATGGTATCTATGATCCGAGGAAAGGCCCAACACTTACATCCTTCGTCATGGTATCTACCATCCAAGGAAAGGGCCAACACTTACATTTGACCTAGTCAGAAAGGCCCAACAGTTATATCTAACCTAGTTAGAAAGGCTCAACATTTACATCCTCCGGCATGGTAGGACACATCATCTACCATCTGAGGAAAGGCCCTACACTTACATCTAACCATGGAAGGAACCAATCCTATCACCATGTCAGAAGGGTTTTGCACTTACATCTGACTATGGGAGGAACCAATCCTACCACCATGTAAGAAGGGCTTTGCACTTACATCTGACCATGGGAGGCCTCGCCGACCACCATGTCAGAAGGGATCTGCACTTACATCTGACCATGGGATGCCCCTCCTAAAACCATGTCAGAAGGGCTCTTCACTTACATCTGACCATGGGAGGCCTCACATACCACCATGTTAGAAGGGATCTACACTTACATCTAACCATGGGAGGCCCCTCCTACCACAATGTCAGAAGGGCACACGGACTCATCACTTCCCCTTGGAAGAAACCTCGATCTGGAGAACCCCAAGCTTCTATTTGAAGTAATCAAACTTTACTTTGGCCATTTCTAGCATAGAATCATATTAGGGATGATTATGACCAAGGATAAACTACGATCTTTGACAAGACCGATTACATTTGAGGACAACCTACAAGACTGTTTATGTTTGAGAAACCTATGAGCTGCGCCAGGATTTTATGCTCATACAACTTGTCTAACGGGCTATGCTAGAACTCCCTCTTTCAAGAGATCTTGATTTGGATCACAAACTAGAGCTTCACTTCTCCTCTCTCCCAAGTAGTCAAGGAAGTGGCAACATATTTTTCCTTGGCTACACTCAGCGCCATGCAAGACTCCTTCCTGCTAAAACAAGAGATCACACCTAATCCCATACTAAAGAAGCACCCCTAAGTGCTCTTCCTATAAATGGCACTGCCTAATCCAAATACACATAGCCCTCTAGGTTAATCTTATGATTCATATCATACTTAAGCCCATACTCAACTATACCCTTCAGGTACCTCAGAATATGCTTTGCAACAATCAGGTGAAAATGTCTTAGATCTGTCATCAACTGGATCAATGTGTTCACAAGAAATAAAATATCTAGTCTCATATTCGTCAGGTACATCAATGACCCAATCATCTGACGATACATCATACCATCAACCCTCTCTGATGAAGCAACACTCAATAGCTTCATGTTCAATTTCATAGGTGTGGTCATGGCCTTACAGTCCATCATCTTGAACTTCTTCAGGATATCCACTGCATACTTCCCTTTTCCCAGGGAGATTCCATCTACATTCTACCACACCTCCATTCCTAGAAAGTAGTGCATCATATCCAAGTCCTTCATCTCAAACTTGGCAGCAAGTATCCTTCTTGCAACTTTAATGAGTTCCTCTTTTATGTCAGGAACAAGTCATCGACATATAACAGGAGTATCATTGGCATTCAACCTTGAAGGAATGGTTGGAATCCACTTTACTCTTAGTAAATCATAGAACCATTAGTAATCTATCAATCCTATCATACCATGTTGAACCTCAGGATCTTCTGTAGTCACTCCCTCTGAAGTGGAGCATAATTCTCCCTCTACCTTTCGTACTCTATGTATTCTTTACTGGAGTGACAAGTAGCTTCCTTTGCTGCTAATATTCTATGTATCCATCTAGGGTCACCGGATACCAATATCCTCTATCTTGAAAATGTTCTTCTCGCTTGTCATCCTCTATAGGATTCCATCTTCAACCTTGTAGCAAAGGTTAAGAACTTCATCACTCTAGGTGATCTTCAAGCTCCTTATGTATTTTTTATCCCATGGGTGTCTTCTGAACTCGTACAAGGACTTCTTTAATTTGTACACATGAATCTTCCTATCACGTGTCTTAACTTCCAATGGCTGCAAATGTCTCTTCTTATTTTATGCCTTCTTTCCGTAAGAAGCCTCGTGCTACGAATATTGCCTTGTATCCCATGATGTTTCCATTTACTGGATGTTGTATCTTGCGGATCCATATGGAATATACTACAGACTTCCCTTTAGGTCTCAATATTGCATCCTAGACATCATTCTTCATTTTTAATAAATTCTTGAACTGTCGTCACTTATTCTTCGGAACAAGTTTCATCCTTCTTTTGTAGGTGATTATACGTGATATTTCCTACAATTCAAATGCATTAGTTGTATGTTTAGAAACATTTCATAAGGTATATTCATAGTGAAAAATTATTTTTCATCAAGATATAATCATGCAACTATTTTAGCCAATACAACATTCATCCATATCTTACGGAAACTTTCTAGATGTCTTCCTTCTCTACCAGGACAACATTGAGATTGTGCACTAATCCAATATGTCAGCAAAGGGGTTTCATTATAGATAAGTAGCAATGGAGAGTTGTATAGCACCATGAGATACTTACCCATCACATACATATTAGTAGTATACTGTCATTAATGCATACATTCTATCATGAATAACACATCAACTGAATATAAACACATGCATAACAAAACAATATAATGAAATGACAATTGAATACTTATCTTTATTTGTTTCATGGGTAGACTCCTTCTTTCAGCTTCATCATCTTCTTCATTCATAACATCATTTCTTATCCAAATTCTAAGATGAATAAGAGGTTCTTCGAGAATTGAGTCCTTTATATTCCTCATCGCTTGAGGGATCTTCTTTGAATCATGAGAGCTATATCTTCAATTGATCCCATCTTCTCTTCTCTTATTATGACTCGAGCTTCTTATTCTATTCAGTTTTCCCAGAGTTTGATGAAGGTAATCACTTCCTTCTGGTGTACATTCCTTGAATGAATGAATCCCATGATCTTGGTATTCCATTAAAGGTGGTTATCACAATTTATGCATCCTCCACTTCTTCTTCTACTTCTTCAAGTTATTCTTTGATTTGAGAGACCCTTGTAAAGTATGACTATATGGTCTCTACATTCTGGACCTTCACATTCTTCAACTGGTTTCTCAAAGTCATCTTCCAATTTATGTTCTTCCCTTCAAATAGCTTGGTAAAGGAATCAAACATCTCTTTAGGTGTCTTTAGGGAAGAAAGTTGTGGTATAAGGTGATCCTTTATTGAATCAGCAATGATCTTCTTATACTTGACCAAGTTCTTCCTATGTAAGGATTTAGCCTCATCTCCCTCTGGAACTAGAGCCTCTCCACTTATATAGGTGTCCAATTCATTTTCTTCAAGAACAAGTGAAAACTTATACTTCCATGCTCAGAAGTTTTCAGCTTCACTAAGCTTGTCATCAAGATAGTGTGATAGGTCATTTTGAAATGAGAACCTCAAATGTAAATAGAAAAAGATTAGATCTTACCGATATGTGGTGTCTGTCCTGGTTCCGGATCTCACTGATCTAGGGTTTGTCAAAGAAACCCTAATTTTCAAAACTTGAAATATTTCATATATTATTGGATAGAAATATGGGGCTCTTCAAGGAGAGTTGTACAATGTACTCCTTTTCTTAAAACAGTGGAGGGAAGCTCCAAGAACAGGAATCCCTATTTTTCCAATTTCCTCTACATAAATTCCTAATATTGTTTCTATGGTATCTCCAAACGTACTACTCCTCTGTGTTTGAAATTTATTACTGAGGTAGTCTCTTCTATCCTATTTCCAACACCATAGGTTGGAGTAGCATTGGTTTCCCCAATTGGGACTTATGAGAGTTTTCCCAAGGTGACCTCTTTAAGGACTGTTCAACATAGATAAATTGTATGGACTTCCATGTGTCACTTTTTCATCATAAGGGTTTGAAATTTTTACCATAGAAATTAAAGTCTGTTCCCTATCTATAACTTGTTGCAAAATTTCAGTTGGACCTTTGTATCTCAAGATATAGAAATTCTCCCTAGGTGTCCTTTTTAGGGATGAATCCTGGAAGAGGTTGGAACCCTCATTTAGAGGAATCATATCTCCCAAAATATAGTTAATCTGAGGCTGAAATGTTTACACAGGGTACATCATTATTTTATCTTTGGAATGTGAAAATTTTGGCTCCTGAGACTTCTTCAATCCCAAGATAGAGCAAATGTACCAAAACTACCAGTTTTCTTATTTTAGGATTTTTTAGTCCCACGGTCAAACTAGGGTTTGACTTTCCCACAATTTTACTCAACCAAAAACTTTGACCTTGCTCTCTAAAATTTAATCTTGATGAGGAGAGAAATCCTATGCTGGGCTCACTTAAAAATTCCTCTTCTGTAAAAAGCCCTAATTTGCTACAGCAAAAATGAAAAATGCTCGAAATCAAATTCTGCTTCGACAGAAAGATGTGCCCTTCAATGGAGAGTTAGCCTAGCCTCCTCTTACTGATGGATTGTGGAGAGAGACCCAAAAAGTAAGAATCCATAGCTTTTGCAGTTGCATAATTTCTTCTTCTTAGGTTAGCTCTGATACCATGTTAGATTTTTATCATTTAGACAATATGATCTTGGGATCTTATCTGAGAGAATAGCATGCACAGCAATCAATCACAAGAGACAATAGAAACAAATATTTTCCTTTGGGAAACCATAAAGGATAAAACCCCACAACTTCCTTAGAGATATAATGAGCACTAATGGTTGTAGTAAAACCTAAAAACATAAAGATGATCTCTGACAGCTAATCTCTCTCACTTGTGCCAACACTCCCTCTCTCACTCATGTGCCCTAGTTGAGTGAGTGTGTGTGACAAATAGAGAGGCTCAATCTCTATTTATACTAGTTTCCAACTTGACAATAACTTACTAGGGCTGACTTCTCTAGGAAAGTCTAATAACCCTAGTGTCCCACAACTGTGGGGACTTTAACCCCGACTTACAAAGGAGGGTTAATCTCTATGACTTTACATGACTTGATTACATTAATGAATCTCTCGATAGGAACATAGGAGACCAATGAAATGTAATATATGAAATATAAAAGTGAATACATTCTGAAGTTACAAATACATCAACAATATATATCAGAACTTATGGACACAAAATTGAATAAGAGTACACAATTCTATCCACAAAGCGACATAAAATTTGAAGTGGTCAACCGGACCATGGTATATCTTCTGTTAGGATATTGTTCAAATCATCCTACACTTTAATATTAGAAGTTGCATTATGTTCATCATGCCTACAACATATCCACACACTCTTCAACAAAAAAGTCTCCATTTGAGACATGTTTGGGATATTTTCCAAACTCTCCCTTAGACTGTGTTTTTGGGAAATATTGAGTAGAATATGGTTGATGTGGATAAAGATTTGAAGTTTATTCAACAGATCGAGTTGACTCATAAAAAAATGTAGGAGTAGTTGGAATCATGTTCGGCCAAGTATAAATAAAGACATTAAAATCATCTGGTGGATCATCACTTTCAAGTTGGTGATCAAGTTTGGTTTCATATCAGCAATGAATGACTCTATGGTGAAGGTATAAAGTTGAAACCAATCAGGTATGGCCCTTTGAAAATTTTGAATCAAGTTAGTAACAATGATTTTCAGTTAGGTTTTCCTCCTTACATGTAAATGTATTTTGTTGTTAATGTTTAAGAATTAAAATTGTATGAGCCTTCTATGGTTTTGGACCACTATGTATAGGTTCAAGTACCTTCTGTGGATGAGTTTTCTCCTAAATACCTCAATGAACTTCAGGAAGATGTCATACTTGAAAAGAAGGTCATATTTTCATGAAGAGGTGATGTGTAATATCTTTCTATGGAGATTAAAGGAATGCATCCAAAGAAGGCATAGCAGATAGGGACTGGAAGAGTGAGGAATATGTAACCTCACCTGTTTAATCATTGATTCGATGCTTTTGGTGGCCCAAAAGATTCTCAGTAGGAAAGTTTGATCTAGGAGGATCTCTAAGATCGATAAAAAATAAAATCTTAAAAATTAAAACAAAATCTTGGAGATACATAGAGGTCGATAATAGCTTTTTGATAACATTTGTTTCATGTAAAAAAACCTCTGAATGAGAAAGTTATTGAGTTTTGAACTTTTAGAAAAATAGGTAAAAATTGGCAAAAAAGGGGCCACTTAGAACACCCATAGGGTGCCACATGGCATGTATGGCCAGAAGGAATGGTGACATGGTGAATTCCAATACCACCACATGGAAGGTACATGGAATCAAAGTGGAACAATCAAAGGTCACCATGTGGGATCCGATTGGCTACAATATGCCTTTGTTTACAAAACAAATTGGCAGTCAATGGGGATTGAACTGCTGAGATCTACCTCCACTAAAGTCTCCACATTATCTACCTTTCAAGGATTCATGCTGGTGTTTCTTAACCTCTATGGTTGTTGCTTCTGTTTAAACTTGGTACATGTTTTGGTTTGAAATAGGGGCAGGTGCAAGGGCTTAGACCTCGACCCCATGTGTAACGTTCAAACTATATATTATGCATGGATCATGGAATTGATAACCAACACAACCATAAGTCAACACAACTGTAATACAACACAACTGTGAGCCAACACAAGGGTAAGCTAACACAATCGTGAGGCAACACAAACGTAAGCCAACACATATGTTATCGTTTCCAATTCAAAATGGAGAAGGATGAGGCCTGTTTGTTGGACCCCAAGGCCTTCGTTCCCCCAACACAACATTGTACCAATGGGCTAGTACCCAATACTTTGATAAGGATTAAAAATATATTGTTTTAAGTTTTTTTTTTATTTCAAATCGCAAAAAGGGGTGTGCGGCCATGGTTTTGGGCACCTAAAAAAACAATAAAACACCCATTTGAAATCCATGAGGAACTGGAGAGACCAAATTTTGTACAATTCTTGAGGTAGGAATCATGTACATAAGGTACAATATGTAGGATTCGAATATACATAGAAGTACATTTTCTCAAAGTGTGTTCCAGAGGAGGTATCAAGTAAAGGTGGTCGATTTTATACTTGTTATTCTCATAATTTCAAGAGTAACATAGTGGTGTGATTTATCTCTATTTTTTACTGACAGAACTCAAAAGTATATCCATAACTCATGTATGTAAGTTTTTTGAATACTTAGTAAGATCAACCTTCTCATTGGAAGTGGCTCGGAGACATAGCCCAGGAGGGGTGAACCTTGTTATCATTTGTTGTTTGCAATTTTATGGTTTTCATACTTATTTATGTGCTTATGTGTTTCAATTAAGTATTTAAAATTGTTCGGTTAAATTATTTTTAATAAGTTAATCATTCAAGTTGTTTACATGAAATTAATGGTTAAAATATCCTTTAAAATTCAGATCAGGTTCGAACTTTCGACTTTCGATGTGTCGTCGTTTTGGAATCAGAAGTTGGGAGCATAGTTTGTAATGCTTGCTTGTTGGTTCTGACTTTCAGTGTGACTATGTTGGGAATCAAAATTCAGGAAAGTAAATCATCTTGCTCATTTGTTGGTTCTAACTTCCGAATTCTAAGATTTTGACGTCAGGAATCGAAAGTCAGGAGCATAAACAATTATGTTTTCAATGTGGTGTTGATTCTAGACTTCTAAAGTGTTGATCACAGAAATTGGATGTTGGGATGGCCTTTTTGTTTTGATGGTCTTACTAGTTCCAATTTCTAAATCCTGATTGTATGGACTTCAGAATAGTCAGAAAGGTAAGAAAAAGTTCACAAATTATAAATTAGACATCGAAAGAGAAATTTGACCATTGGGATTTATTAAAGGGGTTAATTAAGGAAATGATTGATCAATATCAAGGGATTAATCTACCTTTCACATGTGTTTAAGGATTATGGAATCATATTTGGATTTATTGGGAAAAAAATAGAATCCAATCTCGCTCAATGTTCTTCTGATGGCTATTTTGATGAATGAAGGAATAATAAAATGGTATCAGAGAAAGAATTTTTTTATGTTCGATCAATTCATGAGTATCTCATCACCTCAAAAGCCACCTAAGGTGTCTAGGGATGCTACATAGAAGAAGTTAACTGGACTATTTAAAGCACATAAAGTAATTTGGATGAGTTTTAAGGTTGAAACTTGGCAAAAAAATATTTAGTCTCCCTTAGGCCCCCTTTTATCTTCCATTGTGATGGAATCATAGCCCTTGTAGTTCTCTTCCCATAACCATCTTGGTCTATTTTATTATTTCTGCAACATACTATTTACATATATTTCAAGTTAGAATGACAAGATAACCATACGGTCCAAATAAAAATTTATACATCGTACATGCCTAGCATTCACTAGTCGGGCCTTGGGTCTGAGCTCTGTGCTAGGAATCTAAACGAGCATATTTACACCATTTAAAAAAAATGGACTAAAAACATTCCAAGTAAAAATTAGGGATATTACAATTTCATATTTCGATATTTCCTCATGCATATCTCTATTATCCTTCGATGACACCCGTCTTGGAAAATAGGAGGAAACTTTTGTTGAAATATTGTAATTTCAAAGGATATGCTAAATGTATTTTACTAATGTAACCCAAGGGAGATGTTATTATTCCTCAAAAGGGGTTGTACTATTGTATTTGGTCATCATAGAGTCATGAGGTAAATCCTCCACTTGTGTCGGGTCTTTAGCACCCTAATAAATAATATAATATATAGTTTTGAGTCTTCCGAGGAGAAGTCGACCCAAAAGGTTTAGTAGATTCGACTTGGTTAAGGTATAATTTAGTTGAGTCATTATGTATAAATAGAGGAGTCACGGTTCTTATTTGAACACAAAATCACTCACTTGAGTAGTGCATAGGAGAGAGAGAGAGAGAGAGAGAGAGAACAAAAGGAGGGGAACACCTGTTTTTGGGGTTGTCTTTTATACATATTATATAGAGCAAGTTCTATTGGGTTTTCTTCCCCTTGAGGTTTTCCGAGGATAAATGTTGTGTCTATCTTGTGATTGTGTTTCTATCAATGATTCTTGATATGGTGTTGTGATTTTTAATTGAATACTATTGAATCTAGTCTAGCATATGAAATCTCAACATGGTATCAGAGCTAGCCTGATTAGAGTAGCTTTCACAAAGTGAAATTCTCTCTTCTCCCTCTCCAGAAGACATTAGGGTTTTGTCAAAAGTTGGAGTTTTGAATATCTTCTTGCATTGAAATTTTCACCCTCCAAGAGTACATTTATTGATACCTAGATCGATGTTTTTGGGTGGTTGGATCTCCGTGAAAGCCAAACCCTAGTTTGGTAGTGAACCAGAAAATTGCAGTGAAATAGAACCAGAAATACTGTAATGTTGTACCCTTGCAAGTAGGATTTGAATACTAAAGATCAGGGATCTCCAATAAGCAGTTGGATCAACCAACTCACCTCCTTCAACCACATCTATTGGTAAGTTTATTCTTCTATTTTGATAAATTTAATTTTAAGTGACCTATTGGATAAGATGGCACCAAGCACTAAGCTTGAGGACAAATTGGAAGGCCTAGAAAAATTCATGTTTTGGAAGTATAGGATTGGCCTCATTCTGAAAGGGAATGGTCCTAATAATTACATCAAGGATGAGATTGTAGAACCTAAAGAAAATGAAGCGAAGGATAAGCATGAACAAGAACTAATCAAGGTAATGAAGATCATTGTTGATTCTATCCAGGATCACTTGATCCCTCAGGTGTCATCTAAGAAGACACCTAAGCAAATGTATGTTGCACTTTCCAAAATGTATGAAGGAAGGAACATCAACATAAATATGAATTTGAGAGCTCAATTGAAGGGCACCAATATGAGCAAAGGATAATCTATTAAATGTTATTTCATAAGGGTCTCCTAGTTCAAAGAGAAGCTAAGGTATATTGGAGATACCCTTGATGAGGATGAATTGGTTTTGACTACTCTCAATGGCCTCACTAGACCTTGGGATTCATCCATCCAAACTCTATGTTCCATAAAAGAAAGTATGAAGTTTTACATCATATGGTAAGATTGCATACAAGAAGAAGCTATAGTAGCCAATAGAGAATCTCTCCTCATAGAATATGATCAGGCTCTAGCTACCCACACTAAAGGAAGAAAACAATCAAACTTCAATAAGATTAATCATAAGCCTTCAAAGAAGAAATTATAGAATAAGAAGGATTTCTAAAAGTATCAATGCTACAACTGTCATAAGATAGGGCATATTGCTACATAATGTCTATCACCAAAGAACAACAATAGAAAAAAGGCACCATGCGCATCTAGCTAAAGATGAGGATAAAAAAATACCTCAAAAGAGAACTAGAGGTGAATATCTAAAAGAATATGTGTTATTATCTGCACTCTCTTGGTCTGTAACACCTAGAAAAGATACATGGCTCATTGATAGTGGTGCTTCTAAGAAAATGGCAAGAAAGAAGACAACTTTGTCAAGACTTGAAGATACTAAATATCCCAAGAAGGTATCATTGGGAGAGGACTATCAATATCCCATCAAAAGTATTGGTGAATCAATCTACAAGCTTGACTCTGTGACCTCCATGAAAATGAAGGAAGTATTGTATGTACCAGGTTTGAAAAAGAACGTACTCTCCATCTCAACTCTAGATAAGAAAGGGTATAGAGTTGATTTTATAGATGGACAAGTACTTATGTGGTCCAAAGGAAAGAAACTTGAAGATGTTGTAGTAATTAGAGAAGAAGAAGGAGGACTGTACAAGCTCAAAGGACATCCAAGGAAATCCCTTTTCCATGAAACTATAAGATCAAGTGAACTATGGCATAGGAGACTTGCTCAATTCAACTACAAAGCATTTCACTATGTAATTAAGGTGATAACAGGGTTACCTGATCTGAAGATACAATATGAGGGAGCCCACAAGGGATGTGCACAAGGAAAGAACATCAATAATCCCTTTCCGAAAAGTGACACAAAGACTAAAGGTACATTGGAACTAATCCATTTTTATGTATGTGGTCCTATTCCCTCCATATCCTTGAGTGGATATGAGTATTGTGTCACATTTATTGATGATTATTCAAGAAAGACTTGGATATACTTCTTGAATAATAAGAGTGAAGTGTTTGGGAAGTTTAAGGAATTCAAAGCCTTGATAGTTAACCAGTTAGAAAAGAGAATCAAGACACTGAGATCAAATAATGGTTGTTATGGAGAGAAACTTCCTATGGCTTGGGGTGTACCACAATAGAAAGATTTGACACTAGAAATCAATATTTCCCAATATTTAAGAGAAATCAAACATCTAACACTAAGGGATACCAAATCGTACCTTGTTCGAGATAATTAAGGTAGATCCCCATTGAGATTTTCCAATCACACTTGCATACCAAGTTTGTTCTCTACAACAACAAATAAGACAAGCATGCTATATAGTAATGTGTTATACCTACTCTAGCATGTATATTCAATAATGTATAAGCAATTAAATACATCCATGGATTCAATATTCATATTCAAATGCACATAATTGGACATGAAAATATATTTCTATTAATAAAATCAGATATTACAATAGTGACAACATCTGTCGGCAAGTCTACGAACCGAAGAAACCGAGTCCTCCACCTAGGACTCCACTACCTCAATCCTCCATCTCTCAATAGCAAGCTCATAGGAAAAGAAAATATTGGGAAGAAAACAAAGAGATCCAAAGGGACAAAGGGATGCAGTCTTAAGTATAAGGAAACTGAGGCAACAATGGACAATAATTTCTTTGCTCTTCAATTTCTCCCTCCTTCAATGTATCCAAGGGGTTCCTTATATAACACTCCAAAGAGGTAATGGAGGGTTCTGAGTGTTCTCAAGGAATTTGGAAGGCCAAGAGTCAATTTATTCAGACTCATATGAGGAAAATTATGAAATTATTTGGACTTATGCACACATCCTAATGTATGCGGGTTTGAGGTCAAAAGTCGCATGTACACGTGAGTATGGGTTTAAAATATGCGTACAACAATAAACATGTGGTTTTTAGGGATGAACTTGGAACCTCAAAGTATAATATAAGTCCATGGGGTATAAAGAGTCTGCAGAGGGAGATGGAAGGCCATAAATATGTGATCAACCATGTGTGGTAAAATAAGCTATAACATATGACCCCTAATTTGTGAGGTCATATGGGTAACATGATGGTCGAAATACATTATAAAATCCATCCCATAATTGGAGTAATGAAGACCCAGGTGGAAGAACTCGCCCCTAATCAGTACAATACAATGATCAATCTCTGCATGTGACAAAAAATACATATAGCAGTCCCGAATACATAAGAGTACAATGGCCATGAATAGGCATGATATACAAAACGTGACATGTGTGGCCATTGCCACATACAATATACAATAGATCAAAATCTCTAAAGTGGATGAAGATATACAATGGATCAAGATCTCCATAGTGGATGAAGATATCTGATGTGCACTCGAATCAAATCACGATAGCTGATATCTCATGAACACTGGCACGATCAAGGAGGTAGCATACATGGAATGCCCCCAAGCTGGAAGGTCTTCTACATAAAATACTAGAAGTACATGTTCTACAATGAAAATAGATGTGTCTAGGTTGAACATAGTAGTCCATCGTCTAATTATCGCCGATTGATGTATACCGTTAACAGATGCTAGATCACCCACCAATAATGAAAATGGGAATCAAGGTACAGAGTGCAATCTAAAAAGTGTGAATAGATGTGCTGGCGTTGAACACTTGGAAGAATCCATCAATCAGGGGATATTGATGTATTCCCAAAACTCTCGATGCAGAGAGAACCTACCACTGATGACTGTAAGTCTGAAGGCACTAAAATGAATCTAGACTCCAATTCCAAAATAAATGATCTGATGTCGATGGAATGGAATCCACTGGAAGGAGGACGTTAAGGAATCCCCCATAAACCAACATGAGGTAATCAACAATGATGTATAATGTGGAAGAAATCAATGAGCAATATGTGCATGAACTAATAATAGTACCGGGAATGACTGACATGCAAATTCAAGGTAAATGAGGAATCATCGACTCATGCTTCAACTTCATTCAAATGAGAGCATAAGGAAAGTGGTAAGTGAAGGTAGGAAGCATGGACTCGATATGAAAATTGGGTCATCTTTGTGACACAAGAGTCATCAACAGAGGCTCCATAAGGACTGGAAGCATAACTAGTCAGTGGAGATCAAATTAGAGTAACGAGTACAACTCCTAAATTCAAACTAATAACCCAACCAACAGATGTGATATATAGTGCTTTGTTTGAAGGTGACACGACTAGAATACTGCTAAAGATAACATCTTTTCTTGTCCAAATTTTTATGTTCTTTTATTTTTTTGTACCTTTTTAGATATTATGAAAAGCTTGAAAAACAATAAAAGTGCTTTATAGTACAAAGCTAGGAGGAGACAAGTGTCAAGAACAGGGACATGATCATAAGTCCAAATTGGTGAAATAGATTATGATGAAACCTATGGTGTTGGAATAGGTACATGTGAGGCTACCTCAGTGCAAAGTTTCAGACACAGAGGAATAGTAATTTTGGACCGACCGCAGAAATAGTATGAGGCATTTCTGCGGAAGAAATTGGAAAACTAGGGCTTCCTATTCCGAGAGATTCCCTCCACTGTTTTCAGAAAAGGAGTAAATTGGACAGCTCACCTTGAAGAGATATATCTTTCTATCCAATCAGATCTAAAAGGTTCCAAGTTTTGAAAATTAGGGTTTCTCTCACAAACCCTAGTTCATCCAGCTTTAGAACCAGAACAGACACCTCAAATCAGTAAGATCTAATCTTTTGCTATTTTAATTTGAGGTTCTCATTTCAAAGTGATCTATAACATCAGCTTGAAGATAAGCTTGGTGAAGTTGATAACTTTCAAGCATGGAAGTATATGATCTCTCTGAAGAAAATGAATTGGACACCTACATTAGTAGAGAGGTTCCAATTCCAGAGGCAGATGAGGCTAAAATCCTTACACAAGAAGAACTTGGTCAAGGCCAAGAAGATCATTGTTAATTAAATAATGGATCACCTTGTACCACAAGTGTCTTCCCTAAAGACACCGAATATGTTTGATTTCTTGACCAAGCTATTTTAAGGGAAGGACATAAATCGGAATATGAGCTTAACAAACTAGTTGAAGAATGTGAAGATCCAAAATGCAGAGACCATACAATCATACTTTACAAGGGTCTCTCAAATCAAAGAACAACTTAAAGTGGTAGAAGAAGAAGTGGAGAATGCAGAAGTGGTGATAGCCACCTTGAATGGTCTCCCAAGATCATGGGATTCATTCATTCGAGAAATGTGTGCCAGAAGGAAGTGATTACTTTCAGTAGAATCTGGGAAGAAGAAGAAGGTTGACTCATAAGAAGAGAAGAGAAGATGGGAGCAATAGAAGATCAAGCTCTCACCATCCAAAGAAGATCCCTCAAGCGATGAGGAATATGAAGGACTCAATTCTTGAGGAACCTCTTATCCATATTGAGCATTTGGATAAGAAATGATGAATTCATGAATGAAGAAGATGATGAAGAAGAAGGATCAAGAAGGAGTCTACCCACGAAAAAAATAAAGATAAGTTTTTCATTGTCATTTCATGATATTGTTTTGTTATGCATTTGTTTATATTCAGTCAATGTATTATGCATGATGGAATGTTTGCATTAATGACANACTAATATGCATGTGATGGGTAAGTATCTCATGGTGCTATACAACTCTCCATTGCTACTTATCTAGAATGAAACCTCTTTGCTGACATATTGGATTAGTGCCCAATCTGAATGTTGTCCTGGTGGAGATGGAAGGCATCTAGAAAAGTTTCCATGAGATATGGATGAATGTTGTATTGGCGAAACTAGTTGCATGATCATATATTTATGCATAAGAATTTGCCAGTATGAATATTCCTTATGAAATGTTTCTAACCATACAAATGCATTCGACTTGTAGGAATGATCACATACATAATCGCCTACAAGAAAAGAAGGACGAAACTTGTTCCAAAGAACAAGTCACTACAGTTCAAGATGAAGAATAATATGATGAATGCAGTTACGTCATTGATGCAGAACCTTCCAGCCATGAAGAAGTAACCAAGAAGAAAGGGAAGGCCAGTTCAAGAAGGATGATGTCTAGGATGCAGTATTGATACATGAAGGGAAGTTCATAGTTCCATCATGCAGTAGATGGAAACATTGTGCGATACAATTCAAGATTCATAGCATGAGGATTCTCACAAAAAGAAGGCATAGAATACAAAGAGACATTTGAAACCAGTGGGAGTTGAGACACATGACAGGCAGAATCATGTGTGCAAATGAAAGAAGGCCTTGTATGAGTTCAAAAGACATCCATGGGATAACACATACATGATGAGATTGATGAAGATATTAACCTTTGCTACAAGGTTGAAGATGAAAGCCTATAAAGGATGACAAGCTCACACATGGGTGCGAGAAGAACTTTTGAAAAAATTCAAATATATAGGATCTTGGTATCTAGTGACCCTAGATGGATACATAGAATATTAGTAGTAGAGGAAGCTACTTGTCACTCCAGTACAAAATGTTTTAGTGAATAGAGTACGAAAGACAGAGGGAGTATGATGCTTCAGAGGGAGTGACTGCAGAAGATCCTGAGGTTCGACATGGTATGACAAAATGAATAGATTACTGATGACTCTAGGATTTATTAAGAGTAAAGTGGATTCCAACCTCTACTTCAATGTTAAAGGAGGAAGACTAGTGATTCTCCTGTTATGTGGCGATGCACTATTTTCTAGGCATGGAGGTGTGACAGAATGCATATGGAATCTTCCTTGGGAAAGGGAAGTATGCAGTAGAGATCTTGAAGAGTGTTAGGATGATGGACTGCAAGGCCATGACAACACCTATGGCATCGAACTTGACACTATTGAGTGATGCTTCATCAGAAGCAGTTGATGCTACGATGTATCGTCAGATGATTGGGTCCTTGATGTACCTGATGAACATGATACTAGATATTTTCTTTGCTATGAACACCTTGAGCCAGTTCCTGATAGATCAAAGACATGTTCACTTGATTGCTGCAAAGCATATTCTGAGGTACCTGAAGGGTACAGTTGATTATGGGTTCAAGTATCAGGAGGATCAAAATATTAACCTAGAGGGTTATGTTCATTCGGATTGGGTAGGCAGTGCCATCGATAGGAAGAGCACTTCAGGGTGTTGCTTTAGTATGGAATCATGTGTGATCTCTTGGTTTAGCAGGAAGTAATCCTGTGTGGCACTGAGTACAACTGAAGTAGAGTATGTCACAGCTTTTTCAGCTAGTTCTAAGGTAGTATGGATGAGGAAGCTACTGTCTAGTTTATTTGATTTCCATTTGGATGCTACTTGTATACATTGCGACAACCAGATTTGTGTGAAGTTGCTAGAGAACCCGGTGTTCCATGACATTTCAAATCATATCGAGATCAAGTATCACTATATCAGTGATATGGTGCAGAGGGGAGCAATGAATCTCCAGTATGTTGTGATAGACGAACAAATAGTTGATTTTTTGACAAAGCCATTAGCTAGAGTGAAGTTTGAGTACTTCAAGGAGAAGCTTGGTGTTCTCTAGATCGAGGTTCCCTCCAAAGGGAAGTGATGAGTCTGTGAGCCATTGTGACATGCTAAGAGGATTGGTTCCTTACATGGTTAGATGTTAGGGCTGAGCCATTCTATCATGGTGAGAGGATTGGTTCCTTCCATGTCAGATGTGAGTGCTGAGCCATTCTGATGTGACTATAGAATTGGTTCTTACATGATCAGATATAAGCACTAAATGCCATTCTTGGAACGGAGGAACTTGGTCAGTAACTGGGAAAGCTTAGTCTGGGACTAAGTTCCATTCTGATGTGACTGTAGGATTGGTTCCTACATGATCATATGTGAGTACAGAGCCTTTATAACAATTGTTGTCAGATGTAAGTGCAGAGCCCTTTCGGTATGAAGGATTGGGTACTCGCATGGTCGAATATAAGTGCCGATCCTTTCTGACATTGGTTGTTAGATATGAGTGCTGATCCTTTTTGACATTGGTTGTCATATCTAAGTGCAGAGCCTTTTAGCATGGGGGATTGATTCCTTGCATGGTCGAATGTAAGTGTTGAGCCTTTCTGACATTGGTTGTCATATGTGAGTGATGGGCCTTTCTGACAAGGTTGTGGGATGTGTTCCCACATGGTCAGATGTGAGTGCTGGGCATGCCTTTCTGATATGATTATAGAATTGGTTCCTACATGATCAGACATAAGTACTGGGTGGGCCATTCTAACTTAGGGTTAGATATAAGTGCTGGAAGAAGAACTACATGGAGGTAGGCCTACAACCGGCATGGAAAAGGGTTGGATCTGTAGAAATTCCTGTGATGAGAAGAATCAAGAGATACCACCTGTAATGATGATCTAGCAGAAATGTTCCAGAACCAGAGATGATCCAGATCGAGTGATGATCCAGATCCAGTGAGGATGATCCAGATCGAGTGATGATCAAGATCCAATGATGATGATCCAGATCTAGTGATGATCTAGATCCAATGATGATCCAAATCAAGTGATGATCTACATCTAGATGAATATGACTTGAATATGAAGATGACAAGAACTCAATGATGATCCAGATGATACAGAGAAGAAGACTTGTGCTGATAAATTGTGTCTAGAGAATACCTTCCTAGTTAAGAGGGAGTGTTGATGTAATTGTAACTTCAGAATACATTCACTTGTATTTCTTATGTATTGAACCCCCATGTTTATTCCAGGAAGTGTTTGTAATTTAATTGAGTCATGTCATGCCCTAATTTTTTGATGAGGAGTTTCTATAATGTAAACAAGTCATGTCAAGTCATTGTGGGTAACCCTCCTATTGGCAAAGGGTTAAAGTCCCCACAGTTGTGTGGCCCCAGGGTCAATAAACTATCCTCGAGAAGTCGATGCTAGATGAGTCATTGTAAGTTGGGGAAATATTCCCCACCATTGTGTTAAGGATAACCATCTTTGTTGGTTGGAGGAGGAAAAGTCCCCACAAGTTATGGGGTACTAGGGTTATTAGACACTCCTAGAGATGTCATCTCTAGTAAGTAATTGTTAAGTGAGGCCGACATGTTGGAGTGGGATTCAAGTGAACAAAAGAATATAAATAGAGAGTGATCCTTTCTATTAATCACATACACACACTCACTCATTTGGGCGCATGAGTGAGAGAGAAGTTGTTGGGACAAGACAAAGACTACTACTGTCGGGAGATCATCTTTATGTTTTCGGGTTTTACTTTTGGTGCTGATTCGATCTTTNTCCTTTATGGTTTCCCCGAGGAAAATTATTTGTGTCTCTTGTCTCTTGTGTTTTATTGTTGTGCATGTTATTCTCTCAGTTAAAGATCCTAAGATCATAATGATAGCTTGAATGATAAAAATCTAACAAAAGAAAGCTCTACCATTTACACAATACCACTTCTAACTGCAACATGAAGGTTTCGTGATATTGGAGAATGGGTTCAAACCTAAGGTTAAAGTGAAATGGCCATAATGTAATGCATAATTCAATCAGATATGTGGTGCTAACCTATATGTCAGTTCAAAATTATACCTGTCATGGGAACGAACATGTCAAAGCCTCGGAGACAGTGTATGAAAAATGGTCCCTACCCAACGACAGTATTACTCTGAAGCAACTGGAAATGGCTAGTAAGGAGTCAAAAATATAGGATGTAAGAAGGATTTATCATGACAATTGAATCCAAAGGAAAAAGTGTGTTGGACGATGGGACATAAAAATGAATGTAAAGTGTAAACCCAACGTTCATGTATCCACTACCACACCAGTGAGGGTGAACACTAGAGTTAAGAATGGATGAAGGGAGTGAAAATCCTCCGCAAATGGAGTAGAGGATGGAATATGACCAATCTTGAATCTATGACCAAGGTCACAGGTTGTGGTTCCCTCGAGTACAACACCAGGGTCAGCACTAGGAATTGGAGCGGGTGATGAGATACTAGTAGCAATATCAAGCATGCTGAACATAAAAGGAATTGAACTCAAGAGAACATAAATATAATCAAGTAACCGCGATCCCTAAATAAAAATAACACACAAAGATCAAACCCCTAAGAAAATATACCACCAAAATACAAGCAAACCAAGGGGAGGATATGTGAGCTCCCGAATGCAGCAGGTATGTCTCTCCTAGAGGCTTGAAACTCTTATACACTACAAGCAGAGGTACGTAACCAATTATAGTGGCCCTTATCTTCAACGTATAAAGCGACTGTGCTATCTGACCCCTACCTGGCTAGGATAGCTATAGAATAACTTATGTAATTACCTCCTGCAGTACCTAGGTAAGGAAACTAAGGTCACCCCAATATAATCAATGCTCAAGAGGACAGTCATAGGAGAGATCGACCATATGGGCAAGGTAGAAAATCCCAAATCTTGAAAACGCAACTGGTACCCCAAGGGTGTGCCAATCAATGCCTCAAAGGCCCCTAGATACGAATACGATCCTGGAAATATCTCCAGTGCTTACAAAAGTGACCAAGGGCTATCCCACTCACAATTGCTTACGCTGCCTCATGCTTGAATTCTGTGTAAGAGGAGATTCCTCAAAAACACTATTTATACTAAACATTTCTCTCTCTCCCCCCTAGATAGACACCTAATTGTTGTTGTTTAGTATTCTTGGAGAATTTACTCACAATGAACTATACCAAGACTCTAACACCTAATCTTGTTGGTGAACCCTATAAAATAAAAATGTGTAGTTCATTTTAATTAAACATTGATTTAAATGGCTGTGATTACTCGAAAGGAAATGGTCGTGCAACTAATGATATTATGAATCAGAAATGAAATAAATATGCACACCTAAAAAACCATGCCAAGTGCAAATCTGTCGAATAAAAAATGAGGTATGCCACTACATGAGATGCATAAAAAATCATTCCTTTCCAAATTCCAATGCAATCCTTCCTATATGGAATCCTAAACACAACTCTCATCCAATCACTCCAATGCAAGTAACTCCTTAAATCCACATGTGAGATGCAAGTAAGAATGCAACAATTTAATTTTTTTGAAAATGCAATAAAATTCATTAAAATTCTCAGTCTCTATAGCAAGCATCAAACACAAGCCAAGCAAGACACCGAGACAAAAAGACTAATGCACTAATGGCAAAAAAAAGGGAGATAAATGACTAGAACTACTTCAAATAAAAATCAATGAAAAATCAGTCTTTGGTCACAAAAAAAGAAGTCAACAGACAACATCAATACCTAAGAAGACCCAACCACACTCACAACCCACCCAACAACTTCCCACAACATCAAACTCAACAAAAAGGGAGGATGTATGCATTTTTTCCAAGAACAATAGCATATGTACGCGACTTTGGACAAAAACCTGCATGTATATGCTACTTTTGGTCAAAAACCTGCATGTATACATGACTTTTGGCCAAAACCCTACGTATGTACACAACTTTTAGCCAAAATCGTACATATACAGAGAAGACAATGGTAAAAAGCAGGCGAAGTGTCAAACCAGTATAGGGGAGTGTTAATGGATGAACATACTACTAAATGGGACATAGAAACAAGGAGAAATAGAGAGAAATTCAAGCACATTGTACCCCCAATCCCCAAATAAAAACAACTAGGAACCTCCCAAGTATGGTCGCCAATTCTGTTATGAAGAAAAACTTCCTATGGCTTGGGGTGTACCACAACATACAACTTTGACACTAGAAATCAATCTTTCCCAATATGCAAGGGAAATCAAACATCTAACACTAAGGGATACCAAATCATACCTTGTTTTGGATGGATGGAGTAGATCCCCATTGAGCTTTTCCAATCACGTTTGCATACCAAGTTTGTTCTCAACAACAACAAACAAGACAAGCATGCTATATAGTAATGTGTTAGACCTACTCTAGCATATATATTCAATAATGTATAAGAAATTAAATACATCATTGGATTCAATATTCATATTCAAATCCACATAATTAGATAGAAAAATATATTTCTATTAATAAAATTAGAGATTAGAATAGTGACAACCTCTATCGGCACGTCTACGAACTGGAGAAACTGAGTCCTCCACTTGGGCCTCCACCACCTCAATCCTTCATCTCTTGATAGCAAGCTCACAAGTAAACGAGACCTTTGGAAGAAAACAAAGCACTCCAAAGGAACAAAGGGATGCAAACTCAAGTATAAGTAAACTGAGGAAGTAATGGACTATAATCTATTTTCTCTTCAATTCCCCCTCCTTTAATGTATCCAAGGGGTTCCTTATATAGTGCTCCAAAGAGGTAATGGAGGGCAGAATCTGAGCATTCTCAAGGCATTTGGAAGGCCAAGAGTCAATTTATTCAGACTCATATGAGGAAAACTACAAAATTATTTGGACTTATACACACATCCCAATGTACATGGGTTCGAGGTAAAAAGTTGTGTGTACACGTGAGTATGGGTTTAAAATTTGTGTACAACAATAAACATGTGTTTTTTAGGAATGGAATTGGAACATCAAAGTATAATAGAATTCCATGGGGTATAAATAGTCTACAAAGGGATAGGGAATGCCATAAATATGTGATCAGCCATGTGTGGTAAAATCAGCCATAAGAATGGTGGAGAATACACTTCAAAGCAATTTGAATCATTCTGTAAGGAGGAAGGAATCAAGAGGGAACTAAGCACTCCCTATAATCCCCAACAAAATGGTGTTACAGAAAGAAAGAATAGAACTATCATGGAAGCCGTGAAGACGATGATTCATGACCAAGACCTCCCTATGCACCTATGGGCTCAAGCTGCGAGAACAACTGTATATGTGAAAAATAGATTTTCTCACAGTGCTCTTGGATTCAAGACTCCTGAAGAAATGTATACCAGAAAAAAACCTGAAGTAATCCATCTCAATATATTTGGTTTTCCAATAGATGTACATATTCTGAAAGAGAAGAGAACCAAATTGGATCCTTTTGGTAAGAAGGGAATATTTGTAGGATACTGTGAAGTCTCCAAATCCTTCAGAATATACATTTCAGGATTCCATCATATCGATATTATTAGGGATGTAACATTCGATGAAGAGACAACTCTTAAGAATTCTAGAAGGTGTCATATTGAAGAAGTACATTAAGAAGATGTACCTCCGAAAAGGACATAAGCTGATCCAACTTCTGAAATAGTAGCATCAGAAGATCATGACATGCTAGAGCCTCAGGATCCCCCTACTATGGATATCTCTCGAAAGAGAAAACCTGTTTTCATAAGAGAAATCATACAAGAAGTAGAAATATATGGAGAACCAGCAGAATCAACACAAACCATAAAAAGATAAAATACATATTCCAATTATGTAGCTTTGATTGATGTGTGACCTTGTAGATCAAGAACCCACAAGCTATGAGGAAGTTGCACAGAAGAGAGAATGGGTTGAAGCAACGACAAAAGAATACCAGTCGATCATGAAGAATGATGTTTGGGATATTGTTCCCAAGCCAGAAAAAAATAGTGTGATATCTTTGAAATGGATCTACAAGATAAAACATGTTGCAGATGGAAGTATTGAAAAGTACAAAGCAATATTTGTTGCTATAGGATTCTCTCAGAAAGAGGGGATCGATTATGAAGAGATATTTTCTCCAGTAGCAAGGTACACTTACATAAAAACTATCATGGCACCTGATTTCATGATGAAATGGGACACAAATGGATGTAAAGACAACCTTCCTTAATGGTGTGATTGAGGAAGAGTTTTACATCGAACAACCACAAGGATTTGAATTTGAAGATAGAGCGACTCATGCATGCAAGTTGAAAAAGGATCTTTATGGACTAAAGAAATCTCCTAGAGCTTGGTATGGCATAATTGATAGCTTCTTAACAGGCATGGGATTTACCGTGAGTAAAGTTGATCGTAAGATTTATATGAAGATTATGGATGATGAACCAGCCATACTATTGTTGTATGTGGATGATCAATTTCTAACTGGAAATGAGAAACAGATTAAGTATTAAAAGAAGAAGCTAGCTGAATAATTGAAGATGAAAGATCTTGGATTGATGCATTATTTCCCAAGGATGGAAGTGTGGTGGAGCCCAAAAGGAATCTTTCTTAATCAGGGAAAGTATGCAATAGAAATCTTGAAAATATTTGATATGTTGGATTGTAAAGCAATGGCCACAACCATGGACACCAACTTGAAGTTGTTGTCTGATGAGACATCTGAGCTAGTAGGAATCACTCACTACATACATATTATTGGGTTATTAATGTATCTAACAAACACAAGGCCAGATATATGATTTTCTATGAACAACCTGAGTCAGTATCTAGTTAAACCTATACGAGTTCACTTGAAATACACAAAGCATGCGATGAGGTACCTAAAAGGTACGATTGATTTGGGGTCATACTATGGGAGAGATCATGACTACAATTTGTATAAGTATACAGATTCATATTGGGAAGGAAGTTCTGTAGATAGAAAGAACACCTCAGGCGGATATTATTGTCTAGGATATGACATGATATCATGGTTTAGTAAGAAACATTCCATTGATTCTCTTAGTGAAGTATCATGAGTGAAGTTCGAATAATTCTGTGACAATCTTGGTTTAGTTCGAAAGGACTTTCCTCACAAGGAGGAAAAGCGATGGGAGTACAAATGATGAAGAAATGGACCTTGTTCAAAAAATAATATCAATTCAAAGACATGAACCCTCCTCGGAAAAAGGGGGATTAGGCTAATAATATGAAACTTCCCAAGAAAGGGGGAGTAATGATGAGATTGACATCAATGATGGATGAAAATGATGATGATGGTCTGGAATTTATTTTTGGATGATAGTATCCTCTCTTGAGGATGGCAGGTATAACACTATGTCCATGAGAGTGGTCCTTATTAGCTAAGGACGCCCTTGCAGATCCTACTCTCGCATGGAGAGTACCCAAATTCACTTGTGGACAATGATATCCTCTCTTGAGGATGGCAGGTATAAAACTATATGCATGATATGGTCCTTACTAGTTAAGGATGGCCTTGCAATTGTTACTCTTGCATTGAGAGTACTTACATTCAGTTATGGATATCGTAGATTAAACACTCGCTCAGGAGTGGTCCTAACCTCCACGGTCTGGATTCTCTACAATGAGTCCTCATAGACGACAGGAATGACATTATGTATGCAGTTAAGATCTTCCTTGTAGACTATACTCTTGTCTGGAGAGTATGCCTACATTCATATGTAGATTCCATAGAATAAAACTCACTTGGGAGTGGTCCTAACCTTAGTGGTTTGGATGCTCTATGATGAGTCCTCACGGATGTCATAGTATAACACTCACTTGGGAGTGGTCCTAACCTATGTTGTATACATGTTCTATGATAGGTCGACACTGTGTATGTAGTTGAGATATGCTTTGCAAACAATACTCTTGTTTGGAAGAGTATCGCTACATGCAAGTGTAGATACCATAGTATAACACTCACTTGGGAGTGATCCTAACCTGTGTGGTATGGATGGTCTACGATGAGTCCTCATGGATGATAGGGCCAGAAATGGGTGTGTTTGAGATCTAAATTTAGTTGTAGACAATTCAGCTGATTGATTTCATGGATCATGTTGATGGAGTATTGCATCGTCCTTGGAATCAGGTCCTAAAGTGACCATGACTGATAATACCACAAATATATCATGTGTATTGCAAGTAGCATGGAGGAAAAGGATCAAGTAGATAGAAGTATAGAAGAAAAGGGTCAAGCAAATCGAAGTACAACTGCAAAGGATTGAAAGAATCATAGTACAGCTGCAAAGGATCGAAAGGATCGAAGTACTGCTGCAAAAGGATTGAAAGGATCAAAGTGCTGCCAAAAAGGGTCAAGAAGATCAAAATGTTACTACAGAATATTGAAGTGATGCTACAAAGTATATAGAAGATTGAAGTGCTGCTGCAAAGGATCGAGCCCGATCGAAGTGTTGCTGCAAAGGATCAAAGTACTACAAAGGATCTAGAAGATCAAAGTGCTTCTACGAAGGATAGAAATATCCAAGCGTTGTTGCAAAAGGATCAAGTGATCATGTGATGCAGAAGATGAAGAGTAATTATTCCAGTAACTGATTGTGAAAAATTCGTGTCAAGTATAGATGTATTACCTCAATGTACTGTTGTAATTATTGTCTCTCTATTCTCCTATAGTCTATGATGATGTTGTCAATAGAATAACCTTCTTGTTAAGGGGGAGTGTTGAAACATTGTAACTTCAAAGGATATTCTAAATTTGTTTTACTGATGTAACACAAGAGAGATGTTATTATTCCTATGGATGGGTGTTACTATTGTATTTGGTCATCATATATTCATGAGTTGAATCCTCCACTTGTGTCAGGCCTCTAGCACCCTAATAAATAATATAAAATATTTTTTTGAGTCTTCCAAGAAGAAGTCAACCCAGACAGTTTAGTGGTCCAACTTGGTTGGGGTAAACGTCAATTGACTCATAGTGTATTAATAGAGGATTTGTGGTTCTTATTTGAACACAGACTCACTCACTTCAGTAGCGCATAGGAGAGAGAAAGAGATAGAACAAAAGGAGGAGAACAAATTTTTTTGGGGTTGACTTTTATACCTATTATACAGAGGAAGTTTTTCTTATTTTTCTTCCTCTTGCAGGTTTCCCAGGATAAATGCTATGTGTATCTTGTGATTGTGTTTCTATCAATGATTCTTGATATGTTGCTATGATTTTGAATTGAATACTATTGAATCTATTCTAGCATATGAAATCTTAACATTATTTACATATATTTCACATTAGCAAGAAAATCTAGCCATATGCTCCAAATAAAAATTTATACATCATACATGCCTAGCCATTCACTAGTCCGTCCTTGGGTCTAATCTATGCACTAGGAATATATACTAGCATATTTAAACCATTTACATAAATTTGATTAAATACATTCCAAGTAAAAATTAGGGATATTACAATTTCATGTTTTGATATTTCCTCATGCATATCTCTATTATCCTTTGATGACACCAGTCTTGTAAAATAGGAAGAAACTTTTATTTTCTATCCAATATTTGCACCTCTGAGGTCTTGATATATTTTTTCAAGATGTCTAAGCCAAATCTTAGAAAGTTTCAATATTCTCACCTTTCTCATCTTCCATCTCGTAGATAGAATTAACATTCTACTTGAAATTATCAAATTGATTAAAATAGTCAATATTTTTATCCCCAAGCTCTAACTATGTAGCATTTATCTCCAATCTCAGTTCAACCTCCCTATAATTAAGTCATTTCTACTTTTAAATTCTAAATTTATTAAGTATTAAAAACTCCTCCTCATTGAATACAACATAAATATTCCTACTAAAATGTCACCAATTTTGTAATCATGTTCCTTGAATGATTTATCTTTATTCATGTGTTTTCTATCTATACATATGGAAACCTTCTCATTTATAGCCTTTAATGAATTGAAAAATTGTTCTTTGATAGAGATCCCATCATTCATATTCTCACTTATTTGGTTCTATTTCAAAACAAATTGGAACACTTCCTTTTGGAGCCAACTTGAGTTAGGGAGTTCCATGATTTTGATCATTTCCTTTAAAGTGAAGAAAAATTGGGCATTGTTCAAATACCCTACCCTTCTTTATCCCAAATCTATATTTTCCCACTTTCTAGAAGAGATCCATTGAGATTGAAAATCTATCAAGTATTTTATACACAACTTTCTTATCAACCGTATCGTTCCAGCAAGTAGGTTCAATAGAAATAGGTTGTAGATATACTAAACCATCCAATTGAATTTAATGTAAAAAGAAGTCTATTAGTCTATCCTCCTTGGTAGTATCCTACTAAACCTAAAGTCTATTGAAGGTAAATTTTATGTCTAAACCAATTATTAAACTACCCTCTATTACAACCTACATCTTAATAATTAATTGCCATATCCCTTCTCATCTTCATTAGGTGCATTAACATTAAGCACAGTGTATTGAAGGTAAAGTTTATGTATCCAACAATTATAACAATACCCTCTTTTACAACGTGCATCTTGATAATTATTTTCCAAAATCCCTTCTCATCTTCATTAGGTCCATTGACATTAAGCACAATAAAAGTCTAGCTCAATCTTTTATTGTAAAATTTTGTGTAAAAACCTAAAACTACAACATGAGTCAATTAAGTTCATGCTATTGTTCTAACTAGTAATAATACAACTTGAAAGACCAACATAATTTTAAAATTAATAATTCCAACCCTTGACTATGTACCCTAGAATACCCCTCCACATAGTCCCCACAATATTAATATATTAGGCTTTTTAGCCTCTCATATTCTTGTAAGTGGAAGTTTTTTGTCCTTTTGGGTAAACTACAAAAACCATTACTCTTAATTAATTTGTATTGACTACCGAAACCTTTAGCGCAGAAACTTAAAATGATAACATGAGCACAAATTAATTTGTATTGACTACCAAAACTAACTCAAGCTTTTATTATAGAATTTTTTGCAAAAACTTAAAATGATAACATGAGTCAATTGGGTCCATGCTATTGTTCTAACTAGTAATAATACAACTTGAAAGAACAACATAGTTTTAAAATAAAAAAATTATAACCCTTGAGTACCTACCCTAGACAACCCCTCCACATAGTCCCCACAATATTAATATATTAATATTTTCAACCTCTTATATTCTTGTAAGTGTAATTCCTTTTTCCTTTTGCTTGACTACTGAAACCATTACTTTTAATTAATAACATTTTTAAGTCTTTATGTTGACTACCAAAACCCTTAATCTTAATTAATAAAATTATTAAAAGACAAACCAATTTTGAAGTCTACTCTATATCATTGACTTGAATTTATGTTAATGTATTTGTTTAAGAATGAACCAAAGTACCCTGTCCATTAACTAAGGGAGAACCAAAACCCCCCAACTATATAAATAGATAAAGAAAATGGAATGGACCAAATATCCCTCGACCAAAACCCCCTCAATTTAATTTAACTATACAAATTTTCATCCTTAGCGGTTTCCTAATTGAATGAGTCATAAACACTAATAATTTGTATTTTTAATTTTTGAATTTCCATTGATGTTAATCACAAAATGGCAATTAAATGAATTAATAATTCCTCTTGGCGAGCAATTTTACCAACAAGGTAAACTATTTAAATGACAAGCATGCTCATCTTCTTGATCCTCCTCAACAACAACAACATAATATTTTTTATCCTCACCAGCAACACCAACATCATTAGCAAGATCATCTTCTTGATCATATCTGATATTGTGTTCTAAGCCTCATCTTCTCGATTCGCCGATAGCAGCAAGTGCAACAACAGTTATCAGTAGTGGATATTATGGCGATTTGTATAGGTCTTTCAAATGATTTAGGTTGACAGTACATGCTAAGAGTGTCTTACAAATCCCATCCCAACCTGAGAGCTTCTTGTAGAAGCCGGAGGTGAGGGTGAACAGCCTCGACTTCTATCGATACAGAAAGAAACTTAGGATCACCCAATAATGTATATGTTTGTTCAAGTTCTATTTTTCCAATGATGAATAATTTGATGAAGAATATTTGGTTATTGTGTATGACCCTCTGCAAGGAACTTTGGAACCACTCCCTCCCTTTCCCCACTTTTCGAGTCTTCATCATCATGGAATTCCAATCGATTGTGCTTGCATTTCTGCGTATCTAGTGCAAGCCTAAACAACACCCATTTGAGGAGTTGAAGCAATGCTTAAGTTTGGCACATGTCCTTACCTTACCAGAGATGCAACAACCCTTTGAGATCGAGATAAATGCTTGGCACTACATCGTTGGTGTGGTCCTCAATCTCCATGGCCATCCCGTGGCATATCACACTGAGACACTTTTAGATATAGTTTACAAGAACCCAACCTATGACAAGGAAATGCACTACATATTCCCATCTTGCTACCAACATAAGCATTACATCCTTGGAAAATAAACAATCATCCACCCTGATCACAAGCCCTTGTAGTTCATGCAAACCTAAGGAAAGTTACAAAATGAATTCCAGAACAAGTGGTACAATTACTTCCATGAATTCCACCTGAACATTAAATATAAGAAGGGAAACACCAATCGATTCATCGATTTCCTCAATCGACCTCCAGTAGCATCTTTAACCACAGTGCTCAAATATTGTGTCCACAAAACCTCTATCTATCCTCAACTATATGAGAGTGATCCTAATTTCACTCCCATTTATGAACCCTTATGTGCAGGTACATCGGTGGAGGATTTTCATCTTTAGGAAGAAATTATATGCCACCTGTGCCATCTCTGTGTTCCTTTAAGAGAGAATGTGAATATTATTTGGGAAGCGAATTACACTCGGTTGGAAGGGAAATTTGGAATTGAGAAGATAGTGGTGGTCTTGTAGGTGTACTTTTATTGTCACAAACTTCAACAAGACATTGGATGATATATCATATCCTGCACTGCCTATGCCATTGTGAAACCAACCATCAAAATGTAAGGATTGTACACCCTCGTTCCCACTCTAATTGGGACATGGGAATCCATCCCTATGGATTACATGTCAGGACTACCTTCAACTGAGCATGGTAATACCCATGATATACCCATGACCCTATGTACATCTATAGAGATGGAGGTAAGGCCTAATAGTTTATCGAAATGTTTTCAAGTAAATCGAAGTAGTAGTAATAGTTTGAGTAGCGTTACACCACATAGTAAAATTGCAAGTAGTGGTCCTATAAATTCAAGTTAGTCATTACCCCCAAAGTATAGAATGGTGGGGGATGATGTGAAGTTAATTTTTTCCATGGAAATGGTTTAGAGGACCTAGAGAAACATTAATTCCTATGCAAATCAGAGTGGACTATTAAGTAGGTCCAAGATCATGTTATTAAGAAATCCAGACAATCACGATTTTTAGGGGTCAATATATGGATTGGTAAATGAATTTCTATGTTGTTTCAATGAGAGCTCTACAAAAGGCATTAGATAATATTAAGGCTGGGTTAAAATATGAGTTTAAAAGGCTGAAGTTAGAGTATTACAGACCTGAAGGATACCAAGAAGTTGTCGACTGAATTTGTGCGGGACTTTGAATAAAGGTTCAATACTTTAATGGACAAGGTAAATGTTTGAATATCAGATGTACAACACAAAGAATGGTTTATAGATGCTTTATTATTGCACTTCTAACTACCTTTGATGCAACAAAAGATTGTATCTAAATATGAAGCACTATATATTTCCATGAATTTAGAGGCATCAATAATATAAGAAACTCGTTCAAGGATGGTCCAGATCTAGTCGTATTTGAAAATTTAGCATTATAAATTCAAGACATAAAGAAGGGAAAATAATTCCTATAAGAATCTAGGTGTATTGGATTTGAAATAGAAGGACACCATAAAGACCAGTTCCTAGAATTTCAAGAATATTTGGTCTTAGGAGCACTGAACTCATTGAATCATCAGAGTATGAGTTTTCAAAGAAAGGTTTAAAGGAATGCATCCAAGCAAGGAACAACAGATAGAGACTGGAAGACTGAGGAATATGTAACCTCACCTTTTTTCTAAATGATTCCATGCTTTTGGTGGCCCAAAAGCATCTCAGTGGGAAGGTTTGATCCATGAGGATCTCTAAGATTGATCAAAATTAAAATCTTAAAATTTTAAAAAGAAGCTTGTAGTTGCATAGAGATCAATAAAATATTTCCGGTAACATTTGTTTCGTGCAAAAAAACCTCTAGATGAGAAATTTATTGAGTTCAAAACTTTCAGAAAAATAAGTTAAAATTGGCAAAAAAGGGGCGACATGGCACACCTAGAGGTTTCCACGTGGAATTGATGGTTATAAGGAATGGTGACGTGGTAAATTCTGAGAACCCCAAATGGAAGGTACATGGAATCTAGTTGGCATGTGTCCTCTAGGTAGCATCCATTTGGAATCCAAGTGGAACAGTTGAAGGTCACCACGTGGGATCCGAGTGGCCACAATATGGATTTGTTTACAAAAAAATTTGGCGATCAAGGGGGATTGAACCACTGACCTATGCCTCCTCTAAATTTTCCACATTATCCACTTATCTAGGATTCTTGTTGATGTTTCTTCTATTTAACTTGATACATGTTCTAGTTTGAAAAGGGGGATGGTGCAAGGGATTAGACCTCGACCCCATGTGTAATGTTAAAACTATATATTATGCATGGATCGTGGAACTGAAAACCAACACAACCATAATCCAACAAAACTATGAGCCAACACAATTGTAACCTAACATATTCATGAGCCAACACAAACATAAGATAACACGTATGTTATCGTTTCCAATTCAAAAGGGAAAAGTTTGAATCTCACTTGTTTGAACCCAAGACCGACGTTCCCACAACACAACATTGTACCAATGGGGCACAACTGAATCCTTTGATAATGATTAAAACTATACTGTTTTATGTTCTTTTAGATTTGGAATCCCCAAAAGGGGTGTGTGGACATGGTTTCAGGGCCCCCAAAAAAGTATCAAACACCCATTTCAAAGCCACAAGGAATTGGAGTGGCCAAATTTTGCACAGTTGTCGAGGTGGGACTCAAGTACAGTAATTACACTCCCTACGATATGTATAGACATAAAAGGATATTTTCTGGAATTTCTTTCCATAGGAGGTATCAAGAAAAGGGGGTCAAGTTTATACTCGCTATTCTCATAATTTCAAGAGTAACATAGTGGTGTGATTTGTTTCTATTTTTTACTAACAAAACTCAAAAGTATATCCATAACTCATGTATGTAAGTTTTTTGAATACTTAATAATATCGTCCTTCTCATTGGAAGTGACCCGAAGACATAGCCCAGGAGGGGTGAACTCTCTTATCATTTGTTGTCTGCAATTTTATGGTTTGTATACTTATTTATGTGCTTATTTTTTCAATTAACCATTTAAAATTATCTGTTTAAAGTATTTTTAAGAGATTAAGCATTCAATTTCTTTACATGCAATTAATGGTTAAAAATATCCTTTAAAATTTAGATCATGTTCCAACTTTCGACTTCCAATGTGTTGACGTTGGGAATCGAAATTTGGGAGGATAATTTGTTATTCTTGCTTGTTGGTTCTAACTTTCGATGTGCATATGTTGGGGATCAAAATTCAGGAGTGTAAATTGTCATGCTTATTCATTGGTTATGACTTTCGACTTCCAATATGTGGATGTTGATTATAAGAAGTTGAAGAGCATAAACGGTTATGTTTTCAATGTGGTATTGATTCCATACTTGTAAAGTATTGATCACAGAAAATAGATGTTGGGATGGCCTTTGTGTTTTGGTTGTGTTTCCGATGCCGATTTCTAAATATTGATTGTATAGACATCAGAAAAGTCAGAAAGGAAAGAAAAAGTCAACAAATGATAATTTAGACATTGAAATAGGAATTTGACCATTGGGACTGACTAAGGGGTTAATTAAGGAAACAATTAATCTATATTAAGGGATTAATCTATCATGCACATGTGTTTAAGGATTATGGAATCAAATTTGTATTGATTGTTCATAAAATGGAATCCAATCTCACTCAATTTTCTTTTGATGTCCATTTTGATGAATGAAGGAATAATAAAATGGTATCAGAGGAAGGAAAATTTTAAGTTCGACCGATTCATGAGTCTCTCGTCACCTCAAAAGATACTTGAGGTGGACATGGATGCTACACAAAAGAAGGTAACTGGCCTATTTAAAGCACATAAAATAATTTGTATGAGTTATAAGTTTGACACTTGACAACACAAGATTTAGTCTCCCTTATCCCCCCCTTTTCTCTTTCCTTGTGACGGAATGTTAGCCCCTGTAGTGCTATTTACATGGCCATCTTAGTCTATTTTATTATTTCTATGACATACTATTTACATATATTTTATGTTAGCATGACAAGCCATCCATATGGTCCAAATAAAAATTTATACATCATACATGCCTATCCATTGACTAGTCAGGCCTTGGCCCTGAGCTCTATGCTAGGAATATATACTAGCATATTTTCACCATTTACATAATTTTTATTAAATATATTCCAAGTAAAAATTAGGGATATTACAATTTCATTTTTTGATATTTCCTCATGCATATCTCTAATATCCTTCGATGACACCGATCTTGGAAAATAGGATGAAACTTTTATTATCTCTCCAATATTTACACCTTTAAGGTCTTGATAGAATTTGTCAAGATGTCTAAACCAAATGTTATAATGTTTTCATAATCTCACCTTTCTTATCTTCCATCTCCTAGATAGCATTAACATTCTACTTAAAATTATCAAATTGATTAAAGTGGTCAATATTTTCATCCCTAAGCTCCAACTATGTAGCCCTTACCTTCAATCTCTGTTCAACCTCCTTATCATAAAGTCATTCATACTTTTGAATTCTCAATTTCTTAAGTATTAACAAATCCTCCTCATTGAAGACAACATAATTATTCCTACTAAAATGTTAAAATGTCATCAATTGTGTACTCATGTTCCTTGAATGTTTTATCTTTATTCTTGTGTTTTCTCTCTATACATATGACAACCTTCTCATTTATAGCCATTATGAGTTGAAAATTTGTTCTTTGGTAGAGATCCCATTATTCAAATTCTCACTTTTTGTCTTCTATTTCAAAACCACTTGGAACTCTTCCTCTTGGAGCGAGCTAGAGTCAGGGAGTTCCATGATTTTGAGCATTCTCTTGAAAGTGAAGAGAAATTTTCAAATACCCTACCCTTTTTTATCCCAAATATATATTTTCCCACTTTCTACAAGAGATTCACTGAGATTAAAAATATATCAAGTATTTTAGACACAACTTTCTTATCAACCCTATTGTTCCATCAGGTAGTTTCAAGAGAGATAGGTTGTAGATCTGCTAAACCATCCAATTGAATTTAATGTAAAAGGAAGTCTATTAGTCTATCCTCCTTGGTAGTATCCTACAACACCTCGCGTCTATTGAAGGTGAAGTTGATCTCTCCACCAATTATTAAACTACCCTCTATTACAACCTACATCTTAACAATCGATTTTTTAGATATTTCGAGCGATGCATGAGGACAGAGGGTTTCTGAGACAGTGTGTTCAGGATTGGCTACGAATTTTTGAGCACAGCAAGTGAGCCGAGGGGCCTGCAAATCCCCCAGTTTCACATCATGGATAGATTAGATCCACGAGGCCATGGGACTGAGGTTGGGGAAGCTGGGAACGAGGACAAGAGGAGGGATGGAGACGGGAAGGGAAGAAGACTAGTCCCAGGAGAGAGTTTTTCAAATACCCTCTCTATTCCTACCATCCAGATAAAATCTGAGATGGTGAGAGGCAATATTGAGTTATGGAAGGAGATGGCCTTCACTAGGAAATTTGTGGGGGTTTGGCGCAATGAGAGGGATCTGTTTGATGGATCAATATTTTATTGAACCCTAAGGGACATTACAATCTATATTTAGGATACAAGGGTTTCTTCACAATCATATATATTAATGAAGAAGACAGGGATAGGATCTTGGAGGGATGTCCATATTTCTAATTTTATGTTGGGCTATACCTCTGGCCCTTGAAGGAGAGATTCAACCCAGAAACTGAATATATGATGGTTTCCCCGGTCTGGGTCCATCTATTCTCATTACCTAGCAATTAATGGGATGTGGAAACCATGAAGGACATTCGTAATACCCTAGGGGAATTTGTGAAGGTGGCTAAACAAACCAAAATCCAAAGATGCGCAACTTGATCTCACATCTATGTTTACATGGACCTATCAAAAGAACTTCTAGAGGAAATAATCATGAATTGGGAGGATGAGGAATGGACCCAACCCATCGATGATGAGAAACTTCCATTTCGATGCCAACACTGTCATGAATATGGACTCCTAGGGAGGGACTGTCCAAACGCAGCCCAACAACTAGCCGACCTCAATCAATGTCAAGGAGGAGAGGTCGATGGGGAAGGGTTTGCAGAAGTCAAGAATAGGAGAATAATCAGAGCATGCGGTCCCTCAAAGTCAAGGAAGGAGCCTGTAGAAAAAATACCTAGATCCAATAATACCTTTGATGTTCTAGGAGAGGATGAGGCCGAAGGGGGGATTCCTGAGGAAAAGGGTGAATAAGGACATCAAGCTGAAAAATCCAAGGAAGTAGTTTGGGAAGGGGAACAGAAGACTCTGGTGGAAGTAATCGAGGAGAATGAGATAGAGGAAATGGAGCTGGGGGAGTTGGCTCTAGATGTGATCGAGGAAGAATGCAGAAAGAAGGGACAAGGTTATGTCCCTCGAAGGAAGTTAGAGCTTCTCCAAGAGTCCATTATTAGAATGCAAGCATGCCAGCACTTGGGGATTGATCCATAATCACACAAAGGTAGAAAGAGGAAATCTTTAGAGGAACAAAATGCGAAGGGGAAGGAAAAAAAACAAGCAACGCATAGCAGAGGTAGTTGTAAAACTCATCGAGTCAGGCCAGTACCCCACAATCAGGGCGACCTTCTCTAAAGTAAACAAGGATTTCCAATGAAGATGATGTCATGGAATATAAGGGGGTGAAATCATCCCATAAAGTGGAAGAATCTAAATAGGAAAATCAAGCAAGAGAGACCTGATATTATTTTCCTTCAAGAAACAAAATGCAGTACTGAAGGGATGGAAAAGGTCAGGGAGAAGATTTGGAAAGGTAGTCGGGTAATGGCACTAGATGTAGCTAGAATGGCTGGTGGGATTGTGATCCTATGTAAACCAAGGATAGAGGATCTCATAGAATGGCGAGATAATCAGTTCTTGCTAATGGCTAACTTTCAACTATTGGATACAGGAATTAAGGGCTCGTTGATGAACATATATGGGCCTAGTGCTTTTCCCTGGAAACAATATTTTCTGGATTTCTTAAGTTGGGTTAAGGGCCTAACAAAGATAGGAAATTGGGTAATAGGAGGGGTTTTTAATCTTATTTCCAATATTGGGGATAATAAGGGTGGCCGACGGTTCTTGGACAAGTATCAGGAGACCTTCTACGATTTCCTGACCCACAGTATTATAATTGATGTGGAGATGGGGAATGGGTAGTTCAAGTGGAACAATAAGTGGGGGGGGCACCTTGTAGCCTATTGTCTTGGCAGAATCCTGGTTTCCAAAAATATTATGCATGGCACTGGGGACATAATGGTCGATGTTCTTATCATAGCGGGATCGGATCACTAACCTATTTGTCTCAATTGGGACTGGTCGAACGTAATCCTAAGGAAACCATTTAGATTTGAGAAATTCTAGCTTGGGCATAAGGAATCTAAGGATCTGGTTTCCCAGTGGTGGTAGGAACTGGTCCCCCATTCAGGTACTATAATGTACTGCTTCCATAAAAAACTTAAAGCCCTTAATGCTAAAATCCTCACGTGGAATAAGGGAGAGTTTGGGAATATTTTTTAGGACAAAAATTGTTTGTAAGTGATATTGAGCTTATCAATAAGAAGGGTATGGAATATGGGTGGGATGAGGACATGAAGGTAAAAGAGAAAGACCTTTTATGCCAGCTGGCGGCTAGGGAAAGGCAGGAAGGAATCTTATGGAAATAAAAGTCAAGGGTAAAGTGGCTACAGGAGGGGGAAAGGAACAATAATTTCTTCCATAACTCGGTCCTCTAGAACAGGAACAGTTCATGAATCCATAAACTCAAGAGAGCAGATGGAATTTGAGTGGAGACTAGAAGGGAGATAGAGGAGGAGCTTACCCAACATTTTTCTGATATCGTCAGTGAGGATGGAGGAGATCGAGGGAGATCCATAGCCATAATTACTAGGATAATCCCCAAGATCGTCTCTAGATAGAACAAGGAAATTCTCATCAATCCAATTTCTATGCAGGAGGTAGAGGAAGCGGTTCATCAGATGGCATTGAGGAAGGCCTTGGGTCTGGATGGACTCACCTAGAATTTCTTTCACCACTTTTGGGATGTGGTTAAGGAGGAGGTCCTAGAGATTGTCAAAGAATCCAGAAGTAAGAGGGGAGTCCTAAAATATTTCAACGCAAAATTTCCTACTGTAATTACTAAGTAGGTAGGAGAAGACAGCCCGTACAAGTTTAGACCAATAGCCCTATGGAATTTGATTAACAAGATTATATCTAAGGTGATCATGAATCATCTGAAACCTCTCCTCCCTAACCTTATCAGTCCTGAACAATCAGGTTTTGTGGAAGGGAGGAAGATTCTGGATGGAGTCATCCTAGTCCATGAGGTGATTCATTCCTTGAAAATAACCCAGAGGCCAGGCATGATGATCAAACTTGACATTGCAAATCCCTATGACAGACTAAGTTTGCATTACATGGACAAGATGCTAGAAACCTTTGGGATTGGTCCTGAATGGGTGGATTCGGTCATGAGCTTGGTAACGACCCCTTTCTTCAATATTCTTCTTAATGGATCTCCAACTAAAGTGTTTCAACCCTCCCGGGGTATTGGACAAGGTGACCCTTTGTCTCCATTTCTCTTTATTTTGATGGCAGAAGGGATGAGTCACCTTATTCAGACTCAAGCAGAGAATGGGGAGTTACGGGGGCTCAAAGTCCATGAGGGAATGGACCCCAGACGCACCAGCAGTTCATAGATAACACAATTCTCATGGGGAACCCTTCAGTCTAAGAATCTCAAGTATTCAAAAGGATCCTAAACCTCTTTTCTAAGGCCTCAGGTCTAGATTCAATGCTAATAAATCCCAGGTTTTCTTCAGGAACACTGCTCCCATAGTCCAGAGGAACATTGTCAAGATTCTCGGTTTCTCCAAAGTGGTTTTTCCTTCAAAATACTCGAGAGTACCCCTTGGGATGGGGAACCTGAAGAAAGCATCGTGGAAGGAACTCCTGGATAGAATGAAACACAAGATTTCTAGCTGGGTCCTTCGACCTTTAAATCTCCCTAGTAGATTGGTTCTTGTGAAAGAAGTCCTGCAGGCTATGCCATTTTATCTCTTCTCAGTCCTCTCGGCTCCAAAATATGTTCTATGTGAAATTAGAATTTTGCAGAGGAACTTCCTATAGAATGGAAGGGAGTCAAAGGATAAATTATTCCTGGTAACTTGGGAAGGAATATGCTGACCAAAGAAGTAGGGTGGGTTGGATCTCTGGGACCTTGAGCTCGTGGATGAAATATAGGGAACCAAATTTTGGTGGAGGTGGTCCAATCACTTGAGTGAACCTTGGGCCAAAATATGGCACATAAAATATGCCAACGACGGACCCAAGAATTAACTGTTGTGGCTCAATGAGGACCAACTTGGCTCTCCCATATGGATGAAACCAGTGAGTGGCAGGAGGATTGTGTGGGAACACTATTTCTGGGAGATACGGAGAGGAGAGAGTGCGAAGGTCTAGGAGGATTTCTAGAACTAGTTCCCCAAGCTAGGATTGGATGCAAGATGGAGGTGCATACGAGAAAGAGGAATTGAGGAAGGTAGGGAAAAGGTGAACCATTGTTGGGGAGATTAGGATCTAGATGGGCAGTGACAGTGGGATTTTTCAGGTAAGGCATGATTTAACCAATGACGAAGACCTCCAGTCCTTCTAGGAGGAACTTCAAATGAGTTTCATCAGGGTTATGGGGGGTCCAAACAACTTAAGATGGGGATTGTCTAATAGGGGATCATTCAGCATAAAGGAATCCTACAACATTAGAATACGAAAGCAAGAGGAGGAGGATGGGATATGGAGGAAGCTCTGGGACACTAACCCATGGCCAAAGGTGGCAATATTTACTTGGATGATGGCCAAAGGTAGAATCCTCATAGGACAGAACCTTCGTCGGTGAGGGGTCTAGGGTCCTTCTCAATGTATCCTTTGTATTCAAGACAAGGAAAGCATGGGTCATATTTTGGACAACTGCCCTTTCGTTGCGACTATCTGGGACAAGGGGGCTCTCAGGTTTACAAGGAGTGACAGAAGGAGAGGGAAATTGACTCAAACAATGAAGGAATGGAACCCCAAGGATTTCAAAAACTAGATCATTTGCACCCAATGGGAGGATTTCCCGGGAATGGCAATGTGTTGCATCTGGAAGGAAAGGAATGGAAGGATCTTCTAGGACAATAGGCATGATGCTGAAGAAGTTTGGAAGACCCTAAAAGAAAACCTTCTGTCCACTATGTATAGCATGTAGTGGAATGATCAAGATAAGATCATTCCAAGAGAGGAAATCCATGTTGCAAAAATATAGGGTTTGGATAGATCTCAAATTGATGGTTTGTGGAGAAGAGAAAAGGTATGCAAGCCATCAAGCCTAAGTTCATGGTCTCCCCCCCATTTCATGTCTTCAAGTTAAACTTTGATGGGACTTCTAGAGGTAATCCTTGTCTTGTTGGTTATGGGGGAGTTTTAAGTGACCCAACGAGAAGGATTCTATCCATGTACCTCGGTTCCATTGGAACTGATACCAATAATTCGACCGAATTGGAGGGCCTAATACGAGGTTTCAAATATCCAATCACCAAAGGATGGCTACCTGCGATAATCAAAGGAGACTCTAACATTCTAATTGAGATGGCTAGGTGTCTTGAAAATTGGAGGACAAGTGAGAAAATCTCATCTAGCTGGCGCTTGGCAAGCTGACTCAACACCCTCCAATCCCTGGTTGTAGAACACTCAGATGTTTCCTTTAGCCATGTCCGTCACAAAGCCAACAAAGTGGCTGGTCTGTTAGCCAATCCTATTGTGGATGGAGGTACATGGTATTGGAGTGGCACATTGGACGATTTCTGAAATGAAGCTTGGGTCTGTAGTGTCAGTAGTTGGCCTCGTGTGATCATGACACAAGGGCACAGGTGGAAGGAGTTGAGTACGGTAATAGGGATGATGACACAGGGGGAGATGGCCTAGGAAATCCAAGGTTCATTCTACATGGGCTCACATGGTTAAAATGTTTTGTCATATTATACTAGGACATCAATGTCATGTTCGGATATGGCTTCTAGATCAATGGGATGGGTAAGGAGAATACGTATAAGCAAGGAGATGGTTTTAAATGTCAAAAGGATGTCTGTTGTAGGCGTTTGTATGAAGGTCATTGTTGGTATGATTGGGATGATGGGATTAGAGTACAAGGTAGTTTTGAACATGATTACGCTCACCTCCTTTTATTCAGGTTAGGATCCGCTACTCTTCATTTGGTCTCGAAGGGGTGTCTTTGTTATTTACGGCTTGGAGCTAAGTTTGGTGTGTGTTCAGTTGCAGGCTCACGGGACTATGGAAATTATTCAATAGTTCTGTAAATGAAATATTGTTGGCTTTAGGTGCATGGATCCCAAATGCTCTCTAAGAAGTGATACGGGACTGGGGGAGGCCTCTAGTTTCCAGGACAGGAGGGGGAAGGGGTTCATGAGGAAGAAGGGGGAGAGGCATCAAGCCACGAGGGTCCAACTACAAGCCCAAGAGGATGCATATTTATATAAGGATCATGTTCCTTTATCCATTATCTTGGATATTGAAAAGGTGGTTGAAAACTTGTGGGAGGAGGTAAAGCTTATCCCCACTGAGGAATTTCGCAAGGAAGTAGTAGCGAACTAGGTTGTTGACCCAGGCTCCATGGCAGGATGAGAAATGGACTACAACCATTCACTTATGATATACTAGGCTAATATGAACTTTGTTGGCCATTATTTGGTAACTAGGGAGGCTAAGTGTGAAGGTGACGAGGAGTTGGCTAAAGCATGGAAATAGCATAATGGAAATTACTGGCTGGTGCATAGGAAAATTGATGTTATTGCAACTCATATGGCCATTCCTTTCTACCCAGTGGGTGTGATGCAGGAGGGGGCTGCAGGACCTCGAGAGATGTGGAATATACAAGAGAAGGTGCACTATGACAGTGCAGTGGGAACTCTTGCTGGGCTTGGCCAACTTGGAAACCCTCCCTCCATGGCCAGTGCTGTGTGCTCAAGATTGGGAACATCTATTCATGACCAGGTTTGATTTCAGTTTTTATGTTAAGCGTATGTATTTTTAGTATGTAGTTGATAGTGCTAACGATATTTTTGGTTGAGTCGGCTTATACTTGTATTTTGGGGAGGTTAGAAATAGCAACAAGATACTAGTTTTTGTGGGCATGGGGAACGTACCTGAGCAATCGGTAGTGTTGAATCAAAAGAGAGATGGGAATTTTTTTGAAGCTCTGTGAATGTGGCTATTAAGAGACATATCATACATGTAATTAATCTCTATTGAAGCAATATGATGTTTTATTTACAAAAAAAAAACCTACATCTTAACAATCATTTTCCAAATCCCTTCTCATCTTCATTAGGTCAATTGACATTAAGCACAATGTATTGAAGGTAAATTTTATGTCTCCAACAATTATAACACTACCCTCTTTTACATCCTGCATCTTAATAATTATTTACCAAAATCCCTTCTCATCTTCATTAGGTCCATTGACATTAAGCAATGTAAAAATCCAACTCAAACTTTTATTATATCCGATATAGGAGAATATGGCAACCTTCTGATTTATAGCCTTGATGAGTTGCACATTTGTTCTTTGGTAGATATTCCATTATTCAAATTCTCACTTCTTTGGTTCTATTTTAAAACCAATTGTAACTCTTCCTCTTGGAGCGAGCTAGAGTGAGGGAGTTCGATGATTTTGAGCATTCTCTTGAAAGTCAAGAAAAATGGGGCAATGTTAAAATACCCTACCCTTATTTATCCCAAATCTATATTTTCCTACTTTCTACAAGAGATTCAGTCAGATTAAAAATCTATCAATTATTTTAGACACACTTTCTTTTCAACTCTATTGTTCCATCATTTAGGTTCAAGAGAGATAGGTTGTAGATCTACTAAACCATCCAATTTAATTTAATGTAAAAAGAAGTGTATCAGTCTATCCTACTTGGTAGTATCCTACTAAACCTTGAGTCTATTGAAGGTAAAGTTTATGTCTTGACCAATTATTAAACTACGCTCTATTACAACCTACATATTAACAATCAGTTACCAAATCCCTTCTCATATTCATTAGATCCATTGACATTAAACATAGTGTATTGAAGGTAAAGTTTATGTCTCCAACGATTATAACACTACCCTCTTTTGCATCTTGCATCTTAATAATTATTTTCCAAAATCCTTTGTCATGTTCAATAGGTCCATTGACATTAAGTGCTATAAAAATATAACTCAGGCTTATATTATAGAATTTTGTGCAAAAACCTAAAACGACAACATGAGTTAGGTTCATGTTATTGTTCTAACAAATAATAATACAACTTAAAATACCAACATAATTTTAAAATAAAAAATTCCAACCTATTGAGGCCTAGAAATTCGCAGGAAGCAACAGCAAGGGATTCTCCCGAGTCAACGTTCCCAACTAGCCTGTGACTGTTTGGTATGGGGAATCCGTCTGGTTTGCGGTACGGCTACCATAGGTCAAGTACCAAAAATAAAGGGTTTTACCGGTTGCGGCCCGGTCCACCGTGTATATTTTTGTATTTTTTAAGTTTAAGTATGATATGCAAGTACCTATCTAACATGAAGATTGATAAAGAATACGAGGAGCGGTCACAATGTGATGCACAGGTTCCTACCTCTTGTCTGAGACTCCTCTCGCATCTAAATCACACACAATAGAAAACAAGACTGACTAAGCTGTCCCTAGGGAGCAATATTATCAATTAATGAGTAATGTATTACTGCTCATATGTTAAGATAAATCACAAAGAGCTATTCTTAGAATCAAAACACATAAAAATGAATAGAGATATGCACAACAAGATAGCTCTTCATTTGTTAAAACATTCATTACACATAGTGGAAATTATCATAAAATAAACCAGAGAACATTCATACAAGAACATAGGTTCAGAAAGTTAGAACGATCTCACAGTTAATGAAACACAGCTGAAAACGAAATAGTTCCCCTCCAACATTATTCATTTCATCGCATCTAAACATTCCACACAGCACTTTCTCCAACAGGAAAAATTGTAATTTTATTATTTCAAAACGAAATAGTTCCTCTTACAACAATTCTTTTCACAAGTCTCACTGGGAAAAATCCCCTTCCTCTCTTATAACTTTCGTATATTTATACAAGAACCAACTCCAAACCTCTGGGTTTCCCCCCAAACATTTTAATATCATAGTTTTGTCATTTTGCGAATGCTAATAATTCACGTTACATTTCAGATAAAGACTTTTATAAAAATGGGAATGGCAAGGTAACTGATGAACTACCCAAGCCTGAGCCTTTGCTCTTTAATGATTACGCTCTACCATTCCTCGGTCCCTCTTCAGACCTTTATTATTTTCTTTTCCTCGAGCAACAACTCTGTTGCCTTATGCTTTAGCATGCTTTGTCCTCCAGCTGCATCTTCTTCACTGCAGTAATCTTCAAATGGATATGATAAAATTTCCTATGTCTTTCTGCGATCAAACAAAAACTCATCGTTTATCCCGACTATTTTCAATAAACATAAACCATAATACCAATAAAATGAGTACTGAAAGAAAAGAAAAACTGGGGTTGGGTTTTCACGTGAAAATCTCAACCTAATAAAAACAAGGCACACCCATCATTCATGAAACTAGTTACAAGCTCATAACAACGGTGGGAAAACGATCAAGAAACGGGCATATAAAAATCCCTATCGGCGAATCAAAACACTTGACATCGGTCGGTTAGTGTGCTACATAGCCGCAACGGCGGGTGACCCACAGTCTAGGGGTTCCAGAGCACAAACCAAAAGTCAGCGAGATAAAATGTTGGAGGTCAGATCTACTAAAGCATCAGATGGTTAGTGTGCTACATAGCTTCAATGGTGGAAGTTAAATGGTCAAGAATTCCACAGACTAGTGAACATCAGAGAAAAATATAACAACACATCAGCGAAAGGAAAAGCAGTGCAGAAGATGGTTAGTCTATTATGGAGCCGCAACGGTGGAACACAATCAACTCATAGCCTCTGAACAGTGTCAAAACCTTCCGAAAAAACATCGCAACGCAAAATTTTGAAACAATAAAATGCGTGATCGGTGAAATATTTTAATCATCGACGCAATATCTAATTGTCCTCGTAAATAGAGGCAACTAAAATCTCATTTTAAGCCTCAGCCAAACTTCGACAATGATAAAACAGCATGAAACTTGCTAAGTTATATAGTCTAAAGCATTTGCAGACCCAAACAAATTCCGAAAATCAAGTAAAAGCTGGCCTTAAACAATCCAAACGAGTCACCCGAGTAGAGACAAAATGGTCTTCAACAAAATAAACAAGGAGGGTCCAAAATTTTTAGAAATTTGGGAATCGTTGCAGCTGCAACAATCGGCGGCTAACTGGTGAACCCAGATCTCTGAACAAACTTCTCCTGAAGGAACAGACTGTTTAGCAACAAAACCAACATGTTGAATTCTTCTAGATATCTGGATTCCCATAGTGGCAAATATATGTACTTTTAATCATTGATGATAGTCCAATTTTAGGAAATGGAACCCAAAATATCAGAGTCAAGATAACTCTTTTGAGGCTAAGTAGGTGAATTTCATTTTACCTCTGTCTTTGGGTAGCTTCCAACTTAGACACCACAGGATTGTAACACATGGTAAACAAAAATATTCATTTGTTCCCCATTCCCATGCCATTTGGCACTTTTGTGTGTCTGTGGACTTTTGTCCTTTTGAGTCCTCCTCATGCCTTTCTTTCTGAATTTCATTCAGGCTCTTCTATCCATAGTGTCCTTTTGTGTGAGAGATGCATTTAATTTTGAATCTTATTAGCCTTGACTCTTATTAGCCTTTTAGCTTTCAACTCTTGGCATGGGATCATTTAAATATAATATACTGTTTACCTTGCTCCCTTTCCATGGGTCTTTTTCTGTCACCCCCTAGGACATTTTAGATGTGAAATGGATGGAGCCTCGAAATAGTATTCTAGACCTTTTGATTCTGAGTTATTTTCAGGGATTACGCCGGACTTCAATGTGTTCATAGCCATTTAGGAAAACTATTTACTAGAATAAATTCCATCAGATTCAAGCAATAAGATATAGTCTAATACCCAAAAATCTCAATTTATCCAGGGCTCTGATGCTTTCCATGAAACCAAAAGTTTTCCTCTTTTATTGAAATCAAAAGAAAACTAAACTAAACAAAAACGGAATGGAACAAATCATAGTGGAAAAAACAAATCAATTTATTTATATACAAAAAAAAAATAAAAACAAAAATCAAGAAAAACAAGGTTTAAGAACTAAAACATTTACTTGTAAGTTCTCCTCCCATCCTTGTAAATCTTGCAATTTATAGGTTGAGGGGCCAAGTTTTGCTGAAATCTGGAAAGGGCCTACCCATAACTATTGAAACTTTGTGTGCTTTCACTTCTCATCATGTGGGTGATCCCACTTAAGAACCAAATCTATCACTTCAAATTCTTTTGTTTCGGCTTTGTGCTTATCAAACCACCTCTTCACCACCTCTTGTTGTTGTTTAAAACGTTCTCTGGCCTTGGATCTAGATTCCTTCGCCTTCAAAATATTATGGATTTTTATCTGCAAGACTTCATTATCTGATCTTTTTTACTCCTGAGCTATTATGGAAGAAGGTAGCATGATATTGGGGGGAAGAATGGCCTCTTTTCCATAAACAAGGGTGTACTAGGACACACCTAAATAATTCTTGGGGGTGACCCTATTAGCCCAAAGAGCATTTGCTAATGCTGAATGCCAACTTCTCTAGTTTTCTATCACAATATTTTTCAAGATTCTAATCAGATTCTTGTTTGTAGATTCTGCCAAACCATTTCCTTGTGGACAATAATTTGTAGAATAATGCAACTTAATTCCTTTTTCATGAGAAAATGTAGTTAATCTAATAGAGGAAAAATAAGTAGCATTATCGAAAACTAGAGAAATTGGAACCCCAAACCTGGTCATAATATGATCTTGCAAGAAGTCCATGACCGCATCTTCATTCACTTTACGCAACAGAATGAATTCAACCCATTGAGTGAAGTAATCGATTGCCGTCAGAATATACTTGTGTTGCAAGGAAGAATTTGGCTTTATCTCTCCGATGATATCCATTCCCCATTGCTCAAATGGTTTTGTTATCATCACAGGATTTAATGGTCCTACTGCTTTATCTTGTCTTCCACCACACCTTTGGCAGATGTCACACTTTCTGACATGGGCATGTGCATCTTTGAACAGTGTGGGCCAATAGTATCTGGCTTTGAGAATTTTATGGGCTGTTGTATCTCTGAAAAAATGCCCTCTAGTAGGCCCATCATGTAAGTCTATCATGACCTTCCTCACATCTTCTTTCTCTAAGCATATAAGAAGAACTCCATCATAATTCTTCCTAAATAATATTCCTTCAACAATCTGATATGAGGCTGATTTAAGATGCAGTGCTCTTCTTTGCTTAGAATTCCAATGTTCTGGTAACAATCCTTTTGAAGGTAATCCACAAGGTCTCGATACCAGGAGTATGGAGCTGTGAAAAGAGGACATACATCCATCAAATGTAACTCAGCTTCATCTTCTCGGTTATTTTCTTCATTGTCTTTACTTGTAGTCATTAGTTTGCACAATCCTTTCCCTTTAACTATGGAGGTTGGATTGAATTCAAGGTCATACTCTTGTAAAGCTGTTGCCCAGTTGAATCTTCTTTCTCCTGATTCTTTTTGTATGAAAAAAGACCTCACAGCTGGGTGTGGAACTATTACCTTTGTCCGGTTCTTAAGTATATACGGCCTGAATTATTTTACCGCTTTGAAGATTGCATAAGCTTGTTTATACATAGCTGGGTAATTCAATTCGGCCCCCTGTAGACCAGTGCTCATAAATGATATGGGAAACTCATCTCCCCCATCTTCCTTCTGGGTAAGCACCGCTGCTAGTGAATCGTTAGATGCGAAAGTGTATAAAATAAAATCTTTCTCAAAATTCGGACTTTTGAGGGAGGGTGTGTGCACAACATATGTGTTTATTTTACTAAATGCATTCTTCTCTACATCAGTCCACTTGAATTGTACACTTTGCTTCACCATTTGCTGCAAAGGTTTAACAATTTGAGCAAAATCCGGCACAAACCTTCGCACGAAATTTATTGTCCCCATAAATGATTGCATGCCATTTTTATTATGGGGTAAGGGAATCTATTCGATATATTTGATCTTCTCTGGGTCTATGGAGATCCCCTTCTTGGAAACCACGTGACCCAGTAACTTTCCTTTGGTAACAAAAAACACACACTTCTTGGGGTTTAATGAGATACCATATTTTCGGTAGCGTTCGAAAATCTATTTTATATGGAATGCATGTTCTTCTCTATTCTTTGAGAATATTTTGATGTCATCAAGGTATACTACAACACTGCGGCCAATGAGACTGTGGAAAGCTATGTCCGTAGCCCTCTAGAAAGTATCTCCAATGTTTATGAGTCCAAAGGGCATCCTTCTGTAAGAAAAAGTGCCTCATCTGGTTCTGAATGTAATTTTAAGTCTATCTTCTTCAGCTACTAACACTTGATTGTACCAGAGAATCCATCTAATAAAGAAAATAACTCAAAACTTGAAACCATTTGCAATATCTGTTCCATGGGTGGGACAGGATAATTGTCTTTATCTGAATCGCGATTTAGGTTTCTAATCCACACATAGTCTAATTTCTCGATATTTCTTTCTTACTGGTACCAGATTTGAAACTCATTCCGAGTGTCTAACTTTGAAGATAATTTTAGCATCCAACAACTTCTTTACTTCATTTTGAACTAGAGGCTCCAGTTTTGGATGCATTTTCCTTAAAGGCTATTGATAGGGCTTGACCCCAGATCTGATGGGGATAACATGCTGAATAATATTGGTGTCATATGTCTTTAGATCTTCATATGTCCATGCAAAAACATCTTTGTATTGTTTGAACAGACTGATGAACTTATTTTTTTCACCTAGAGAGCGATACTTTCCCAAATTCACATATTTAGGCTCAATTTCAATCCCTAACTTAATCAACTCGAACTGTAGAGATGAGCTATGAGTCTTCACATTTACCGGCCTTTTGAGTTTATAGTTTAGATCAAACATATGCTCTAAAGTCCTGACTCCTTTAGGAATAAAATTATCAAATTTTAGCTCGTCTTGATGTTCTTCATCATCAATGGTTTCCCCTTTGAAGGTCTCATCATTTGTCAAACATTCTAGAATCTGCTGATCATCATCAAAAACTCGTAAATTGGTAATCATATCTAGAACCGAAGGCCTGAAAAGAAATTCAATAGAACACCGGTTATTAAAGGGAACAAGCCTCGCAGCTGAGGTGGCTAACAAGTTAGCTGCTGCATTCTTAAGTCTAGGAATCGATACAATATTAAATGCATGAAAACATTTAAGGAAATCCCATACTTCATTTTGATAAGCTTTTAAATGAGGGGAAATGCAATGTATTTGATTTCAAATCTGTTTTACAATTATTTCAGAATCCCCATACACTTTCAGATTTTCTACTTTTAACTCAATTGCTTTTCTTAGTCCCTGAACTAATGCTTCATACTCAGCTGTGTTATTGGTGCATTCAAACTCTAACCTACATGAAAGAAAAATTTTATTTTTCTTAGGATCAATCAGGACATAACCAGCTCCTGACCCTTCCAAAGTTTTAGACCCGTCAAAGAAAAGCATCCCAAAATTTCCTATCACTACTGTACATGAATCAACATCTACATCTATAGCTAAGTCTACTATTTTACAATCAATTTCATCAGCCTGTGAAAACCGAAGGAGATCAGGCTGAGTATCTAATGTATCGTTCACTTATTCCGCTTGATAGTTTCCTGGTTCTAGCTCAATGAAGTAATTTCCCAAAACAGAATTCACTGGTTAATTTTTACCTTTGAACCGAGAGACATTATGTTTCTTGTGGGGCTCTCTTAAAAATTTAATTTGATTTGGGCTTCCTTTATAAGCTAGCCACAGATGTGACCAGTCTGAAGCAAAATATCCATTCAGCTTTGCCAACCAATCTCTGCTCAAAACAAGTCCATAAGCCTCAAGTATATCTGCTACTACAATATCAATGAATTGACATACCTTATCATTTGAAGATAAGCGAATGAGAACATCCTCCATTTCACAAATTACCTTCACATTCATTCTGTCCAACTGAATGACCTTCCAAGTAGATGGTTTAGGTTGTCCATTTATCTTTTTGCAGACCAAGAGCGACATAACATTTACTGATGCCCCTGAGTCTACTAGACAGTTGTGCACGTTGTGGTTGAAAATTTCAAAAGTAAGGAAAAAAGGTGGAGTCTTGCATTTAGACTTACCTCCCACACTTTCTTCACCAATTTCTTCTTCTTGGGGCTGATTTTTGGTGGGAAGCTTCTCCTCTAATATTTCAAGTGCTTTCAATAACTTTTCTTTCTATTGCGACACATTACACATCTCAAATAATGAGATATTTGCCTTTACCTTTTTGATATCCTCCACGATGTCATAATCCATCTTATGTTCTATGAGATTCATTTTAACATTATTGATCTTCTCTTCAATGGGCTTGGTAAGGATGTTGATCTGTTTCGGATTTTGACCGGTAATGGTAAATTCCAGAATTTTATTGGCTGAGGTGTTCTTTTGAAATTTCTTTACATTCTTTTGAAGTCTCTTAATCTTTGGGAGCATAATATTGTTTTCTTTAATCAACCCTTGGCTTCTCATCGTCACATTCGTTTCCAATATATCTTCATGTCTTGAATCCTTTTCTTCTTTGGTATCAAACAACGATACACAGTCCCATAAAACCATGGCATCATCCGCTTGTTTTTCTGTTAATTGATTGTTATATTTTCCCTCTTCATCATTATCCTTAGTTAATTTGGAATCCAACAGCTGATTCATCACCAATGTCATTGAATTTATTCATTGAGGACAATTTTTTTCAGAATGGGGTTGTTGGTGAAAAGTGCAAAAGTTATCTATCCCTACGTTTGTTAAGTTCATCGATGTAGGACTGTGTGGAGGGGGTTGGGATTGATTGTTATCCTCCTTTTTCTTGTAATAAGGCTTATAAAACTTATGGGCTTCCTTTTTCTTTTCCAAGTCTATTATTCTTTTAGAGAGCTTTTGCATCACCTTTGTCATTCCTTCGAAATCATGTGATTGTTCCTCTTTAGGATTAGTAAATAACAAAGCTTTCCTCCCAACATTGTTTTCTCCTGACTACTCAAGATAATCTTCGATGCTTTCCTTTTCAGCCTCTACTCTCTCTGCTTATTCATAAGTCTCTGCTAGTGTAGGTTTGGATTTCATTTTGGAAAACATGGCCAAATCAGGCCCTAGAGCAGAAGTATAATACTCAGTCAGAACTTTATCCGAGGGCTTGTCAGTTTCAGAAAAGTTCTTAAGACAAGCTGCAAATCTTTGGGTAAAACTATGCACCTTCTCTTTTCTTTCTTTCTTTAAAGCACACATTCCTTTCATGAGAGCCGCATGAGTTTTTTGGGTTGCATATTTAATTCTGAAAATCCTTTCAAAGGTATCCCAGTCTGGGATAGAGTTTGCAGACAAACCAAAATACCATGATGATGCTACTCCTTTAAGGGTATGAGAAAAAAGTCTACAAACTACATCCTCATGTTCCCCAGCCTTTAATCCTTCTATTTCCAAGTAGAAACTTTGCAAATGGTCATCTACTAAAATCTTCTCATTTGGGTCAAACTTGGGCAACATCTTCTCAAAACCTTGAGGTAAGTCATGCAATGAAGGTGTTAAGTTTAGGGGTGATCTAGCTTTCCAAGCAAGTGGTGGATTTGGTGGGTTAAGTGGTTGATTTGCATTTACACTTGCCATTAATATGGGTGGAGAGTGAAGAGGTGAGAGAACATGAGTATGCATAGGAGAATAGTAAGGTGTGTTTGGGCCTACTTGATTCAAAGGCTAAACAACTTCCTATAATGTGACTTCTACTAATTCTTCCAAATCTCCAACCAACACTGAATCTTCCAAGATGGGATGGTCTTTCTTCTTGTATTCTCTTCGGGGTAAATCAGGGACAGTGGGTAATCCTCAAATACTCTTTACATAGGCCCGTGTATGTCTTCTTAGGTCATTAACTACTTGGTTGTCCACAGAAAACAAATGTTCTCTATTCTCTTCAGTATTTGGATCAGGAAATAAAATGCTTTCAAAACTATCACTGGTGGAGTAACTTCGAGGAAATGGATTTCCTCGGCCAGCCATGCACTGGTGGCCCTCCTTCTAGCGCCAATTACTGTTGAAGGCTGGAAATTCACAAGTAGCAACAGCAAGGGATTCTCCTGAGTCAACGTTGCCAACTAGCCCGTGACTATTTGGTATGGGGAATCCATTTGGTTTGCGGTCGAGCTACCATAGATCAAGTAACAAAAATAAAGGGTTTTACCAGTTGCGGCTTGGTCCAGCATGTATATTTTTGTATTTTTTAACTTTAAGTATGATATGCAAGTGCCTATCTAACATGCAGATTGATAAAGAATATGAGGAGCAGTCACAATGTGATGCGCAAGTTCTTACCTCTCGTCTTAGACTCTCTCGCATATAAATCACACACAATAGAAAACAAGACTCACTAAGTTGTCCCTAGGGAGCAAGATTATCAATTAATGAGTAATGTATTACTGCTCATATGTTAATATAAATCACCGATAGTTGTCCTTAGAATCAAAACACATAAACATGAATAGAGATATGCACAACAAGATAGCTCGTCGTTTGTTAAAACATTCATTACCCATAGTGGAAATTATCATAAAATAAACCAGAGAACATTCATACAAGAATATAGGTTCAGAAAGTTAGAACGATCTCACAGTTAATGAGACATAGCTGAAAACGAAATAGTTCCCCTTCAATATTGTTCATTTCACTGCGTTTGAACATTCCACACATCACTTTCTCCAACAGGAAAAATTGTAATTTTATTATTGCAAAACGAAATAGTTCCTCTTACAACAAGTATTTTCACAAGTCTCAATGGGAAAAGTTCCCTTCCCCTCTTCTAACTTTCGTATATTTATACAAGAACCACCTCCAAAAAGAGGGGCATGGACCACGATCCTGGAAGAGGAAGCCCCTCCAGTGTTGAACTGCGAGATTGATTCTACACAAAGGCCACACTTCTTCTCGGTCAAGCAGAGCGAGGGAATGATGGAATATGATTCCAAAGAAAATGTTTGGAGGGTAGTGTCCTCTATTCCAAAAAGAATTGCATTATTTGGAACCATTGCATTTCGCTTAGCCTAGTGTGACAGGATTTTTTTGGGCGCGACTGTTCCTGATGATGAGCCACTTTTCTATATGTGGAAGCCTCCTCCTATACAGAGTGAAACAGGAGCGCAAGCAGAGGTTTTTGGAGAGTGGGATGTCATAGAGAAACACCAACATTTTCATTTGGGCTTGGCCGATCTTGAAACAATTGATATGTTTGCTGTGACAGTTGAGATTTAGGGGTATAATCAGTCATTTAGGTGTGTTGCAACATTGTGAGTTGAGATTTAGGGTTATAATCTTTTCTATAAAATTGAATTTGTCAGACATTTAGGTGTGTAGAAACATTGTGAGAGTACTGTGTGTGTTTGGGCATATATACATTGCGAAAGTTGTTTGCTTGGGAAGATATACATTGTGAATGTTGTGTTCTTTTTGTTTGTAGGGAAAGACCTTTATTGTGAGAGTTGTTTGTATTTGGAACTGCAGGATGAATCTTTGCAAATCTGTCTTTTTATAATGTTTTGTTTTGTTTGTTTTTTTGATAAAGATGTATATATTTTAGTATATGTTTATATATATTGCTGTGTCTTTTTTAACAGTGGAGTTCAATTCATGTAAGGATGAGTATTGTTTTCATTGATTGATTCTATATAAATGCAGTTAATGTTGTGTTTTTTTCAAAGGTTTTTTTATGAGTATTGTTTTTATTGATTTTATATAAATATAGAGCAGGTTGTTTTTAGTAAGGCCTTTAATTTTTGTACTGAGTATTGTTCTCAATGATTTTATATAGAATATAGAGAAGGTTAGGTTTTTTTTCTTTAGAAAAAAAAAATTACATTGTTAAAATGGATAAGGATGTGTAATGATCTGAAAGTGAAAAATACACATTTTAATGAAAATAGAGAAACCCCAACAATTTCATTTGGACTATGTTGACACAATTGAATTTGTACATTTAAGTGTGTAGCAACATTGTGAGAGTAGTGTGTCTAGGAAGATGTACATTGTGAGAATTTTTTGTATGGGAATATATACATTGTTTTAATTCATATGTCCCTTTTGTTTCTATCGAAAGATATTCATTGTGAGAGTTGTTTGTATCTAGAATTGCATTGTTTAGATGAATATTTGGAAATCTATACTGCATTGTTTGGATAAATCTTTGGAAATCTATCTTTTATATTGTTTTGTTTTATTTTTTTTGGTAAAGATGTATATATTTTAATATATGTTTACATCACACTTTCACTCTTTTAGGTGTGTTGCAACATTGTGAATTGAGATTTAGGGCTATAATCCTTCTTTTGTTAGAATTAGATCAAAATTGAATTTGTGAGAGTTGTGTGTATGGGAACATATACATTGTGTTTTAATTCTTGTGTCCCTTTGGTTTGTATGGGAAGATATTCATTGTGAGAGTTGTTTGTATTTCGGATGAATCTTTAGAAGATTGTTTTTTATACTATTTTGTTCTGTTTGTTTTTTTTTGTGGGTAAAAATGTATATCTTTTAGTATATGTTTACATAGATTTCTATGTTTTTTTATAGACTTTAATTCTTGTAATGATGAGTATTGTTTTCATTGATTCTATATAAATATACTTAATGTTGTTTTTTTTAGGATTTTAATTTTTATAATGATGAGTATTGTTTTTATTAATTTTATATAAATATAGAGAATTGTTAGAACATAATCTGTTAGGGTTATATAATGTAAATAAATAAATAAATAAATAGTAGGAAGCCAAACAGGCTGAGAGGAAGGTGAAACCTAACCGCCATGTGATTTGTATAAATATAGGCATTTGCATTGGAATAATAATCAATTGGGAGTTATTACCAACAAGTGGTATCAGAGCGCTGCCATAACTCCTGCCTGTTGCCAGTCTTCCCATTTCTGGCATTCTGCTTGCCAGTCCATTGCCAGACTGCTCCATCAGTATGCCAGTCGAGTCGCATGCATTGTCTGCGTTACAATTCCTTCATGATTGAGTATGTGTGCTGCAAACCCTAATGATGATTCTTCTTTGTGCTGCGACCTCTTCTTTGTGCTGCAACCTCTTCTTTCCTCCTCGATTTCTGAGTGAGCCCTTGTTATTGAATGTTACATTGAAGACTGCATAAAGGGTGGAAACCCTAATCCCACGAACCGGTGAGGTTGATTTTGAGACTGCATTGAGATTGATTTTGAGACTGCAGTGAGGTTGATTTTGAGTCTGTGTTGAACTACAAGAGAATACCCGCAGGCTACAGCAACGCGTGACTACATTGAAGTAGTAATGCTGGAGATTGAAGTCGTATTGGAGTAATGATGGAGATTGTCTGTCTTTTGATGAGAATCTGCGAAGATTGAAGAGATCGCGACTGCAATTTCTAGAATAGATGCATAGTATGCGTTCTGGCTGCATGATATGTGACCTCTATGTTGAAGAACGCCACAGCCTGAAGAATGACCTCTGTTTTGAAGAACGCCACAGCTTGAAGATTGAAATTGTCTTTATGTTGTGAATCCTTTGACTACCAGTGAAGATTCATTACACTAAGTGAAGACTGATATATATCCTACATATATTGTGCGTGGAGCTTCCTTGGAGGCTACGATAAGGAGCTGTGTTGTGAGAGTTGTGAATCTTATTGTTCTCTCTCTTTTTGTCCAAGATAGCGAGATTTTAAATCGTTATGTTTTATCTTCACGGCAACTAACAGAACACTGGCCTGCCGCAGCACATACAGCCTTAGGTTGTGCTCGCACCAGAGCTGACCAAACGATGCAGGATTGAGCTTGCTTGCTTTCAGGTCGTTTATGGTGTCCTGCAATTTGACGCCTTTGTGGCCGCCTTTACTGAAGCAATCACTTATACTCTCCTGCGTGAACCGCAAAATCTCTGGGAACGACAACATCGTCCTTTGCAGAACGTGGTGGATTCGACATGGTTGTGCCGTCGACTAGAGTTTGATGAAATATTAATTATAATGAATATAAGATGCAGCGTTTTCCCTTCCCAGTCCACTGAGATGGCTATAATTTCACATTAGCTACATGTTTTGATCTCCTATTTGCAAGGATTGTTGGGCCATTTCACCTAGAATTTCAGATACTAGTATATACACGCTATAGCAAAATCTTTGGAGACCCGTATCATTAATTATAATGCTGCGATTTTGCTGTATTGGAGTTACCAGTGAGTGAGAATTGATGCATTGAATACTGTAGTGTTGAAGAGCGTGTTGTGTGAAGTGAGCTACATTGAAGCTGTGTGAAGAGCCTGCGTGGATAATGACTGTGAAAGACTGCGTGGAGCATGACTGTGAAAGACTATGTTAGATATTGCCTTGAAGTCTGAAGGCGGTGTGAAGGACTTAGTGCATAAAGATAACTTGCTTGGTGATAATGAAAAAAACCCTAGAGTTTTGTGTGGAGACTGTTTGAAGAGACCAGCCTGCGTTGGAGAAGAGACTGCTACATGAAGTGCCTGCGTTTTGAGACTGCAATGCAATACTGGAGCTGAGTATATGCATTGTATGCTGTGTGAAGAGAATTCCCTTTTGGAAGCTGTGCACCATCACTTGCGTGAAGTTTTTCGGTAAATTATGCAAGCATTTGTTTATTTTCATTGAGTGAAGAGCCTCGTGACTGCTATATTGGAACTGTGACTGTTGCATGAATAATCTTCTCCTCTATGAATTGCTGCTATGAATGATATAGCATGGAATTGCTGCGTTTCTCCTTTCAATTTGTAACTGTGCTTTGAAAATAAAGCTGTAACCACTGCATGAGAAGATTGTTAATTGTGGCATAGACTATATTGTAAAAAGTGCAGAGACTCAGACCTGCATTGTGTAGAATAGTGCACAGAATTTATATATTGAAATGATATAGAAATTAAATATAGAGTAGCTTCAAGATTGTTTTGATAGGGCTGATAGGCTGCAGAATCATATTGTAATATGTAACGGAGCAGGAATCTAAACCTGCATCCCATATTTTTTCTAAATCATTCTGCAAGTTATAGTTTCCAGATTAGAGATGCACTCTTTGGCATCTAGTATTGGTGTTGCCCTAGTTGGAAAAGACCAATCCAAACACACTTCCAAGGGAGATTGCAGCAAGAGAGGATGAGGAAGAAGAAATTTCAGAGGCAGAGGGGGCAGAAGCAAAAGATCAGATTTGGAGTGCAAGCGTTGTGGAAAGACTGGGCACACATTAGATCAGTGTTGGGCTTCATGGGACTCCATCAAAGACAAGCACAACCAGAATAAAGATGACCAAGATGCTAGTAAATCTTCTGACTCTTGTATTGTTGCACATTGTAATCTTGGATTTAATGAAATGACTTCTCTTTCATCTTACAAAGATTGTTGGCTGCTTGATACTAGTGCAACATCACACATGACATTTAGAAAAGACTGTTTTGAAGAACTGAATGAAACAATAGATGGCATAGTTTACTTTGCAGATAATTCAAGTATTAAACCAAAGGGAATGGGCACCATTCGACTGAAGATGCTTGGATTCCATGATTTCTTATTGAAGAACGTTCTCTATCTTCCAGAGTTGCAGAGAAGCCTACTGTCCTTGGTGGAGATTCGACAGCAAGGCCATTCCATCCACATGTTTGATGGAATCATTGAAATAAGAAAGTCCTCTGACAACCAAGTCATCATGACTAGATACGAAGATGGAAAGTTGCTGAAGCTCAAGGGTTCATCCGCAAGATTTCAGAACTATGCCTACCTCTCTCAGCATGGAGAAGGTAATATGTCATCTAGTTCATTGTGGCATGCAAGATTTGGTCATCTAAATTATAACAGTGTTCGTTTGTTGAGAAAGAATGGTGTATTTGGCTTTCCCACCATTCCTAAAGAGAAGAATAAATGTGATGCATGTATTTTAGGGAAACATAGTAAGCTGCCATTCCATGAATCTAATTTCAGAGCAAGTAGGAAATTAGAACCAATGCATTCTGATTTATGTGGCCCAATGCCAACTCCTTCAGCAAATGGGAATAAGTATTTTATGACATTTGTTGATGACTACTCATGAATGTGCTAGATTTACTATTTAAAGACAAAGTCAGAAGCATTTCAAACATTCAAAGACTTTCATGCATTGATTGAAAAACAAGCACAATAAAAAATTGGTACACTTCGTACTGATAATGGAAAAGAATACACTTCAAATGCTTTTGAAAATTATCTTCACCAACATGGAATTGCACATCAAACTACCGCTCCCTACAATCCTCAACAAAACGGGGTAGCAGAAAGAATGAATAGAACCATAATGAATATGGTTCGCTCAATGATGTTTTTCAAGAATGTAAAACTAATGTTTTGGGGTGATGCAGTAAAATGTGCAGCATATTTGAGAAATAGAAGTCCATCAAATGCACTTGATAACAAGACTCCACATGAAATGTGGTTTGGCCATCTTCCTTCAGTCAGGCATCTCAGAGTTTTTGGTTCCACCTGTTATGCCTTGATCCTGAAGGAGCAAAGAAACAAGCTTGGTGCTCGAAGCATAAAGTGCATTTTCCTGGGGTACGAAGAATACTCCAAGTCATACCGTTTGATTGATGAGGTAAACACAAAATTTGTTATTTCCAGAGATGTCATTTTTATTGAAACTAATAAAAATGACCAATCCATTGAGAGACAGCTTGATCATCTAGAAAATTATCCTCATCCAAAGAACTATTATGAAAATGATTATGAAATTCCAAATCTTGAAGGGGGGATTCCTATTCTGGATCAACCTTTGGAATTTCCATATGAAGCACCAACTCCCCCACATGAAGAAGTTCCTGCTACTTTACTTGAACAAGAGGTTCAACTGGATGATGTGATTGAGAGAATTGAAAGACTCTCAATCAATGATGAAGCACCACCAGCTGATCAACTAGGACCATCACGGAAGATTCCTAAATGGGCCACACAGACACTTGAAAGTGTCCATCCAGATGAAGTTGGAAAGACGGGAACGAGAAGTTCGAAAAGACATGAAGATGGAGGAGGAGTAGATAATTCAGGTGATGACATGGATGTATCATTTGATTGTGAATTTAATTTATCTACTAACTTTGAACCAACTTCCTTTGAAGAAGCTTCTACTCGTGTTGAGTGGAAAGAAGCTATGCAAAATGAGTATGATGCACTCATAAAGAATGGAACTTGGAAGCTGGTTGACCCTTCAGTTGGAACCAAACCAATTGGATGCAAGTGGGTGTACAAGAACAAATACAGATCAGATGGCTCACTTGACAAGCACAAAGCAAGGCTTGTAGCAAAAGTCTATGCACAAAAAGAAGGAATTGACTATGAAGAAACATTTTCTCCTACAGCAAAATGGGCTACCATCCGAACCTTACTCTCTTTAGCTGCTCAAAAAGGCT
>LPNX010337151.1:0-97701 GCA_001517045.1 Pseudotsuga menziesii | reverse complement strand
CAAGACGTTGGACTCAAGTACTCTAAAGTGGATGACTTCAAACTTATTGGGTACTTAGACTCAGATTTTGATGGCGATAAGGAGACATGAGTATCAACTTCTTGATACACTATGAGTCTTGGATCACGCAAAACAATCAGTTCCGACAGATTCAACAACAGAAGCAGAATATGTGGCTGCAGCTGAAGCAATGAAAGAAATAGTATGGCTCAGGAAGATACTTGAATATTTACAAGAAAAACAAGAGAACTCCACTACATTACTGGTTGACAATACTTCTGCAATCAAGCTGGCTAAGAATCCTAGATTCCATGATCGAACCAAACACATCAACACAAAGTATCATTTGATTCGACATCATGTAGAAGCCAAGACAGTCCATCTTCGACATTGTTCCACAAATGATCAAGTTGCAGACATCTTCACCAAAGCGCTTGGACGAGAAAAGTTTGAAAGGTTCAGAAACATGCTCGGACTTACGAACACCCCTTCGGATTAAGAGGGGGATTGTTAGAATATAATCCGTTAGGGTTATATAATGTAAATAAATAAATAAATAGTAGGAAGCCAAACAAGGTGAGAGGAAGGTGAAACCCAACCACCATGTGATTTGTATAAATATAGGCATTTGCATTGGAATAATAATCAATTGGGAGTTATTACCAACAAGAATGTTGTTTTTCTTAAGGCCTTTAATTCTTGTAATGAGTATTGTTCTTGTTGATTTTATATAGAATATAGAGAAGGTTAGGTTTTTTTCCTTTAGAAAACAAAAATTTACCTTGTTAAAATGGATAAGGATAAGGATGTGTTTTAAATGACGTGAAAGTGAAAAATACATTGAATGTTTTAAAGATGATTATACTTTCATTCAATGCAAATATTCTAAATAATATGTTTTTGTTTTGTTTGTTTTTTTTTGGGTAAAGATGTATACATTTTAGTATATTTTTAGATACATCGCTGTGTTTTTTTTTTATAGAGGACTTCAATTCTTGTAATGATGAGTATTAATGTTGTGTTTTTTTTAAAGGTTTTTTTTAGGATTTTAATTTTTGTAATGATGAGTATTGTTTTTATTGTTTTTTATATAAATATAGTGAAGGTTGTTTTTCTTAAGGCCTTTAATTCTTCTAATGTGTATTGTTCTCATTGATTTTATATAGAATACGGAGAAGGTTAGGTTTTCTTCCTTTTGGAAACAAAAAATTACATTGTTAAAATGGATAAGGATGTGTTTTAAATGACCTGAAAGTGAAAAATACACGAATGTTTTAAGGATAATTATACTTTCATTCAATGCAAATATTCGAAATAGTTTCTAGTTGAGAAAAAAATGTCAATCTCATAGAATTTATGAAGAGAGCAACCATAGAATATCGTGTGAATGATTTGTTCAAAAGATAGAAGAGTACTACCAAGAGTTTTTTTTTTGCAAAATATTTCTATTTAGTTTTCTTGATTTAATCATGTACCTTCATAATTCTAATCATTGTTGATCATACTTTCCTATTGGCATATTTAGGAGATTTAGATATTTTCATTCAATTTAAATCCTTTATAGATGCAAGATTTTTTTATTTTCTTTTCGATCCTTTTTCTTTTAAATAAGGATGTTGTAACCTCTATTTCCTCCATCAAAATATTGTACATATATGGATGTAAATTTTGGTATCTGTTTACAAAATTCTTTCCATGTATATTGTTTAGTATTCTATTTATTATTCACCATAAAATATTGATACTTGGGCTCTTGCACAAAGTTGGTTCCACTTTTTAGTGCCACTTAAGAAATCAGAAACGCACTTCAGAAGTGCAAATCGAGAACGCATATGCATTATTGATGATAAGTTCATAATAGCCCGAGCCCAAACACAAGGCTAAGGTTCGTAAGGAAGTATCGCATATGTGATATTGAAAACAAAAACAAAAAAATAGAGGCCATGTGCCTCAAATATCATTTGCACAGTGAAGCATCAGGAGAGCGATAAACCGCATGGGCGAAAAAACACAGAGGCAATTTGTGTTTCACCTTTTGGAGGTCGAGTTGGAGGTGGATTGGCTCCAATGGTAGGTAACTTCTCTTATCCATTTCAATTAGTTTTCAATTCTTTATTGTTTTTCTTAATTTCATAGTTTTTATAATTAGTTAAAACAAATTTAATAAAAAAAGTTGAATGAAATCAAAGAATGATTAAATAAAAGAACTTGTATTTTTTTTGTTTCAATCTTAATAGATAACATAAATGAGCAAGATAATGTGGAAAACCAATCCTCTAATAACCCAGAACCTAACCCAAACATGAACCCAAACCCAGAGGGGGAACAAGATTGAAACTCACATATTCTTGCGCATTTGGCATCATTGAGGTGCCTTAGCTCATCTATTAGAGGGAGGAATCATTTGAGACAGTCTATAGACGATGCATTGAAAACAATAACAAACACAATTGTCAATGCCCAAGGATCTATGTACAACATTATCTTGTACAGAGAATCCAAGAGGAAATACTACTCCGATGGATTGAGTTATAAAGACATCAAAGACCTAAAGATTACAAAAGACCAATTATTTTAATTATTCTAGGACCCTAGCACCGGATTGGTTCCACCCACGAGTCGAGCACACATTTCCATAGACTGGTGCATTGAACCAAATATAAAGGCCAATTGGATGGATCGTTGGTATATGGTCTTCGATGAAGACCCTCATGGGAATAGGGACATCCCATTTTATTTCCCTAGGAAGTTGTATGCAGAATTCATCCTAGGGAAACATGTTAACTTTAACTATTTTGATATCTTAGGCTTCCAGGATGTTGGTCATGGGATGCCCCAGGATAGGGAAGGGGCCAGGAATGATCCTAACTATGTGCCACGCCCTCCACACACACCAAAACCCCCTCAGCTATATCCTCCTGCAGGTCCTATTATTGAGTATACACAGGAGGCATTATTTGACTTGGCAGATACATTGCTTCAACATGGGACTAATGTCCAATGCAATGTAGACCAAGGGTTGGCACTTCTAAGACCGGCCCATCTACAGATCACATAGGATATGCAGAGCATTCAAAGCGTCGTGTTACTCCACACCCTTGCACATCATGTGGAGGCATATGTTATGTCCCTACTTCAGAATTTTGGGATGATGGATTACTTTGATTTGTAAGTAAAACTCATTATTTTCATATTATATTTTGTTTCATATAATAACTTTCAATTGTTTCACAATTTATTTCTATTTAATTATCTAGCAAATTATGTGAACAAATATACAGCTGGTGTCCCATGGCACACGAGAGTCGCATAGTCGAACAATCAATGTTGAGAACATTGATGCGCCTGTCAATATTGCATATGGGTTTGGTTCTTCACCATTAGGGGTAAGAACTATAGTTTTTAATTTGTCAACTTTATTTACATATTTATAGTAGAGATCGTAACATTCAATACATCCTAATTTGGATACAACATGTTTTATGTAGGGTGATGAGGATGAGTACATTGAATATCAACCTATTCCCTCTGATGTAGAGGTAGATTCCAAAACACATGTATTATTTTAAATATGGTTTTAATTATGTTTCGCTTTCTTTGGAAAAATCATTGTTCATCAATCATGTATATGTCTCATTTTCTTTGTAGTATCTGACATTGACATATGTTATGTTATGCAGGAAACCATTGAGCCATTGTTGCTTGAAGAGAACCAATGGGAGGTTGTTGCTGACCCACCTCTTCCCCCTCACCAGGACATGTATGTTTCACTTTCTTTGAAAACATCATTTTTCGTCCATGTAGTATATATGTCTAAGATTCTTTTTATTATTTGAATTTGATGTATGTTATTTTATGTAGGCTTATATTGAGGCATCATTACTTGAAGTGCACCAGATTGATGACCCACCTATCACGAGTGAGGAGGTACGTTTATGTATCGCTTTCTTTTAATTGTGATTTTAATGGTTCAACATGTACTTTTTTAATTTTTTGAAATTGTTTAATTGTCTCTTTATCCTTTTGTATGTAGGAACACGATTTTGATGAATATGTCCAAAACGTGAGCTTATTCCATAGTACAAGTAGAAGTCATTTTCTCTCATTTATAGTTAATCGATCCACTGGTTACACACCTCCTCTAACAAGGTAGTAGATAAGTTTATGTATAGCTTTCTTTGTACGTTTATGTATGGATTTCCTTGATTTGGTGCTTTCTCTTTGTATGTTTTTGTAGGTTTATGTATCGCTTTGACATATGTTACTTTATGCAGGAATATATTGAGACAGTGGTGCTTGAAAAGCACCAAAGTGAGGTTCTTGTCAACCCACCTCTTCCCCCCATCCAGGTACATGTATTTTTTGCTTTCTTTGGAAACATCATTTTTCATCCATGTAGTATATATGTCTTTGATTCACTATTTTATATGAAATTTACATATATGTTACTTTATGCAGGATTCTAGCGAGGCACCTGTGCGTGAAGAGCACCGAATCGGTGACCCACCTTTGACGAGCCAGCAGGTACATTTATGTATCACTTTCTTTGTATTTTTTTGTATCTCTTTCTATGATTTGGTGCTTGAAGCGACCCAAATCAGTGACCCACCTCTTCCCACCCAATGTACATGTATATTTGTTGACATTGGAATATATATTTTTTTATGCAGCTTGATAGTGAGCAAGTGGTGCTTGAAGAGCAACCAATCAGGGTCGTTGTTAGTGAGGCACCATGACCCACCATTACTTACTCACGTACACTAAGTAAAAATGTTATTTTGGTTTTGGAATTTGAACAAATATACATAGAATTTTTAAAGGTTGGTAAACTAACTTACAAAATTTGGTTTTTCTGCAGTCTCCACTGATGTGACCTATCCCTCTTGTTTAGCGATGGGGATCACAAATGAGTAGTCAGAAAAGAAAGCTAGACTTCTCCGAAGACATTGGTAGTGGCAGCGAAAGGGGGGATAAATAGAATAAATGTATAGGGGGGATACATAGATGTAACTTTTTGTTCATATACACACAGATGTACTTTTTGATCCACTATTTTGTATTATGGCCATGTGGCATGACAATTTTTGTAACATTATTTCTATACATATATAATATAAATCAAGGTTCAAATTTATACAAATATGGTTGACTTGATCTTGGAACATGATATGGTTGACTTGAACTTGGAACATGATATGTGTGGTTCACCTATGTGATATAATGATATGTGTGGTTCACATGTGTGCTAACTTATGAATTTCCAATACTTAAAGGAAGAATTTATGACTCATCAACTTTTTAACATTATGGCTATCTTGAACTTTTTAACATCATAACCATACCATACACTAACTAAATTACATACACTAACAATCATGACACTATGCCATGCATGGATGTGTAATATATACCATATCATACCCTACAATACCCTATGATACTAACATCATACCATTCTAACATACAATAACATAACCTACAATACCCTATGATACTAACATCATACCATGCTAACATACAATAACATACCATAACATAACATACTAACATCATATCATACTAACATAACATACCATTGTAATATACCATACACTAACATCATAACACTAAGTCATGCATGCATGTGTAATATACCATATCATACCTTACGTTACCCTATGATACTAACATCATACCATACTAACATACCATACCATTGTAATATACCATACACTAACATCATAACACTAAGTCATGCATGCATGTGTAATATATACCATATCATACCCTACAAGACCCTATGATACTAACATCATACCATACTAACATACATCATACCCTACAATACCCTACAATACTAACATCATACCCTATAAACCCTACTTGGTTTTCAATATGTACATACATCCATGTGTTTCTAGTTCCATCTCATAACTTGTAAAGAGGTCACTCAACCATAGTTCCATGTCATAACTTGTCAACCCTAGTGATAGCATGCAAATTGGTGTTCATGAAACCCTAGCTGGTTTCCAATTTGTACATGTCCATGTGTTTCTAGTTCCCTCTCTTAAATTGTAAATTGCTCACTAAACCCTAGTTCTATCTCATTATTTGTCAACCCTAGTTGGTTTCGAATTTCTAGTTCCCTCTCTTAACTTGTAAGTTTCTTGAAGTAAACCCTAGTTCCATCTCATTATTTGTCAACCCTAGCGATAGCATGCAAATTGGTGTTCATGAAAGCCTAGTTGGTTTTAGATTTGTACATGGCCATGTGTTTCTAGTTCCCTCTCTTAACTTGTAAATTGCTCACTAAACCCTAGTTCCATCTCATTATTTGTCAACCCCAGTGATAGCATGCAAATTGGTGTTCATGAAAGCCTAGTTGGTTTTCAATTTGTACATGTCCATGTGTTTCTAGTTCCCTCTCTTAACTTTCAAATTGCTAATGAAACCCTAGTTCCATCTCATACATTATCAACCCTAGTTGGTGCATGCAAGTATTGGTGATCTTGTGTTTCTAGTTCTCTCTATTAACTTGTAAATTGATCACTAAACCCTAGTTCCATCTCATACCTTGTCAACCCTAGTGATAGCATGCAAATTGGTGTTCATGAAATCCTAGTTGGTTTCTGAATTGTACACGGCCATGAGTTTTTAGTTCCCTCTCTTAACTTGTAAATTGATCACTAAACCCTAGTTCCATCTCATTATTTGTCAACCTTAGTGATAGCATGCAAATTGTTGTTTATGAAATCCTAGTTAGTTTCTGATTTGTACATGTCCATGTGTTTCTAGTTCCCTCTCTTAACTTGTAAATTGCTTGAAGTAAACACTAGTTCGATCTCATTATTTGTCAACCCTAGTGATAGCATGCAAATTGGTGTTCATGAAAGCCTAGTTGGCTTCTGATTTGTACATGTCCATATGTTTCTAGTTCCCTCTCGTAACTTGCAAATTGCTCATGAAACCGTAGTTCCATCTCATACCTTGTCAACCCTAGTTGGTGCATGCAAATTGGTGGTCATGAAAGCCTAGTTGGTGCATGCAAGTATTGGTGATCATGTGTTTCTAGTTCCCTCTCTTAACTTGTAAATTGCTCACTAAACCCTACTTCCATATCATACCTTGTCAACCCTAGTGATAGCATGCAAATTGGTGTTCATGAAAGCCTAGTTGGTTTCCAATTTGTACATGTCCATATGTTTCTAGTTCCCTCTCTTAACTTGCAAATTGATCACTAAACCCTACTTCCATCTCATACCTTGTCAAACCTAGTTGGTGCATGCAAATTGGTGCTCATGAAAGCCTAGTTGGTGCATGCAAGTATTGGTGATCATGTGTTTCTAGTTCCCTCTCTTAACTTGTAAATTGCTTCAAGTAAACCATAGTTCCATCTCATTATTTATTAACCCTAGTGATAGCATGCAAATTGGTGTTCATGAAAGTCTAGTTGTTTTTCGATTTGTACATGTCCATGTATTTCTAGTTCCCTCTCTTAACTTGTAAATTGCTCATGAAACCCTAGTTCCATCTCATGCCTTGTCAACTGTAGTTGGTGCATGAAAATTGGTCTTCATGAAAGCCTTCTCGGTGCATGAAAGTATTGGTGATCATGTGTTTCTAGTTCCCTCTCTTAACTTGTAAATTGCTCACTAAACCCTAGCTCCATATCATTATTTGTCAACCCTAGTGATAGCATGCAAATTGGTGTTCATTAAAGCCTAGTTGGTTTCCGATTTGTACATGGCCATGTGTTTCTAGTTCCCTCTCTTAACTTGTAAATTTCTCTCTCAACCTTAGTTCCATCTCATTATTTGTCAACCCTAGTGATAGCATGCAAATTGGTGTTCATGAAATCCTAGTTGGTTTACGATTTGTAAATGGCAATGTGTTTCTACTTCCCTCTCTTAACTTGTAAATTGCTCACTAAACCCTAGTTCCATCTCATTATTTGTCAACCCTAGTGATAGCATGCAAATTGGTGTTCATGAAAGCCTAGTTGGTGCATGCAAGTATTGGTGATCATGTGTTTCTAGTTCCCTCTCTTAACTTGTAAATTGCTCACTAAACCCTAGTTCCATCTCATTATTTGTCAACCCTAGTGATAGCATGCAAATTGGTGTTCATGAAAGCCTAGTTGGTGCATGCAAGTATTGGTGATCATGTGTTTCTAGTTCCCTCTCTTAACTTGTAAATTGCTCACTAAACCCTAGTTCCATCTCATTATTTGTCAACCCTAGTGATAGCATGCAAATTGGTGTTCATGAAAGCCTAGTTGGTGCATGCAAGTATTGGTGATCATGTGTTTCTAGTTCCCTCTCTTAACTTGTAAATTGCTCACTAAACCCTAGTTCCATCTCATTATTTGTCAACCCTAGTGATAGCATGCAAATTGGTGTTCATGAAAGCCTAGTTGGTGCATGCAAGTATTGGTGATCATGTGTTTCTAGTTCCCTCTCTTAACTTGTAAATTGCTCACTAAACCCTAGTTCAATCTCATACCTTGTCAACCCTAGTTGGTGCATGCAAATTGGTGTTCATGAAAGCCTAGTTGGTGCATGCAAGTATTGGTCATCATGTGTTTCTAGTTCCCTCTCTTAACTTGTAAATTGCTCACTAAACCCTAGTTCCATCTGATTATTTGTCAACCCTAGTGATATCATGCAAATTGTTGCTCATGAAATCCTAGTTGGTTTCTGATTTGTACATGGCCATGCATTTCTTGTTCCCTCTCTTGACTTGTAAATTGTTCACTAAACCCTAGTTGCATCTCATACCTTGTCAACCCTAGTTGGTGCATGCAAATTGGTGTTCATGAAATCCTAGTTGGTGCATGAAAGTATTGGTGATCATGTGTTTCTAGTTCCCTCTCTTAACTTGTAAATTACTCACTAAACCCTAGTTCCATCTCATTATTTGTCAACCCTAGTGATAGCATGCAAATTGGTGTTAACGAAAGCCTAGTTGGTTTCCGATTTGTACATGGCCATGTGTTTCTAGTTCCCTCTCTTAACTTGTAAATTGATCACTAAACCCCTAGTTCCATCTCATACCTTGTCAACCCTAGTTGGTGCATGCAAATTGGTGTTCATGAAAGCCTAGTTGGTTTCTAATTTGTACATGGCCATGTGTTTCTAGTTCCCTCTCTTAACTTGTAAATTGCTCACTAAACCCTAGTTTCATCTCATAGCTTGTCAACCCTAGTTTGTGCATGCAAATTGGTGTTCATGAAAGCCTAGTTGGTGCATGCAAGTATTGGTGATCATGTGTTTCTAGTTCCATCTCATACCTTGTCAACCCTAGTTGGTGCATGCAAATTGGTTTTCATGAAAGCCTAGTTGGTGCATGCAAGTATTGGTGATCATGTGTTTCTAGTTCCCTCTCTTAACTTGTAAGTTTCTCACTAAACCCTAGTTCCATCTCATAACTTCTCAACCCTAGTGATAGCATGCAAAGTGGTGTTCATGTCCTCAAATTTCCTCTTCAGCTTATAACCTTCATCTCTTTCTTTCTTCAATGTTTCTTTGAACTGAGCCGCATTCTTTCTTGATTGCTCCAGATCTGCCATTAGTCTTTCTACATTATCTTCAATGGCTTGGGTTAATGCCACTTGAACTCTTGCTGTTAATCTCAGATCTGCATTTGTTCCATACACCAAAGTTTCATCAGTTGTCATCTTACCTGATTATCCTCTTGTTTCAACCTTTTTCTCAGTTCTTTTGACAATCCTCTTCTTCTCATTGTCATAGAAGATGGTGCTATAATCAAGGACCTCTTCTCCTTCTTTCTGCATAAAAGGTATCAAATTCAATCCAGAAAAAGAACCTGTTCTTGACTGCTACTGAAAGCTACAGCAGGCTCCTGAGGGTCAGGATTATCTTGTCCATGCCCTTGATCTATATGATCCTATGCTTCTTGTGTATCTATTGGGTCAGTATTTTTTTGGTCTGTCTGTGATCCTGTTAACCTCTAACCCTCACTTTATTTTTGTTTTTTCTTTATCTTTGCATCTTCCTTCTTCTTTCTTTCTTCCTCTTCCCTCTTTGATGCTTCCTGTATAGCTCTCTTTCTTTCTTCTTCTTGATTATTTATCCAACTCTCTGCCTCTTGTGCTAGCCTCCTAACATCCTCTTCCCTCTTTTTGGCTTCTTCTTCTTCAGCTTTCTTCTGTGCAGTTTTTTCCTTACCGCCCACAATGGTGATCTTCTGTTTAAATTTCTTGTTCAATGCAGTCATATTCTTTGCATTTCTGAACATTTTTTCATGATTGTCCCAGAAATTTGTGTATTCAAAATGAACATTTGCTTCTTTGCAATGCTTCGCAACCTTATTTTGGGAGTCGTTCCTGTGGAAGTTCATCTCACCAAAACGAAAGTGCTCCATCTCCTGTACGAATTCAGCAGCCTATTTAACCTTTGTAAATTTATAACTCCCTAAACAAAAAGGTATGGAAGGATAGGATGCCTTCTTATGTTCAAACAAGAATCTTCCTACACCATCAAGATATACCTGCCTGACTACTTCTTTCTGTAGCACATAATTAGTGGCATATTTAGACAGTAGAGAAGGTTCCCTAGAGCCACTATACATTCTGATGTACATTCCCTCTTCAGTCAAATAGTAACTCCCATGTTCTTCAATGACTTTGAATGCCTTCTCAGAAATCCAGTTGCATTATATCAAGAATATTAAAGTGTACAAAGGAATAATGAAATGTTCACATATCTCTTTGTAGTGGCTACAATATTTGTGTGCCCAAAATAGTTTGTATGCAGTGTATACAGGGGTCGTGTCTCTATCCCAATTACACCTTAAGGCTGGAAATGATTGGGTACATAACATACAGTCCACTAAGATAGAGTGCATGTAGAACTCTAACTTCTTCTATGACACCTCTCCCAAAGCTAAATATATTCATGCTGAGAGGCTATTGGACACTATGTTTTCCTAGTTAAATACAGTCCCCTGAGTGGCCACATGGAAAATAATGGGTATCCATCCCAATTTGAAACTTTTACCATGAGCTCTCCCAAAAAATATATTTAGCATCAGTGATATAAACCTATAAGGGGTCTGGAGAGTGGCTGTATCATATTCTCCTGATGGCCTGGTTCGAAAGTTCTTCCCAGGCATCATCATTCTCTTAACTGTTTTAGCCAGGTCCAAATTTATCTCTTTCAACCAACTTTCCATTAAGTATACTTGAGCAAGAGATAGGTGATATGCTAGTAAGACATAAGCAAGACTGTATGCAGCATAGCCCTATCTGGCAGTATTTTCTAATATCATCATGGTCACATATGCCCTACGGAGAATCCAACTGACCACCTCTGAGCATGGGAACAACTCAGGTCTTGTGGTTACTTTCAGAAGAGCCAATTTCTCGATGTTGGCATATATGGTCAGTTCTTTGAATCTTTCATTAGGCACATCTTGATTTGAAATCATCTCATATATCTCACCCCATTTGTAATTGGCTCTACCCTGGTGGTAGCTTTGGTATCTTCATAGATGCATTCCACCTTGGTAATGATTTCCACATCTGGTTCTTCCTTAGCAACATGATCCTTCTTCTTTTGTCTTTTAGACATATCTGCTTTGAAGAAGTTACCCTGTCATAAACCAAACATGTTCTTAGACCATTGGAGCTTTTAGTTAGTGTTCTAAGAATGAAGAAAAACTGTATCAAACCATTTACCTCTTTCATATGCATTATCAACAAATAAACTATCAGAATATTAATGCATAATAGAAAATAACAAGGAAAAAGGAACTTCTGCAAGCTGGGTCTAAAAAACTTCTAAGTCCGTCTGCAACTAAAACATGACCCTGATAGAAAATTCATCATTTAAATTGAAATGCATTCTAGCTCCTTGCTAAAAATGAACCACCCTATCAGTGAGGCCAGTCTCCGAAAGTGAGGCCTTATCTAGTGATTGAAAACACGAAAATCCGAACCTAACCGAAAACCAAAACCCTCCGGTGTCCCATAAAAATAGGGTAAACTCCTACGACGAAAAGAAAACTGAAACCCCCCCCCCATATGGCCATAAGGAAACCCAAAATAGTCAGTGTAGAGAGTGTAACGCTTGTCTGCACCAACAACCTAAGCCTTCAGACCAGGCTTGAGCTTCCATAGCGAGTCAAAAATAGGCACAAGAAAAACTTCCACTGCAAAAACCATCAATTTGACTTATAAAAATTCACTTTAGACGGCTAACTATGCAACACTGGGAAAACCCCAGTTCCCAAAATGTTCAATAAAATCAAGAGGAAGGAGAAACCATGGTTGGCCTACCTCGCAAGAAAGTTGTGCAGTCGACGGGAAGGTCCAAAAATTCCATGGTAATGCTCCAAACAAATGAAATCCTAAGAGCTAAGCATGTTGGTACAGTTTGACTCGATAGGGACAGAGCAAATGCAAGTTTTTTACAAGGATAAAAATAAAATAAGATCCCATCCCAATATATGGACCTCCCGGTGAAAAGGACGGCAGGAAAAAACTCAATTGGCGGTCGAAACTACTACAACATCGGACGATTAGTTCACTAAGGAGCCGCAACGGCGAGCGACAGACAAACTATGGGCTCCACGACCAACTGAAAACATCGACGATCGGAGGCTCGAAGGACCAACTAGTAATGCATTAGGAGATAAACCAACTAAACGTCAGATGAAAAATAGGACTTTCCATCTGGACGTTCATTATTTAGCTTCCGCAACGGGGGATGCGTAGAGAACTATGGCCCCGATTCACTGTTCAAATGAATTTCGACAGTGATAAATGAAAATATTTTGTTGATGTATTTGTAACTTTGGAATGTATTCATCTATGTATCTTATGTCTTGTAACCCAAGTTTTATTCCAAGATGTGTCTATAATGTAATTGAGTCATGATGTCATGCCCCGATGTTTTGATCGAGAGGATCTATAATGTAAACAAGTCATGTCAAGTCATTATGGGTAACCCTCCTATTGTCTAACGGTTAAAGTCGTCACAGTTTCGGGGCACTAGGGTTATTAGACTCACCTAGTGAAGTCATCCCTAGTAGGGTTTTAGCCATGTCGAGAAGTAGTATAAATAGAGAGGTGATCTCTCTACTTAACACACACCTCATACACACTCAAGTGTAGGGCATAGTTGAGGAAGGAGAAGACATTGGGGATAGATTGAAAGAAGGTTACTACTGTCGGGAGATCATCTTACTGTTTTGGGCTTCTATTTTTTGGTGTTGATTCTATCTCTTAGGAAGTTGCGGGGTTTTCTCCATTTATGGTTTCCCCGAGGAAAAACACTATGTTCATTGTCTCTTGTGTTTGATTGCTGTACTTTTTATTCTCTCAGTTAAAGATCCTAATAATACTAGATTAATGTTGAAAAACTAACATGGTATTAGAGCTAACCTGAGAAGAAGAAACTATGCAGCTGCGGGAACTAGGGCTTCCTATTTTGTGGAGCTTCCTCCATAGATTTTCAGCAAAATCAAGGTGGAATAACTCTACTCCTTAGGGCGCATCTTTCTATCGAAGCAGAATCCAATTATGAGGTTTTTCAGTTTTGGACCCGACATTATTGCCGGAAATTAGGGCTTTTCACAGAAGAGGAATTTTTCAGTGAGACCAGGCCTGGATTGAAATCCTCCCTAAAATCAAAGTTAGGGATCAATTTCAAAGCAATTGGTTGGACATAACTCCGAAAAAGTGAAATCCTAATTTGCTCTTGATCAAGCACTGCAGGATTTCAGCTCCAAATCCAGATCCGACATCTTCACCTGGTAAGATCTAAATATTTTGTATTTCCATTTGAGGTTCTCAGTTAATATGTCTCATCATACCAAGCTTGATGAAAATATTGAGGGAGCTGATAACTTCTAAGCCTGGAAGTATATGATCTCCCTAGTCCTGGAAGAAAATGAGTTGGAATCCTACATCCATGAGGAGGTTCCAGTTCCAGAGGGAGATGAGGCTAAGGCCTTACATAAGAAGAAGTTGGTTATGGCGAAGAGCATCATTGTTGATTCTATCAAGGATCACCTTATCCCACAGGTATCCTCTCTCAAGACACCTAAAGCTATGTTTGATTCCCTAACCAAATTGTTTGAAGGGAAGAACATAAACCAAAAGATGACTCTGAGGAATCAACTGAAGAATGTGAAGATTCAGAATGCAGAGACCATCTAGTATTACTTCACAAGGGTTTCTCAGATCAAGGAATAATGGGAAGTAGTATATGAAGAAATGGAGAATGCATAAATTGTGATGACCACCTTGAATGGTCTCCCTAGGACAGGGGACTCTTTCATTCAAGGGATCTCTGCCAGGAAGAAGTTAGTCAATTTCAGAAGAATGTGGGAAGAATGTTCTCAAGAAGAAGCTCAGATAGAAGCTTGAGAAGAGAAGATGGGAAGTGAATATCAAGCTCTCACAGAAAAATCCAAGAAACCCAGATCCAGCCATCACAGAAGTAAGTACTCTCATCATAGGAATAACTCTAGAAATCCTAGAGATAAGTCTAAGTACATTTGCTATACATGTGATGAAAGAGGACACTTTTCTAGAGATTGTCTTAAGAACAAAAGTATTTCTCACAAGAATAAGGGAAACAAAAGAAGGCATCATGCTCATGCTGCAGAGAATGATGAACCTTCATCAAAGAGAACCAGATATGAAAGTGAAGAGTCTTCAAGCAAGGATGAATATGTTTTGATTTCCTCTCTCATGGGAAACATTACTCATAGAAGAAATGAATGGCTTATAGATAGTGGGGCTTCCAAACATATGATTGGATTCAAGGAATCCTTTGTGAAACTCTCAGAACATGAATCACCTCACAAGGTGAAGCTAGGAGATGACTACCAGTAGGTAGTGGGGAATCTTCCTATAAGCTAGACTCTGGAAAGTCTATAACAATGAAGGAAGTATTGTTTGTGTTAGGACTCAAGAAGAACCTTCTCTCCATATCTACATTAGATGCAAAGGAATGAGGGTTGCATTCATAGATGGTCAAGTCATCATGTGGCCAAAAGGAAATACTATTGATGATGCAATAGTGATTGGTGAACAAGAAGGAGGTTTGTACAAATTGAAGGGCCGTCTAGAACAAGCCTTGGTCCATGACATAGTAAAGTGAAATGAGCTTTGGCATAGAAGGCTTGCACATGTGCATTACAGAGAACTACCTCTTGCAAGCAAAGATATTGAAGGTCTTCCAGAAATACAAGCAAAACATGATGGGGTCTGCAAAGGATGTGTGAAAGGAAATGACACAAAGAAGACATTTCCAAGTAACGAAAGCAAAGCAAAAGGAATCTTGGAAATAATCCACTCTGATGTATGCGGTCCTATGTCATCAGGCTCACTAAGCGGGTATGCATATTATGTTTCTTTTATTGATAAATTTTCTAGGAATACATGGGTTTACTTCATGAAGAACAAAGATGAAGTATTCAGCAAGTTGAAGGAATTCAAAGATTTTATTGAGAATCACACTGAAAAGAATATCAAGAATTTTTTATCAGATAATGGCGGAGAATTCACTTCGAATGAATTCAAAGAGCTATGTAAAGACTCGGGGATTAAGAGGGAGTTCTCCACTCCTTATAATCCTCAACAGAATGGGATTGTAGAAAGGAAGAATATAACTATCATGAAGCTGCAAGAGCAATGCTTCATGATTTAGATCTTCCTATGCATCTTTGGGCAGAAGCTGCCAGAATAGAAATGTATGTACATAATCATACTCCACATAGAGTAATAGAGAACAAGACTCCTGAAGAAGTCTTCTCCAGCAAGAAACAAGAAGTCAACCATATCAGAATATTCAGATGTCCTATGTACATACATGTTCCAAAATAAAAGAGAACAAAATTAGATCCTTCAGGAAAGAAGGGTATATTTGTGGGATACTCTGAAATCTCGAAGGCTTATAGAATCTATTTCCCAGGACACAAGAAGATTGACATCATAAGGGATGTGAAATTTGATGAAGACACAACGTACAACAAATCCAGGAAGAGACCTGCTGAAGAACCTGAAGAAGCAAAAGCACCCAAGATTCATGATACAACCATGAACGAAGAAACTCAAGAAGAATATCGAGAATTTGAAGAACCACAAAGACCTGTAGATCCACCTCTGGAGAAGAATCCTCATAAGAGGAAGCCTTCTTGGGTACGTGAAATTATACAAGGTGCGGAAAGATATGGGGTACCATAAGAGAATCATAGAGAAAGAAAGAGGACCAGATCCTACTCTGAGTATGTAGCTTTACTATGTGATTCCATTGATAAAGAACCTTCTAGTTATGAATAAGTGGCAGAACAAAAAGAATGGAAGATGCTACGATTGAAGAATACCAATAAATAATGAAGAATGATGTTTGGGATGTTGTCCCAAGACCAGAAGGGAAGTCAATTATGACTTCCAAATGGATATACAAGATCAAGCATGCTGTAGATAGTAGCATTGAAAAATATAAAGAAATATTTATGGCTCGAGGTTTCTCTCAGATCCCATGATGAAGAAGAATTTTAGAAGAAGATGACTTGAAGATGAAGAAGACAAAGAAGACGAAGTACACTAAGATGACTTGAAGATGAAGATGACAAGATGATCTAGTTGAGACATAGAAGAAGACTAGTGCTAAAAATTTGTTCAAAAGAATACCTTCCTAGTTAAGAGGGAGTGTTGATGTATTTGTAACTTCGGAATGTATTCATCTATGTATCTTATGTCTTGTAACCCGATGTTTATTCTGGGATGTGTCTATAATGTAATTGAGTCATGATGTCATGCCCCAATGTTCCGATCAGGAGGATCTATAATGTAAACAAGTCATGTCAAGTCATTGTGGGTAACCCTCCTATTGTCTAAGGGTTAAAGTCCCCGCAGTTCTGGGGCACTGGGGTTATTAGACTCACCTAGTGAAGTCATCCCTAGTAGGATTTTAGTCATGGCGGGAAGTAGTATAAATAGAGAGGTGATCTCTCTATTTAACACACATCTCATACACACTCGAGTGTAGTGCATAGTTGAGGAAGGAGAAGACACTGGGGCTAGATAGAAAGAAGGTTACTACTGTCGGGAGATCATCTTACTATTTTGGGATTCTCCATTTTCGTGTTGATTCTATCTCTGAGGAAGTTGCAGGGTTTTATCCATTTATGGTTTCCTTGAGGAAAAACACTGTGTTCCTTGTCTCTTGTGTTTGATTGTTGTACTTGTTATTCTCTCTGTTAAAGATCCTAATAATTATATCTTAATGAAGAAAAACTAACACATTTACAAATCAAAACTAAAATTTCCAAAGTCAAAAGCATTAGCTAGATGAAGGCATTTTTAGATCATTCGACTTCCGAAATGAAGGAAAACAGATTACCTCAAATCAAACTCAAAAATTCAAAATTGTAGCAGAGGATAAAAACAGAGTTCAACAATCCAAACCATCCCAGGAAAGATAAAATAAAAAAAGGAGGGTCCAAAATTTTAAAAAATTTGGGAAAATAGTTGTAGCTGCAACAATTGGTGACTACCTGGTGAACCCAGATGTCTGGACAATTTCTTCCTTAAGTAACAGACTGTTTGACAATAAAACCAACTTGTTGAATTCTTCTAGATGTCTGGATTTCCCAAATGGAAAATGTATGTACTTTTAATCATTGATGATAGTCCAATTTAGGAAAATGGAAACCAAGATTTCAAAGTCAAGATAACTCTTTTGAGGCCAGGAATATGAGTTTCATTTTTTACCTCTATCTTCGGGTAGCTTCCATATTGGACGCCACAAAACTGTAACATATGGTAAAGAGAAATATTCATTTGTTCCTCATTCCCATGCCATTTTGCACTTTTTTGTGCTTTTGGACTTTTTGTCCTTTTTGAGTCCTCCTGCATGCTTTTTTTTCTGAATTTTTATTCAAGCTCCTCTATCCATAGTGTCCGTTTGTGTGAGAGATGTATTTAATTTTCAGCTCATCAACGGAGAAGAGCTTCGACAATTTTGTACTCATTTGGTTCAGTACTTCATTTTGATACATATTGCTTTCTTAGGAGATTTTTTTAGTCTTATTTGCCTTTTATCTTTCAATTCTTGGCATGGGATCATTTATATATAATATACTGTTTACCCTGCTTCCTTTCCATGGGTATTTCACTGTCACCCCCTAAGACATTTTTAAATGTGAAATGGATGGAGCCTCGAAATAGTATTCCCAACATTTTGATCTTGAGTTATTTTACAAGGATTAAGTAGGACTTCAATGTGTTCATAGACATTTAGGAAAACTTCAAAATTAGAAGAAATTATTTCAGATAAATCAATAGTACACAGTCTTATAGCCAAGGATTTTAGTTAATCCAGAATTCTGATGCTCTCCATGCAACCAAAAGTTTGCTTATTTTATTGAAATCAATCAAAATCTAATTAAAAACAAATAGAAATAAAATAAATAAAAAATAAACAACCAAATCAATTTATTTATGTAGAATATAATCAAGAAAATAAAATAAAAAAATTAAGAAAAAATAAAATTTGAGAACTAAACCACTAACTGGTCAGTTCTCTGCCCACCCCTGTAAATGTTACAACTTGTAAGTTGAGGGGATAGGCTTGAATAAAAAGGCCTACCCATTATCTAATCCTACTGTACTTGAATAAAAAACTACATCTACTATTTTACAATCAATCTCATCCACCCATGAAAATCGAAGGAGATCGGGCTGGGTATCTGGTGTACTGCTAGATTATTCAACTTGGTAGTTTCCCAGTTCTAGTTCAATTAGATAATTTCCCAATACAAAATTCACTGGTTCATTTTTTTCTTCCAATTGAGTAACATTGTGCTTCATGTGAGGCTCTCTTAATATTTTTATTTGGTTTGGAATTCCCTTATGAGGCAACCACAGATGTGACCAATCTGATGCGAAATACCCATTTAGTCTTGCTGACCAATCTCAATTCAAAAAAAGTCCATAAACATCAGGTATGTCTGCTACTACAATATCAATATACTGACATATCTTTTAATTGGAAAATAAGCGAATCAGAACATCTTCCATTTCCTCGACTACTTTCACAGTGGTCTTGTCTTGCTGAGTAACCTGCCAAGTAGTTGGTTTAGGTTGTCCATTGATCTTTTTGTAGACTAAAAGTGGCATAAAATTGACTACTGACCCTGATTCTACTAAACAATTGTGCACATTATGGTTTAAAATCTCAAAAGTCAGGAGGAATGGTGGTGTTTTAAACCTAGCCTTACCTGCCACACTTGCTTCAACAATTTCTTCTACAGGTTGGTTGTTAGTGGGAAGCTCTTCCTCTGGTACTTCAAGTGGTTTTCCCATTTTTCATTCTGTTGAGGTACATTACACATTTAAAATAATGAAATATTTTCCTTATCCTTTTTAATGTCCTCCACAATATCGTACCCCATCTTAGGTGTTTTTAGATTTTCTTTGACATTATCCACTTTGTCTTCAAAATGTTTAACAAGCATGTTGACTTGTTTTAGATCTTGACTGATAATGGTAAATTCAGGTATTTCATCAGCTGTGTTGTTCTTCTATATTTTTTTCATATTCTCTTAAAATTTCTTAATCTTTAGAATGAGGATGCTGATGAAAGGTGCAAAAATTATCCATACCTACCTCAGTTAAATTCATTAATGCAGGACTGTGTGGAGGAGGTTTAGATTGATTGTTGTATTCTCTCCTTTTATAGTAAGGCTTATATACTTTATGAGCCTCCTTTTATTTTTCCAAATCTATCACTCTATTAGATAGATTTTACATCATTTTCAACATTCCTTCAAAGTCATGTGACTACTCCTCTTTAGGCTTAGTTAGCAATAAGGATTTCTTACCCAAATTTTTTTCTCCCGACTGCTTAGGATAATCTTCTTTGCTCTCTTTTTCAGCCTCTACCCTCTCATCTTCTTCATAAGTTTCTGATAACATAGGTTTAACTGACATCTTGGCAAACATGGCCAAGTTAGGCCCTAGAGCTGAAGTATAGTATTCAATCAGAACTTTATCAGAGGGCTTATCAGCTGCATAATTTTTTTAAAGATAAGCCGAAACCTTTGAGTGAAACTATGCACTTTTTCTTTTCTTTCTTTCTTTAAAGTGCATAACCATTTTATTAGAGCTACATGATTTTTCTGGATTTAATATTTACTTTTGAATATTCTTTCAAATGTGTCCCAGTCTATGATTGAATTTGCAGGTAGAGGAAAATACCATGAGGCTGTTGCTCCTTCCAAACTACATCTTCATGTTTCCCAGCCCATAATCCTTCTATAGCCGAGTAAAAGCTTTGAAAATGATCATCTACCAAAATATTTTCACTTGGGTCAAACTTAGGCAACATTTTCTCAAAAGCTTGAGGTAAGTCATGCAAAGGAGGTGTTAGATTTAATGGTGATCTATCCCACCAAGTAGGTGGTGGATTTGGTGGGTTGGGTGGCTGATTTGTAGTTACATTAGCCATGATTTTAAGTGGAGAATGAGGTGGTGAATGAACAAGGGTATGAACAGGTGAACAGTAAGGTGTATCTGGGCCCAACTTATTCAAAGGTTGAACAACTTCCTGTAAGGCTGTTTCTACCAGTTCTTCAAAATCTACAACCAACACTGCGTCTTCCAATATAGGGCAATCTTTCTTCCGATATTCTCTTCCGGGTAAGATAGGAATAATTGGTAATCCTACAATCTTCTTCACATATGCCCTCGTAAATATTCTCAGATCATCAACTACTTCATCATCAATAGAATATATATGCTCTTTACCCTTCTCTTCCGGAGTTGGATTGGGAAACAAAATGACTTCAAAAATGTCACTGGCAGAATAATCTCGAGAAAATGGGTTTCCTCAGCTAGCCATGCACTGGCTGCGCTCCTTCTAGCACCAAAAATTGTTGAGGCCTGGAAAATTGTAGGTGACAACAGTTAGGGATTCTCCCCAGTAAACGTTCCCAAATATCCTGTTACTGTTTGGTATGGGGAATCTATCCGGTTTACAGTCTGGCTACCATATGTCAAGTAACAAAATAAATGTTTTACTGGTTACGGCCCGGTCCACCGTGTATATTTTAGTTTTTTGAATTTAAGTATGACATGCAAGTGCCTATCTAATAATGCAGATTGATAGAGAATACGAGAAGCGGTCACAATGTGATGCGCAGGTTCTTACCTCTCGTCTTAACTCTCTCGCATCTAAATCACACACAGCAAGAAAATAAAACTAACTATCTAACCTATCCTTAGGGAGCAAGATTATCATTTATTAATGAGTAATGTATTTCTGCACATGCATTAAGAAAAAAACACAGATAGCTATTACTTATTTCAAAACATATGAACATTAATAGATATATGAACAACAATATAGCTTATTGTTTATGAAAAGCCTTCATTACTCACAGTGGGAATTGCATACAATAAACTAGAGCACATTCATAACAAGAATATAGGTTCAAAGAGTTAGAACGATCTCATAGTTAATGAACACAAGATGAAAACTAAATAGTTCACATTCAACAAATCCATAGCACAACATTTGAAACCTTCCACCAAGCTTTCTCCAACATGAAACTTGTAATTCTTTATTGCAAAAGGAAATAATTCTTCTTACAACATAGTCTCACAAATCTATCTGGGAAAAAGTCCCTTCTTACTTCTAACTATCCTATATTTATACAAAAAAGCAAAACCTTTGGGCTGCCCCCAAATGACTCTTGGGCTTCCCCAATGTTTCAATTCCCAAAACTTTGCCTTGTAGTGAGTGCTCATCAATTATACAATATATTACATTTAAAACAAAATTAATAGAACACTTTTATGAAGAGGGCCCTGGTTGGTCATTAATGAACTTTTTCCAAACCTGGGCCTCTGTTTCTATGCCTTCATAATATGATGGTTCAAGAAAATGGATGTTTATCTCATACTTAGTAGCCTGATTTTTAACTACTTCTATTCTTTCTGGACTCAAACGTAGCTGATCTTCAAGTAAATGGATGATGGCTGATGCATGAGCTACTGCATTCTTCAGGATCTTCTCATATAGATCCTTGACTTGTTGGATCTTCTGCTCATCTTCCTGGTACCCACTCTATAGTTGTTTTGTGAACGACTCATGTTTTGGCATTGCATACAATATTTGTTCTGTAGCAACCTGGCATCTGTTGTATGTGACTAGCACCCTTCTGTAGTATTCAACACAGGCTTCTCTCGTTTTCTTCACAGTCTTCTTGAATTCCTCCGCAGTATTTATTACGAACTCTAATAAGTCGTAATCCTACTTTAAACTATGTCGATATTTAGCTGGTAGCTCTATAGGGGTTTCTTCATTGGTTTCTATCCACACTATCCTACCGGCCAAAACTTCCAAAATATCCTGAGATATATCTACAAAATATGAAGTAGTGTCCAAGATTTCTTCCAACCTGCTATCTATCTGTAAAATTTTACATCTTTCTTCTTCAATACATATTTGCACTTGGTGAATTCTTCTTCGTTGAGCTAGGACATGCTCCTTCAAAGGCTGGCTATCAGTCTTCTGTTCACTGGTATCCTTCAATGATGATGTTAATGAAGCAATCTGTCCCTCAAAACTTGCTACCTGCACTTGATATTGGTTTTCTCTTTCTTCTATTGTGGCCTTCTGTGACTCCAACTCAACAATTTTTCTTTGTAGTTGGTCCTTTTCTACACTCAGAGTTTCATATGATACTTTGAGGTCATTTTTCTCTATCTTCAACAACTGATACTCTAGCTGTAGCCTCTGTAATTTTCCTAGGATGTTCTGAGCATCTTTTTATGTTCTCTCCATGGAAACTTCTAAGGTAATCTTGTTTTCATGCATATTCTGGAGTTCTGCCTTTGAAGTCCTCACTTCATTCTGCATGTCTTCAAATTTCCTCTTCATCTTATAACATTCATCTCTTTCTTTCTTCAGTGTTTCTTTTAACTGAGCAGCATTCTTTCTTGATTGCTCCAGATCCGTCATCAGCATTTCTACATTGTATTCAGTGGCTTAGGTTAATGCCACCCCAACTCTTACTGTTAATCTCGGATCTACATCTGTTCGATACACCAAAGTTTTATTAGTTATCATATTACCTGATTGTCCTCCTGTTTCAACCTTTTTCTCAGTTCTTTTGGCAATCCTCTTCTTCTCCTTGTCATAGAAGATGGTACTAAAATTAGGGACCTCTTCTCCTTCTTTCTACATAAAAGGTATCAAATTCAATCCAGAAAAAACAACCTGTTATTGAGTGTTGCTAGAAGTTGCAGCAGGCTCCTGATAGTCAGGATTGTCTTGTCCACGCCCTTGATTTGTATGATCCTATGTTTCTTGTGTATTTATTAGGTCACTAGTTTTCTGGTCTATCTGTGATCCTATTAACCTTTGACCCTCACTTTCTTTTTGTTTTTTATTTATCTCTGCATCTTCCTTCTTCTTTCTTTCTTCCTCTTCCCTCTTTGTTGCTTCCTCTGCAGCTTTCTTTCTTTATCTTCTTCATTCTTTAGCCAACTCTCTACCTCTTGTACTAGCCTCCTAACATCCTCTTCCCTCTTTTTGAATTATTCTTCTTCAGTTTTATTCTGTGTGGTTTTGCCCTTACCACACACAATGGTGATCTTTTGTTTAAATCTCTTCTTCAATGCAGTCATATTCTTCACATTTCTGAAGATTTCTTCATCCTTGTCACAAAAATTTGTGTATTCAAAATGAACATTTTCTTATTTTCAATGCTCTACAACCTTATTTTGGGAGTCGTTCTTGTGGAAGTTCATCTCACCAAAATGAAAGTGCTCCAGCTCCTGTACGAATTCAGCATCCTATTTAACCTTTCTAAAATTAGAACTCCCTAACCAGAAAGGTATAGCAGGATAGGCTTCCTTCTTATTTTCAAACAAGAATCTTCCTACACCATCAAGATATACCTGCCTAACTGCTTCTTTATGTACCACATAATCAGTGGCATATTTAGGGAGTAGATAAGGTGCCCTAGATCCACTATACATTCTGATGTACATTCCCTCTTCAGTCAAATAATAACTCCCATGTTCTTCAATGAATTTGAATGCCTCCTCGGACATGCAGTAGCATTCTGTCAAGAAGATTAAAGTGTAGAAAGGAATAATGAAATTTTCGCATATCTCTTTGTAGTGGCTACAATATTTGTGTGCCCAAAATAGTTTGTATGCAGTGTATACAAGGGTCCTGTCCCTGTCCCAATTACACCTTAAGGCTAGAAATGACTGTGTACATAATATATAGTCCATTGAGATAGAGCTCATGTAGAACTTTGGCTTCTTCTATGACACACCTCCCAAAGCTAAAGATATCCATGCTAAGAGGCTATTGGACACTAAGTTTTCCCAATTAAATATAGTCCCCTGAGTGGCCACATGGAAAATAATGGGTATCCATCCCAATTTGAAACTTTTACCATGAGCTCTCCCAAAAACTCTATTCATCATCAGTGCTATAAACCTATAAGGGGTCTAGAGAGTGGCTGTATCATATTCTCCTGATGGCCTGGTTCGAAAGTTCTTCCCAAGTATCATCATTCTCTTAACTGTTTCAACCAGGTCCAAATTTTTCTATTTCAATCAACTTTCAGTTAAGTATACTTGAGCAGGAGGCAAGTGATATGCCAGTGAGACATAAGCAAGACTGTATGCATCATAGCCCTGTTTGGAATTATTTTCTAATATCATTGTGGTCACATCTGCCCTAGGCATAATCCAACTGATCACCTATGAGCATGGGAACAACTCAGGTCTCATGGCTACTTTCATAAGAGTCAATTTCTTGGTGTTGGCATATATGGTCAGTTCTTCGAATCCTGCATCAGGCACATCCTGATTTGAAATCATCCGATATATCTCACCCCATTTGTAATCTGGCTCTTCCTCGGTGGTAGCTCTAGTATCTTCATAGATGTATTCCACCTTAGTAATGATTTCCACATCTGATTCTCCCTCAGCAACAGGAGCCTTCTTCTTTTGTCCTTTAGACATAACTCCTTTGAAGAAGATACCCTATCATAAACCAAACATGTTCTTAGACCATTGGAGCTTTTAGTTAGTGTTCTAAGAATGAAGAAAATCTATATCAAACCATTTACCTCTTCCATATGCATTATCAACAAATAAACTATCAGAATATTAATGCATAATAGAAAATTACAAGGCAAAAGGAACTTCTACAAGTTGGGTCTAAAAAAATTCTAAGTCCATCTGCAACTAAAACATGACCTTGATAGAAAATGCATCATTTAAACCGAACTGCATTCTAGCTCCTTACTAAAAATGAACCACCCTATCAGTGAGGCCAGTCTTCGAAAGTGAGGCCTTATCTAGTGATTGAAAATGTGGAAATCCCAACCTATCTGAAAATAAAATCCTCTGGCGTCCCTTAAAAATAGGGTAAATGCCTATGATGAAAATAAAACTGAAACTTCCCCCCGATATGGCCATAAGAAAATCCAAAGTAGTCAGTGCAAACAGTGCAACGGTTGTCTGGACCAACCACCTAAGCATTCGGACTGGGCTTGAGCTTCCATAGTGGCTCAAAAATAGGCTCAAGAAAAAGCTCCACTGCAAAAACCATCAATTTGACTGATAAAAATTCACTTTAGATGGCTAACTACACAACGGTGGGAAAACCTAACCAGGGGAAAACTCTAGTTCTCAAAATGTCCAATAAAATCAAGAGGAAGGAGAAACCATGGTTGGCCTACTTGGCAAGCAAGTTGTGTAGTTGACGGGAAGGTCTAAAAATTCCATGGCAATTCTCCAAACGAATGAAATCCTGACAGCTAATCACGTTGGCATAGTTTGAATCGACAAGAATAGAGAAAACGTGAGTTTTTTACAAGGATAAAAATAAAATAAGACCCTGTCCCAATATATAGACCTCCCGGTGAAAAATACAACGGGAAAAAACTCAATCAATGATCGAAACTGCTATAACATTGGATGATTAGTTCACTAAGGAGCTGCAATGGTAGGCGATGGACAAACTATGGGCTCCGCGACCAATTGAAAACATCGGCGATCAGAGGCTCAGAGGACCAACTAGTAATGCGTCGGTAGATAAACCAACTAAATGTAGGAGAGATAGTGTACTACACAGCCACAACGACGGGAAACAATTAGACTAGGGCTTCCGCAATCAAATAAAAACTTCAGCAATTGGAAGCTTTAATGGCTAAGTATCGACGATGGTGAGCTCAATGCTACCACCATGTCTACGATGCAAAAGACTAGCCCTCTGATCAATAGTCAAAAACCCTTCCGATAGCGCAAAGAAAAATAGAAAGTTAAAACAATAAAACCACGGCATGGGCAAAGATAAGAACTATCCATCGCAATGTTTGTCATTTGCCTTCCGAAATGGCAGTGACTTAGAAGACTAATGCTCCGACAGTGATAAAATAGAAAATGCCAATAGTAAAATAAAACAAAAGAGATAAAAGCGCATCAACGAAAAACAAGACTTTCCATCGGGACGTTCATTATTTAGCTTCTGCAACAACAGCTATGTAGAGAACTACAGCCTTGATTCACTGTTCAAATGACTTTCGGCAACGATAAATGAAAACATTTACAAATCAAAACTTAAAGTTCCAAAGTCAAAAGCATTAGCTAGACAAAGGAATTTTTAGATCATTCAACTTCCGAAATGAAGGAAAACAGTTTGCCTCAAATCAAACTCAAAAATTCAAAATTATAGCATAGGATAAAAACAGAGTTCAACAATCCAAACCATCATAGGCAAGATAAAATAAAAAAAGGAGGGTCCAAAATTTTTAAAATTTTGGGAAAATAGTTGCAGCTGCAACACAATCACAGGTTGATTACATTGGGAATAAAGTAAGGCTAAATAATTGAAATTGTGCTTTAGAATTCACTTTAAAGGTTAAATAACGCACCTGACAATGCACTCATACAAATATGCCATCCGGATAATCTATGGTGCTAATGGTGTCCATCAATCTTTCGCGCTCTATATGAGGGAGCAAGTATCATACATGTGACCTATTTTTGTGACCAAGTGTACGTAGCTTGATGTTTATACCAACTACTAGGTTGGTGAAGTGGTATACAATAGCTACTGGTCTATAATCCTAATATATACACCCACCCTTCCTTTTTTGTTGTGTTGCAAGTGTTAAGTACTCCCCTTTTATAACCATCGAGCTGGTTGGGAATTCAACATTTTCATCATCTGTAACAGGTTCGAGAATGGTTTGTTTCCCCTCTAAGCAATGTGCCAACCAATAATCAAAACGCCATTCATTATTTTTTGAGAAAACCACTGCATATATCTGGCATGTGAAAGGAAATAGGTCGAGTTAACAATACATTTTGTAAATAAGATCTTGCATTTCTAATTTCTACATAGGTCGAGTAAACAATACATAAATGCATTTTCTAATTTAGGTACTTCTCATGTACCTGCTTGTATGAGATCCGATATGTGATCATAGTCTGTAGAAATATGTGTCTAATCATCTTCCAAATGGTCTATTTCATTAACCCCGTTGAAATTGGTGCCAAGTGTCACTCGATCCCATGTATCAACGCTATCCATATCCTCACAATCATCCCATTCAATGATGCTACAGGAACTGCAAAAGAAATCCTTCAATCTTGCCCAAATTTGTAGGGCCGAGTTGTTTGAGCTTCTAATTGAATGAAATTGTCAAGTTCCATGCACTGTGTTCACCCGATGTGTTTGTGATCGGTCCACATTTGTCACCTCCCATAATTTTCTTTGCTCTAAGTGTTTTCTTTGTTGCTTGTTCTCCCATGACAGATGCACACCATTCGACTATAGATGCACCGTATCGAAGGAGAGCACCTGTAAACTTCATCTCTTCTCTTCGAGGGCCAGTTTTAATGAATGCACCAGCACCATCATGCTCTCCTTTTCCATGGCCAGTTTCAAAGTAGTTCCATACATGTGGAGCCTTGTATTTTATGTGCAACAAACACAACCATTCAAATACACGTGCATTCTTGAACTGTCTAGCACAACCATCTGACCAAATGAAATGACGATAAAATGGTATATCCATAGCTATCACATGATCATAGAATAATTTAAAGCAATGTTGCATGTAATGGATGTCATGGGTCTAGTCATCATTTATGTAGAAGTGACTTTCTTTCAGTATCACACATTTCTCTTCATTGCTATCTTTCCCATGTCGATACATGATATGCACCATTATGCTCACCTACTCTGAGTGATAGTATTGACTTTGAAATTCATTTTGCGGTTGTAGGGTGTAATTTTCTGCAAATTCAACCATTGATAGTACTGTTCCGAGAGGGAAGGTGTCCTGGCATATTCTGAATTGCTCATCTTGCCACCGTGCCATATCGACATGTTGAATGTACTGTTGGATCTTTCCACGAAACTATGGAATAAAGTCACATACTCGCACCTGGTACATGAATATTAATATGTCAATAAACCACATAAAAAAATGTGTACATGAATATTAATATGTCAATATTCAGCAATTTACCTGTGAAGTCACCAATTTAATCTTCCTACTTTCTTTCCCATAATGTAGCCGATATGTCTCATACTGATAGTTCTACTTCTCGACAATTGCATTCCTGAATGCTTGATCTTCACTTTCATGGATGCAATCAGACCATAATGATAGCCCACCACAATTGTTGCAAGAATCGTCTACACATTTTTTTAAGTAATGTGTCTGCCCATCTTGCCTCAGACATATTATGCTATGGATGAAATCTATGGATGACATTGGCGGTACTGTACTTGAGCATTCCTGCACATGGTTAGGATGCAAAAAACAACATATATGTGCAAATGTATGGTAATATAGGACAAACTCTGTGTGGTATCTACAACAACAAGTGTTCCGGATGGTATCGATTCTAACATACCAAGGCTTGCATTTTTCAAAATATCTTTGCCCGAACCTAATCTCTACATGGGAAACTTTAAACATCTCGAACAGTTGAGTTTGTGTCATGTCAAGATAATGTTTAACATGAGGTTCATTGTTTCTAGAACCCCTACAATGTTTTAACACATCCTTCATGTTAGAAGAAGGCCCAATGTTATCATGCCAAAACGTTTGCACTAGGCCCTTCACTGCTTCGACTAACTTCATGTATTTTCAAGGAAACCTACCGCTAAATGCCCATAATGTTTCCGTTTGTCCCTCTACATCAAGGTTGTCTCTTCTTATTGCATATTTTTTAAGTGTATTTGGATGTAAAGGCACAATTTGTGATGTGCATTTAAGTAAAAGACATTGTCTTGTGGATCTACATATAATTGATTCAGCCAATACACGACGAGCCACATTACAGTCTTGTGAACGAGTTTTTTGATGCAAAATTTGTTGCCATTTGAAATGTTGGAGTGACGTTTACATTCACTACATGATAACAACTTTGATTAGGAGATTGAACCACCGACCATGGTTGTTGTTGAGTTACATTTGCATCGGGAGTAACATAATTATTGAACTCTTCACAACATTGTCCGTTTACTAATGGATCAATAATATCAAATTCCATATAACCAGCTTCCTTTAATGTTGCATTATCTTCATCAGCCTCTACATCAGGTATCTGTTGAGGGGAATGGGAACTATTTGCTCATGTAATGAATGCCGACAATTTCTTGAATCTTCCCTCTTTTTTTCTTTTTTATTTTCTGCTTCTTCCAGTGTAAGCACCTTCCTTGTTGACTTTCGACCTCTATTATGTACATTCCCCATTGAAATCCACCCAAACCTGTACAAAACTATGGAATTATGTAAGTAATGATTAAATTGCACGTTGAATAGTTCTCTGTGTGCGGGTTCAGACGAATTATGTCTTTTGATATAGTAAACCTAGTCCACAGCACACAACCCAACATTTTTTATACAACACAATATTTCATATGTGATATAACGCACCTCTGATATATCGCATATGCGATATTGATACAATGTTTTTTAATTAATGGGCATGTTTTTTTACATGATCTCCAAAACAAATATGCGATATATCACATACACGATTTAGTGCATATGGGATATATCGCATATGTGATTTAGTGCTCACTGAATATGCAATTTACATTTATCTATGCTCATCAAATATTAAAATATTAAATATCAAATGCATTTCAAACTTGGACTGAAATATGTTAAACTTCTATAACGAATAGTATGACTATGGTGACGATGATTATGAGGATGATGATGACTATGATGGTGATGATAATTATGATGATGAGGATGATGACTATGATGATGAGGATGAGGGTGATGAAGATGAGGGTGATGATGATGATGATGATGATGATGATGAGGATGAAGGTGGTGATGATGATGATGATGATGGGGATGATGATGATGATGATGACGATGATGATGAACAATGATGGTGATGATGAACAATGATGGTGATGATGAGGAGGAGGATGACTATGATGATGAGGATGAGGATGAGGGTGATGATGATGATGATGATGATGATGATGATGATGCCAATGATGATGATGATGAGGATGAGGGTAATGATGATGATGATGATGATGAGGATGAGGATGATGATGATGATGACGATGATGATGAGGATGGTGATGATGATGAGGATGAGGGTGACGATGAAGATGATGATGAACAATGATGGTGATGATGAGGAGGATGATGACTATGATGATGGTGATGAGGAGGATGACGGTGATGATGATGATGATGATGACCATGATGATGATGATGAGGATGAGGATGAGGATGAGGATGAGGATGATGATGATGATGATGATGATGACGACGATGATGGTGATGATGATGACGATGACGATGATGGTGATGATGGTGATGATGATGATGATGATGATGATGACGATGATGATGATGAATACTGATGGTGATGAGGAGGAGGACGATGATGATGATGATGATGACCATGATGAGGATGATGAGGATGAGGGTGATGATGACGATGATGATGATGAGGATGATGATGATGATGATGATGATGATGAGGATAAGGATGGTAATGATGATGAGGGTGACAATGAAGATGATGATGAAAAATGATGGTGATGATGAGGAGGATGATGACAATGATGATGATGATTAGGATAAGGGTGATGGTGATGATGATGGTGATGATGATGATGATGATGATGACCATGATGATGAGGATGAAGATGAGGGTGATGATGATGATGATGAAGATGATGATGATGATGAAGATGATGATGATGATGATGATGATGATGATGATGATAACGACGAGGATGGTGATTATGATGATGATCATGAGGATGATGATGATGGTGATGATGATGATGATGATGATGATGAGGATGAGGGTGGTGGTGACGATGAGGATGCTAAGGATGATGATGATGACGATGAAGATGATGATGAACAATGATGGTGATGATGAGGAGGATGATGACTATGATGATGATGATGATGAGGATGAGGGTTATGATGATGATGATGATGATGATGATGAGGATGAGGATGATGATGATGATGATGATGAGGATGATGAGGATGAGGATGAGGGTGACGATGAAGATGATGATGAACAATGATGGTGATGATGAGGAGGATGATGACTATGATGATGATGATGAGGACAAGGGTGGTGATGATGATGATGATGATGATGGCCATGATGATGATGATGATGAGGATGAGGGTGATGATGATGATGATGATGATGATGATGATGAGGATGATGATGATGATGATGATGATGATGATGATGATGAGGTTGAGGATGAGGGTGGTGATGATGATGATGATGAGGATGATGATGATGATGATGATGATGATGACGATGATGATGAAAAATGATGGTGATGATGAGGAGGATGATGACGACGACGATGATGATGATGATGACAATGATGAGGATGATGAGGATGAGGGTGGCGATGATGATGATGATGATGAGGGTGGTGATGATGATGATGATGATGATGGTGATGATGATGGTGATGGTGATGATGATGATGATGAAGGTGAGGGTGGTGATGATGATAATGATGATGAGGATGATGATGATGATGAAGATGATTATGAACTATAAAGTGAGAGCATTTTAGACCATATCACAAGATAGGAAATCTACTCAATAGGTGGATCATGATAGTTATATTTATATGAGGCTTGGTTAAGCTTTATAAAATCCATTCGTAATTTAATTCACCTCTCTTATTCCTAATAGGAATAAGCACTGCAAATATACCATTGTATAAAGAAAACTTTTCAACTCTTTTGTACTAATTGTTCCTGTGCTAGATGAATACTTCACAAATTTCAATTGAGATGGTTTAATATTTGATTTGAAGGGAATAACATGTCGAATAATACTTGTTATTCTCATAATTTCAAGAGTAACATAGTGGTGTGATTTATCTCTATTTTTTACTAACAGAACTCAAAAGTATATCCATAACTCATGTATGTAAGTTGTTTGAATACTTAGTAAGATCGACCTTCTCATTGGAAGTTGCCCGGAGACATAGCTCAGGAGGGGTGAACCTTGTTATCATTTGTTGTTTGCAATTTTATGGTTTTCATACTTATTTATGTGCTTATGTGTTTCAATTAAGTATTTAAAATTGTTCGGTTAAATTATTTTTAATAAGTTAATCATTAAAGTTGTTTACATGAAATTAATGGTTAAAATATCCTTTAAAATTTAGATTAGGTTCGAACTTTCAACTTTTGATGTGTCATCGTTTTGGAATCAGAAGTTGGGAGCATAGTTTGTAATGCTTGCTTGTTGGTTCTGACTTTCAGTGTGACTATGTTGGGAATCAAATTTCAGGAAAGTAAATCATCTTGCTCGTTTGTTGGTTCTAACTTCCGAATTCTAAGATTTTGACATCGGGAATCAAAAGTCAGGAGCATAAACAATTATGTTTTCAATGTGGTGTTGATTCTAGACTTCTAAAGTGTTGATCACAGAAATTGGATGTTGGGATGGCCTTTTTTGTTTTGATGGTGTTGCTAGTGCCAATTTATGAATCCTGATTGTATGGACTTCAGAAAAGTCAAAAAGGTAAGAAAAAGTTCACAAATTATAATTTAGACATCGAAAGAGAAATTTGACCATTAGGATTTATTAAAGGGGTTAATTAAAGAAACAATTGATCAATATTAAGGGATTAATCTACCTTTCACATGTGTTTAAGGATTATGGAATCATATTTGGATTTATTGGGAAAAAAATAGAATCCAATCTCGCTCAATGTTCTTCTGATGGCTATTTTGATGAATGAAGGAATAATAAAATGGTATCAAAGGAAGAAATTTTTATGTTCGATCAATTCATGAGTATCTCATCACCTCAAAATCCACCTGAGGTGGCCAGGGATGCTACATAGAAGAAGTTAACTGGACTATTTAAAGCACATAGAGTAATTTGGATGAGTTTTAAGGTTGAAAATTGGCAACAAAATATTTAGTCTCCCTTAGGCCCCCTTTTATCTTCCATTGTGATCGAATCATAGCCCTTGTAGTGCTCTTCCCATAAGCATATTGGTCTATTTTATTATTTCTGCAACATACTATTTACATATATTTCATGTTAGAATGACAAGATAACCATACGGTCCAAATAAAAATTTATACATCGTACATGCCTAGCCATTCAATAGTCGAGCCTTGGGTCTAAGCTCTGTGCTAGGAATCTATACGAGCATATTTACACCATTTAAAAAACTTGGACTAAATACATTCCAAGTAAAAATTAGGGATATTACAATTTCATATTTCGATATTTCCTCATGCATATCTCTATTATCCTTCGATGACACCAGTCTTGGAAAATAGGAGGAAACTTTTGTTGAAATATTGTAATTTCAAAGGATATTCTAAATACATTTTACTGATGTAACCCAAGGGAGATGCTATTATTCCTCCAAAGGGGTGGTACTATTGTATTTGGTCATCATAGAGTCATGAGGTAAATCCTCCACTTGTGTAAGGTCTTTAGGACCCTAATAAATAATATAATATATAGTTTTGAGTCTTCCAAGGAGAAGTCGACCCAAAAGGTTTAGTAGAGTCGACTTGGTTAAGGTAAAATTTAGTTGAGTCATTATGTATAAATAGAGGAGTCGCGGTTCTTATTTGAACACAAAATCACTCACTTGAGTAGCACATAGGAGAGAGAGAGAGAGAGAGAGAGAGAGAGAGAGAGAGAGAGAGAGAGAGAGAGAGAGAGAGAGAGAACAAAAGGAGGAGAATGCCTATTTTTGGGGTTGTCTTTTATACATCTTATATAGAGGAAGTTTTGTTGGGTTTTCTTCCCCTTGAGGTTTTCCAAGGATAAATGTTGTGTCTATCTTGTGATTGTGTTTCTATCAATGATTCTTGATATGGTGTTGTGATTTTTAATTGAATACTATTGAATCTAGTCTAGAATATGAAATATTAACATGGTACAAGAGTTAACCTGATTAGAGTAGCTTTCACAAAGTGAAATTCTCTCTTCTCCCTCTCTAGAAGACATTAGGGTTTCGTCAAAAGTTGCAGTTTTGAATATCTTATTGCATAGAAATTTTCACCCTCCAAGAGTGCATTTATTAATACCTAGATCGATGTTTTTGGGTGGTTGGATCTCTGCAAAAGCCAAACCCTAGTTTGGTAGTGAACAAGAAAATTGCAGTGAAATAGAACCAGAAATACTGCAATGTTGTACCCTCGCAAGTAGGATTTGAATACTAAAGATCAGGGATCTCCAGAAAGCAGTTGGATCAACCAACTCACCTCCTTCAACCACATCTATTAGTAAGTTCAGTCTCCTATTTTGATCAATTTAATTTTTAAGTGACCTATTGGACAGGATGCCACCAAGCACTAAGCTTGAGGACAAATTGGAAGGCCTAGAAAAATTCCTATCTTGGAAGTATAGGATTGGCCTCATTCTGAAAGGGAATGGTCCTAATAAGTACATCAAGGATGAGATTGCAGAACCTGAAGAAAATGAAGTGAAGGATAAGCATGAACATGACCTAATCAAGGTAATGAATATCATTGTTGATTCTATCCAGGATCACTTGATCCCTCAGGTGCCATCTAAGAAGACACCTAAGAAAATGTATGTTGCACTTTCCAGAATGTATGAAGGAAGGAACATCAACATAAATATGAATTTGAGAGCTCAATTGAAGGGCACCAAGATGAGAAAAGGATAATCTATTAAATGTTATTTCATAAGGGTCTCCTAGTTCAAAGAGAAGCTAATTTATATTGGAGATACCCTTGATGAGGATGAATTGGTTTTGACTACTCTCAATGGCCTCACTAGACCTTGGGATTAATCCATCCAAACTCTGTGTGCCATAAAAGAAAGTATGAAGTTTTACATAGTATGGTAAGATTGCATACAAGAAGAAGCTAGAGTAGCCAATAGAGAATCTCTCCTCATAGAATATGATCATGCTCTATCTACCCACACTAAAGGAAGAAAACAATGAAACTTCAAGAAGAGTAATCATAAGCCTTCAAAGAAGAAATTATGGAATAAGAAGGATTGCTCAAAGTATCAATGCTACAACAGTCATAAGATATGGCATATTGCTACATAATGTCTCTCACCAAAGAACAACAATAGAAAAAAGGCATCATGCTCATCTAGCTAAAGATGAGGATGAAAAAATACCTCAAAAGAGAACTAGAGGTGAAGATCTAAAAGAATATTTGTTATTATCTGCACTCTATGGGTCTGTAACACCTAGAAAAGATACATGGCTCATTGATAGTGGTGCCTCTAAGCAAATGGCAAGAAATAAGACAACTTTGTCAAAACTTGAAGAGAATAAATATCCCCAGAAGGTATTTTGGGAGATGACTATCAATATCCCATCAAAGGTATTGGTGAATCAATATACAAGCTTGACTCTGCGAACTCCATGAAGATGAAGGAAGTATTGTACGTACCAGGTTCGAAAAAGAACCTACTCTCCATCTCAGCTCTAGATAAGAAATGGTATAGAGTTGTTTTTATAGATGGACAAGTAGTTATGTGGTCCAAAGGAAAGAAACTTGAAGATGTTGTAGTCATTGGAGAAGAAGGAGGAGGACTGTACAAGCTCAAAGGACATCCAAGGAAATCCCTTTTCCATGAGACTACAAGATCAAGTGAACTATGGCATAGGAGACTTGCTCAATTCAACTACAAAGCATTTCACTATGTAATTAAGGTGATAACAGGGTTACCTAATCTGAAGATACAATATGAGGGAACCCACAAGGGATGTGCACAAGGAAAGAACATCAATAATACCTTTCCGAAAAGTGACACAAAGACTAAGGGTACATTGGAACTAATCCATTTTGAGGTATGTGGTCCTATTCCCTCCATATCCTTGAGTGGATATGAGTATTGTGTCACATTTATTAATGATTATTCAAGAAAGACTTGGATATACTTCTTGAATAATAAGAGTGAAGTGTTTGGGAAGTTTAAGGAATTCAAAGCCTTGATAGAGAACTAGTTAGAAAAGAGAATCAAGACACTGAGATCAAATAATGGTTGTTACAGAGAGAAACTTCCTGTGGCTTGGGGTGTACCACAACGGACAGATTTGACACTAGAAATCAATATTTCCCAATATTTAAGAGAAATCAAACATCTAACAGTAAGGGATACCGAATCGTACCTTGTTCGGGATGGTTGAAGTAGATCCCCATTGAGATTTTCCAATCACGCTTGCATACCAAGTTTGTTCTCTACAACAACAAACAAGACAAGCATTCTATATATTAATGTGTTAGACCTACTCTAGCATGTATATTCAATAATGTATAAGCAATTAAATACATCCATTGATTCAATATTCATATTCAAATGCACATAATTGGACATGAAAATATATTTCTATTAATAAAATCGGATATTACAATAGTGACAACATCTGTCGACGCGTCTACGAACCAGAGAAATCGAGTCCTCCACCTAGGACTCCACTACCTCAATCCTCCATCTCTCGATAGCAAGCTCATAGGAAAATAAAATCTTGGGAAGAACACAAAGAGATCCAAAGGTACAAAGCGATGCAGTCTTAAGTATAAGCAAACTGAGGCAACAATGGACAATAATTTCTTTGCTCTTCAATTTCTCCCTCCTTCAATGTGTCCAAGGGGTTCCTTATATAACAATCCAAAGAGGTAATGGAGGGGTCTGAGTGTTCTCAAGGAATTTGGAAGGCCAAGAGTAAAGTTATTCAGAATCATATGAGGAAAACTCTGAAATTATTTGGACTTATGCACACATCCTGATGTATGTGGGTTTGAGGTCAAAAGTCGCATATACACGTGAGTATGGGTTTAAAATCTGCGTACAACAATAAACAGGTGGTTTTTAGGGATGAACTTAGAACCTCAAAGTATAATATAATTCCATGGGGTATAAAGAGTCTGCAGAGGGACATGGAAGGCCATAAATATGTGATCAACCATGTGTGGTAAAATAATCTATAACATATGCCCCCTAATTTATGAGTTCATAGGGGTAACATGATGGTCTAAATACATTATAAAATCCATCCCATAATTGGAGTAATGAAGACCCAAGTGGAAGAACTAGCCACTAATTAGTACAATACAATGATCAATCTCTGCGTGTGACAAAAAATACATATAGCAGTCCCGAATACATAAGAGTACAATGTCCATGAATAGGCATGATATACAAAATGTGACATGTGTGGCCATCGCCACATACAATATACAATAGATCAAAATCTCCAAAGTGGATGAAGATATACAATGGATCAAGATCTCCATAGTGGATGAAGATATCTGATATGCACTGGAATCAAATCATGAGAGCTGATATCCCATGAACACTGGCACGATCAAGGAGGTAGCATACATGGAATGCCACCAAGCTGGAAGGTCTTCTACATAAACCACTAGAAGTACATTTTCTACAATGAAAATAGATGTGTCGAGGTTGAACATAGTAGTCCATCGTCTAATTACCATCCATTGATGTATACCATTTAACAGATGCGAGATCACCCACCAATAATGAAAATGGGAATCAAGGTACAGAGTACAATCTAACAAGTGTGAATAGATGTGTTGACGTTGAACACTTGGAAGAATTCATCAATCAGGGGACATTGATGTATTCCCAAAACTCTCGATGCAGAGAGAACCTACCACTGATGACTGTAAGTCTAAAGGCACTCAAATGAATCTAGACTCCAATTCCAGAATAAATGATCTGATGTCGATGGAATGGAATCCATTGGAAGGAGGACGTTAAGGAATCCCCCATAAACCAACATGAGGTAATCAGCAACGCTGTATAATGTGGAATAACTCAATGAGCAATATGTTCATGAACTAATAATATTACTGGGAATGACCAACATGCAAATTTAAGATAAATGAGGAATCATCGACTCACGCTTCAACTTCATTCAAACGAGAGCATAAGGAAAGTGGTAAGTGAAGGTAGGTAGCATGGACTCGATATGAAAACTGGGTCATCTTTGTGACACAAGAGGCATCAACAGAGACTCCATAAGGACTGGAAGCATAACTAGTCAGTGGAGATCAAATTAGAGTAACGAGTACAACTCCTAAAGTCAAACTAATAACCCAAACAATAGAATGGATATATATTGCTCTGTTTGAAGGCGAAACGACTAGCCTACTACCAAAGATAACATATTTTCTTGTCCAACTTTTTATGTTCTCTTATTTTTTTGTACTTTTTTAGATATTATGAAAATCTTGAAAAACAATAAAAGTGCTTTATAGTACAAAGCTAGGAGGAGACAAGTGTCAGGAACAGGGACATGATCATAAGTCCCAATTGGTGAAATAGATTATGATGAAACCTATGGTGTTGGAATAAGTACATGCGAGGCTACCTCAATGCGAAGTTTCAGACACATAGGAATAGTAATTTTGGTCCGATCGCAGAAATAGTATGAGGCATTTCTGTAGAAGAAATTGGAAAACTAGGGCTTCCTATTCCGAGAGCTTCCCTCCACTGTTTTCAGAAAAGGAGTACATTGGAAAACTCACCTTGAAGAGATATATCTTTCTATCCAATCAGATCTAAAAGGTTCCAAGTTTTGAAAATTAGGGTTTCTCTGACAAACCCTAGTTCATCCAGCTTTAGAACCAGAACGGACACCTCAAATTGGTAAGATCTAATATTTTTCTATTTTAATTTGAGGTTATCATTTCAAAGTGATCTATCACATCAGCTTGAAGATAAGCTTGGTGAAGTCGATAACTTTCAAGCATGGAAGTGTATGATCTCTTTGAATAAAATGAATTGGACACCCACATGAGTGGAGAGGTTCCAATTCCAGAGGGAGATGAGGATAAAATCCTTACACAAGAAGAACTTGGTCAAGGCCAAGAAGATCATTGTTAATTCAATCATGGATCACGTTGTACCACAAGTGTCTTCCCTAAAGACACCAAATATGTTTGATTCCTTGACCAAGCTATTTTAAGGGAAGGACATAAATCAAAATATGACCTTAAGAAACTAGTTGAAGAAAGTGAAGATCCAAAATGTAAAGACCATACAGTCATACTTTACAAGGGTCTCTCAAATCAAAGAACAACTTAAAGTGGTAGAAGAAGAAGTGGAGAATGCAGAAGTGGTGATAGCCACCTTGAATGGTCTCGTAAGATCATGGGATTCATTCATTCGAGGAATGTGTGCTAGAAGGAAGTGATTACTTTCAGTAGAATCTGGGAAGAAGAAGAAGGTCGACTCATAAGAAGAGAAGAGAAGATGGGAGCAATATAATATCAAGCTCTCACCATCCAAAGAAGATCCCTCAAGCGATGAGGAATATGAAGGACTCAATTATTGGCGAACCTCTTATCCATATTGATAATTTGTATAAGAAATGATGAAGTCATGAATGAAGAAGATGATGATGAAGACGGATCAAGAAGGAGTCTACCCACGAAACAAATAAAGATAAGTTTTTCATTGTCATTTCATGATTGTTTTGTTATGCATTTGTTTATATTGAGTCAATGTATTATGCATGATGGAATGTTTGCATTAATGACATATACTACTAATATGCATGTGATGGGTAAGTATCTCATGGTGCTATACAAATCTCCATTGCTACTTATCTAGAATGAAACCTATTTGCTGACATATTGGATTAGTGCCCAATCTCAATGTTGTCCTGGTGGAGATGGAAGGCATCTAGAAAATTTTCCGTGAGATATGTATGAATGTTGTATTGGCTAAAGTAGTTGCATGATCATATATTTATGCATAAGAATTTTCCAGTATGAATATTCCTTATGAAATGTTTCTAACCATACAAATGCATTTGACTTGTAGGAAAGATCGCATACATAATTGCCTACAAGCAAAGAAGGATGAGACTTGTTCCAAAGAACAAGTGACGACGATTCAAGATGAAGAATAATATGACGAATGTGTCATTGATGCAGAACCTTCTAGCAATGAAGAAGTAACCAAGAAGAAAGGGAAGGCCAGTTCAAGAAGAATAATGTCTAGGATGCAGTATCGATACATGAAGGGAAGTTCATAGTTCCATAATGTAGTAGATGGAAACATCGTGCGATACAAGTCAAGATTCATAGCATGAGGATTCTCACAAAAATAAGGCATAGACTACGAAGAGACATTTGCAGCCAGTGGGAGTTGAGACACATGACAGGAAGAATCATGTGTGCAAATGAAAGAAGGCCTTGTACAAGTTCAGAAGACACCCATGAGATAACACATACATGATGAGATTGATGAAGATCTTAACCTTTGATACAAGGTTGAAGATGAAAGCCTATAAAGGATGACAAGCTCACACATGGGTGCGAGAAGAACTTTTGAAAAAATTCAAATATAGAGGATCTTGGTATCCAGTGACCCTAGATGGATACATAGAATATTAGTAGTAGAGGAAGCTACTTGTCACTCCAGTACATAATGTTTCAGTGAATAGAGTACGAAAGACAGAGGGAGTATGATGCTTCAGAGGGAGTGACTGCAGAAGATCCTGAGGTTCGACATGATACGACAAAATGAATAGATTACTAATGACTCTAGGATTTACTAAGAGTAAAGTGGATTCCAACCTTTGCTTCAAGGTTAAAGGAGCAAGACTAGTGATGCTCCTGTTATGTGTCGATGCACTATTTTCTAGGCATGGAGGTGTGATAGAATGCGGATGGAATATTCCTTGGGAAAGGGAAGTATGCAGTAGAGATACTGAAGAGGGTTAGGATGATGGACTACAAGGCCATGAAAACACCTATGGCATCGAACCTGACACTATTGAGTGATGCTTCATCAGAAGAGGTTGATGCTACGATGTATCGTCAGATGATTGGGTCCTTGATGTACCTGATGAACATGATACCTGATATTTTCTTTGCTATGAACACTTTGAGCCAGTTCCTGATAGATCAAAGACATGTTCACTTGATTGCTGCAAAGCATATTCTGAGGTACCTGAAGGGTATAGTTGATTATGGGCTCAAGTATGAGGTGAACCAGAATATTAACCTAGAGGGTTATGTTGATTTGAATTGGGTAGGAAGTGCCATCAATAGGAAGAGCACTTCAGGTTGTTGCTTCAGTATGGAATTAGGTGTGATCTCTTGGTTTAGCAGGAAGTAATCTTGTGTGACACTGAGTATAGCTGAAGCAGAGTATGTCACAGCTTTTTCAGATAGTTCTGAGGTAGTATGGCTGAGGAAGCTACTGTCTGGTTTATTTGATCTCCAGTTGGATGTTACTTGTATACATTGCGACAACGGGATTTGTGTGAAGTTGCTGGAGAACCCGGTGTTCCATCACAATTTGAAGCATATCGAGATCAAGTATCACTATATCAATGATATGGTGCAGAGTGGAGTAGTGAAGTTCCAGTATGTTGCGACAGGCAAATAAATAGTTGATTTGTTGACAAAGCCATTAGCTAGAGTGAAGTTTGAGTACTTCAGGGGGAAGCTTGGTGTTCTCCAGATCGAGGTTCCCTCCAAAGGGAAGTGATGAGTCTGTGAGCCATTCTGACATGGTAAGAGGATTGGTTCCTTCCATGGTTAGATGTAAGGGATGAGCCATTCTGTCATGGTGAGAGGATTGGTTCCTTCCATGTCAAATGTGAGTGTTGAGCCATTCTGATGTGACTGTAGGATTGGTTCTTACATGATCAGGTATAAGCACTAAATGCCATTATTGGAACGGAGGAACTTGGTCAGTTACCAGGAAAGATTAGCCTGGGAATGAGTGCCATTCTGATGTGACTGTAGGATTGGTTCCTACATGATCAGATGTGAGTACAGAGCCTTTCTAACAATTGTTGTCAGATGTAAGTGCATATCCCTTTCGGCATGAAGGATTGTTTCGTCACATGGTCAGATATGTGTGCTGATCCTTTCTGACATTGGTTGTCATATCTAAGTGCAGATCCTTTCAGCATGGAGGATTGGTTCCTTGCATGGTCGAATGTAAGTGTTGAGCCTTTCTAACATTGGTTGTCAGATGTGAGTGTTGGGCCTTTCTGACAAGGTTGTGGGATGTGTTCCCAGGTGGTCAGATGTGAGTGTTGGGCATGCCTTTCTGATATGATTATAGGATTGGTTCCTACATGATAAGACATAAGTACTGGGTGGGCCATTCTAACTTAGGGTTAGATATAAGTGCTGGAAGAAGACCTACATGGAGGCTAGGCCTACAACTAGCATGGAAAAGGGTTGGATTTTTAGAACTTCCTATGACGAGAAGAATCAAGAGATACCACCCGTAATGATGATCCAACAGAAATGTTCCAGAACCAGAGATGATCCATATCGAGTGATGATCCAGATCCAGTGAGGATGATCTAGATCGAGTGATGATCAAGATCCAATGATGATTATCTAGATCGAGTGATGATCTAGATCCAATGATGATCCAAATCAAGTGATGATCCAAATCTAGATGAAGATGACTTGAAGATGAAAATGACAAGAACTCAATGATGATCGAGATGATACAGAGAAAAAGAATTGTGCTGATAAATTGTGTCGAGAGAATACCTTCCTAGTTAAGAGGGAGTGTTGATGTAATTGTAACTTCAAAATGTATTCACTTTTATTTCTTATGTATTGAACCCAGATGTTTATTCCGGGAAGTGTTTGTAATTTAATTGAGTCATTTCATGCCCTAATTTTTTGATGAGGCATTTCTATGATGTAAACAAGTCATGTCAAGTCATTGTGGGTAACCCTCCTATTGGTCAAGGGTTAAAGTTCCCGCAGTTGTGGTGCCTTAGGGTTATTAAACTATCCTCAAGAATTCGATGCTAGATGAGTCATTGTAAGTAGGGGAAATAGTCCCCACCATTGTGTTAAGGATAACCCTCCTTGTTGGTCGAAGGAGGCAAAGTCCCCACAAGTTATGGGGTACTAGGGTTATTAGACACTCCCAGAGATGTCAGATCTAGTAAGTAATTGTTAAGTGAGGTGGACATGTTGGAGTGGGATTCAAGTGAACGAAAGAATATAAATAGAGAGTGAGCCTTTCTATTAATCACATACATACACTCACTCATTGGGGTGCATGAGTGAGAGAGAAGTTGTTGGGACAAGAGAGAGGCTACTACTATCGGGAGATCATCTTTATGTTTTCAGGTTTTACTTTTGGTGCTGATTCTATCTCTGAGGAAGTTGCGGGGTTTTCTCCTTTATGGTTTCCCTGAGGAAAATTCTTTGTGTCTCTTGTCTCTTGTGTTTTATTGTTGTGCATGTTATTCTCTCAGTTAAAGATCCTAATATCATAATGATAGCTTGAAGGATAAAAATCTAACACAGGAAAGCTCTACCATTCACACAATACCACTTCTAACTGCAACATGAAGGTTTCCTGATATTGGAGAATGGGTTCAAACCTAAGGTTAAAGTGAAATGGTCATAATGCAATGCATAACTCAATCGGATATGTGGTCCTAACCTATATGCCAGTTCAAAATTATACCTGTCATGGGAACGAACATGTCAAAGCCTTAGAGACAGTGTATGAAAAATGGACCCTACATGATGACAATATTACTCTGAAACAACTAGAAATGGGTAGTAAGGAGTCCAAACTATAGGATATAAGAAGGATTGATCATGACAATTGCATCCAAAGTAAAAAGTGTGGTGGACGATGGGACATAAAAATGAATGTAAAGTGTAAACCCAATGTTCATGTATCCACTACCACACCTGTGAGGGTGAACACTAGAGTTAAGAATGGATGAAGGGAGTGAAAATCCTCCCCAAATGGAGTAGAGGATGGAATATGACCAATCATAAATCTATGACCAAGGTCGCAGGTTGTGGTTCCCTCGAGTACAACACCAGGGTCAGCACTAGGAATTGGAGTGGGTGACAGGATACTAGTAGTAATATCAAGAATGCTGAACACAAAAGGAATAGAAATCAAGAGAACATAAATATAATCAAGTAACCATGATCCCTAAAGAAAAATAACACACAAAGATCAAACCCCTAAGAAAATATACCACCAAAATACAAGCAAACCAAGGGGAGGATATGTGAGCTCCCAAATGCAGCAGGTATGTCTATCCTAAGAGAGGCTCGAAACTCTTCTACACTACAAGCAGAGGTACATAACCAATTATAGTGGCCCTTAGCTTCAACGCATAAAGTGACTCTGCTATCTGACCCCTACCTGGCCAGGACAACTATAGAATAAATTATGGAATTACCTCCTGCGGTACCTAGGTAAGGAAACTGAGGTCACCCCAATATAATCAATGCTCAGGAGGACATTCATAGGAGATATCAACCATATGGATAGGGTAGAAAATCCCAAAGCCTGAAAGCGCAACTGGTATCCCAAGGGTGCACCAATCAATGCCTCAAAGGCCCCTAGATACGAATATGATCCTGGAAATATCTCCAGCACTTACAAAAGTGACCAAGGGCTATCCCAATCACAATTGCTTACGCCACCTCATGCTTGAATTCTTTGTAAGAGGAGATTCCTCAGAAACACTAATTATACTAAATATTTCTCTCTCCCTCCCTTGGACAGACACCTAATTGTTGTTGTTTAGTAGTCTTGGAGAATTGACTCACAATGAACTATTCCAAGACTCTAACACCTAATCTTGTTGGTGAACCCTATAAAATAAAAATGTGTAGTTCATTTTAATTAAAAATTGATTTAAATGGTTGTGATTACTCAAAAGGAAATGGTCGTGCAACTAATGATATTATGACTCAGGAATGAAATAAATATGCACACCTAACAAACCATGCCAAGTGCAAATCTGTCGAATGAAAAATGGGGTATGCCACTACATGAGATGCATAAAAAATCATTCCTTTCCAAATTCCAATGCAATCCTTCCTATATGAAATCCTAAACACAACTCTCATCCAATCAGTCCAATGCAAGTACCTCCTTAAATCCATAAGTGAGATGGAAGTACGAATGCAACTATTTAATTTTTTTGAAAATGCAATAAAATTCATTAAAATTCTCAGTCTCTGCAGCAAGCATCAAACAAAAGACAAAAATACTAATGCACTAATGGAAAAAAAAAGGGAGATAAATGACTAGAACTACTTCAAATAAAAATCAATGAAAAATCAGTCTCTGGTCACAAAAAAAGAAGTCAACAGAAAACATCAATACCTAAGAAGACCGAACCACACTCACAACCCACCCAACAACTACCCACAACATCAAACTCAACAAAAAGGGAGGATGTACACATTTTTTCCAAGAAAAATAGTGTATGTACGTGACTTTGGCCAAAAACCTGCATGTATACATGACTTTTGGCCAAAACCCTGCGTATGTACACAACTTTTAGACAAAATCCTACATATACAGAGAAGACAATGATAAAAATCAGGCCAAGTGTCAAACCAGTATAGGAGAGTGTCAATGGATGAAAATACTGCTAAATGGGACACAGAAAAAAGGAGAAATAGAGAGCAAGTCAAGCACATTGTACCCCCAATCCATAAATAAAAACAACTAGGAACCTCCCAAGTATGGTCGCCAATTCTGTTATGAAGAGAAACTTCCTATGGCTTGGGGTGTACCACAACATACAACTTTGACACTAGCAATCAATCTTTCCCAATATGCAAGGGAAATCAAACATATAATACTAAGGGATACCGAATCATACCTTGTTTCGGATGGATGGAGTAGATCCCCATTGAGCTTTTCCAATCACGCTTGCATACCAAGTTTGTTCTCAACAACAACAAACAAGACAAGCATGCTATATAGTAATGTTTTAGACCCACTCTAGCATATATATTCAATAATGTATAAAAAATTAAATACATCCATGGATTCAATATTCATATTCAAATCCACATAATTAGATAGAAAAATATATTTTTATTAATAAAATTAGAGATTAGAATAGTGACAACCTCTGTCGGCACGTCTACGAACTGGAGAAACTGAGTCCTCCACCTGGGCCTCAACCACCTCAATCCTTCATCTCTCAATAGAAAGCTCACAAGTAAACAAAACCTTCGGAAGAAAACAAAGAACTCCAAAGGGACAAAGGGATGCAAACTCAAGTATAAGTAAACTCAGGAAGTAATGGACTATAATCTATTTTCTCTTCAATTCCCCCTCCTTTAATGTATCCAAGGGGTTCCTTATATAGCGCTCCAAAGAGGTAATGGAGGGCCCAATACGAGCATTCTAAAGGCATTTGGAAGGCCAAGAGTCAATTTATTCAGACTCATATGAGGAAAAATACAAATTATTTCGACGTATGCACACATCCTAATGTACATGGGTTTGAGGTAAAAAGTTGTGTGTACACGCGAGTATGGGTTTAAAATTTGCGTACAACAATAAACATGTGTTTTTTAGCAATGGAATTGGAACATCAAAGTATAATAGAAGTCCATGAGGTCTAAATAGTCTACAGAGGGATAGGGAATTCCATAAATATGTGATCATCCATGTGTGGTAAAATCAGCCATAAGAATGGTGGAGAATGCACTTCAAAGCAATTTGAATCATTCTGTAAGGAGGAAGGAATCAAGAGGGAACTAACCACTCCCTATAATCCCGAACAAAATGGTGTTGCAGAAAGAAAGAATAGAACTATCATGGAAGTAGTGAAGACGATGATTCATGACCAAGACCTCCCTATGCACCTATGGGCTCAAGCTGCAAGAACAACTGTATATGTGAAAAATATATTTTCTCACAGTGCTCTTGGATTCAAGACTCCTGAAGAAATGTATACTAGAAAAAAACCTGAAGTAATCCATCTCAATATATTTGGTTTTCCAATAGATGTACATATTCTGAAAGAAAAGAGAACCAAATTGGATCCTTCTAGTAAGAAGGGAATATTTGTAGGATACTGTGAAGTCTCCAAATCCTTCAGAATATACATTTCAGGATTCCATCAGATCGATATTATTAGGGATGTAACATTTGACGAAGAGACAACTCTTAAGAATTATAGAAGGTGTCAGCTTGAAGAAGTACATTAAGAAGATGTGCCTCCCAAAAGGACATAAGCTGATCCAACTTTAGAAATAGTAGCATCAGAAGATCATGACATGCTAGAGCCTCAGGATCCCCCTACTATGGATATCTCTCGAAAGAGAAAACCAGTTTTCATAAGAGAAATCTTACACGAAGTAGAAATATATGGAGAACCAGCAGGATCAACACAAACCAGAAAAAGATCAAATCCATATTCCAATTATGTAGCTTTGATGTGTGACCTTGTAGATCAAGAACCCACAAGCTATGAGGAAGTTGCACAGAAGAAAGAATGGGTTGAAGAAATGACAAAAGAATACCAGTCAATCATGAAGAATGATGTTTGGGATATTGTTCCCAAGCCAGAAAAAAATAGTGCGGTATCTTTGAAATGGATCTACAAGATAAAACATGTTGCGGATGGAAGTATTGAAATGTACAAAGAAATTTTTGTCGCTAGAGGATTCTCTCAGAAAGAGGGGATCGATTATGAAGAGATATTTTCTCCAGTAGAAAGGTACACTTACATCAGAACTATCATGGCACCTGATTTCATGATGAAATGGGACACAAATGGATGTAAAGACAACCTTCCTTAATGCTGTGATTGAGGAAGAGTTTTACATTGAACAACCACAAGGATTTGAAGTTGAAGATAGAGCGACTCATGCATGCAAGTTGAAAAAGGATCTTTATGGACTAAAGAAAGCTCCTAGATCTTGGTATGGCAGAATTGATAGCTTCTTAACAAGCATGGGATCTACCATGTGTAAAGTTGATCGTAATATTTATATGAAGATTATGGATGATGAACCAATCATACTATTGTTGTATGTGGATGATCTATTTCTAACTGGAAATGAGAAACAGATTAAGTATTAAAAGAAGAAGTTAGCTGAATAATTCAAGATGAAAGATCTTGGATTGATGCATTATTTCCCAGGGATGGAAGTGTGGTGGAGACCAAAAGGAATCTTTCTTAATCAGGGAAAGTATGCAATAGAAATCTTGAAAATATTTGATATGTTGGATTGTAAAGAAATGGCCACACCCATGGACACCAACTTGAAGTTGTTGTCTGATGAAACATCTGATCTAGTAGGAATCACTCACTATAGACATATTATTAGGTTATTAATGTATCTGACAAACACAAGGCCAAATATATGATTTTCTATGAACAACCTGAGTTAGTATCTAGTTAATCCTATACGGGTTCACTTGGTAGACACAAAGCATGTGATGAGATAACTAAAAGGTATGATTGATTTGGGGCTATACTATGGGAGAGATCATGACTACAATTTGTATAAGTATATGGATTCATATTGGGAAGGAAGTTCTACAGACAGAAAGAGCACCTCGGGTGGACCTTATTGTCTAGGATATGACATGATATCATGGTTTAGTAAGAAACATTCCATTGTTTCTCTTAGTGAAGTATCTCGAGTGAAGTTTGAATAATTCTGTGACAAGCTTGGTTTAGTTTGAAAGGACTTTCCTCACAAGGAGGAAAAGTGATGGGACTACAAATGATGAAGAAATGGACCTTCTTCAAAAAGGAATATCAAGTCAAAGACATGGACCCTCCTTGGAAAAAGGGGGATTAGGCTAATAATATGAAACTTCCCAAGAAAGGGGGAGTAACGGTGAGATTGACATCAATGATGGATGAAAATGATGATGATGGTCTGACATTTATTTTTGGATGATAGTATCCTCTCTTGAGGATGGCAGGTATAACACTATGTCCATGAGAGTGGTCCTTACTAGCTAAGGACGCCCCTGCAGATCCTACTCTCGCATGGAGAGTACCCACATTCACTTGTGGACAATGATATCCTCTCTTGAGGATGGAAAGTATAAAACTATATGCATGATAGTGGTCCTTACTAGTTAAGGATGGCCTTGCAGATGTTACTCTTGCATTGAGAGTACTTACATTCAGTTATGGATATCGTAGATTAAACACTCGCTCAGGAGTGGTCCTAACCTCCATGGTATGGATTCTCTACAATGAGTCCTCATAGATGACAAGAATGACATTATGTATGCATTTAAGATCTTCCTTGAAGACTATACTCTTGTCTGGAGAGTATGCCTACATTCATATGTAGATTCCATAGAATAAAACTCACTTGGGAGTGGTCCTAACCTTAGTGGTATGGATGCTCTATGATGATTCCTCACGGATGTCATAGTATAACACTCACTTGGGAGTGGTCCTAACCTATGTTGTATGGATGTTCTATTATAGGTCGATAATGTGTATGTGGTTTAGATATGCTTTGCAAACAATACTCTTGTTTGGAAGAGTATCCCTACATGCAAGTGTAGATACCATAGTATAACACTCACTTGGGAGTGATCCTAACCTATGTGGTATGGATGGTGTACGATGAGTCCTCATGGATGATAGGGCCAGAACTGGGTGTGTTCGAGATCTACATTTAGTTGTAGACAATTCAGCTAAGTGATTTCATGGATCATGTTGATGGAGGATTGCATCTTCCTTGGAATCAGGTCCTAAAGTGAACATGACTGATAATACCGCAAATAGATCATATGTATTGCAAGTAGCATGGAGGAAAAGGATTAAGTAGATAGAAGTATAGTAGAAAAGGGTCAAGTAGATCGAAGTACAACTGTAAAGGATTGAAAGAATCGTAGTACAACTGCAAAGGATCGAAAAGATCGAAGTACTGTTGCAAAAGTATTGAAAGGATCAAAGTGCTCCTAAAAAGGGTCACGAAGATCAAAATGTTACTACATAATATTGAAGTGATGCTACAAAGGATATAGAAGATTGAAGTGCTGCTGCAAAGGATCGAGCCTGATCGAAGTGTTGCTACAAAGGATCAAGAAGATGGAAGTGTTGCTATAAAGGATCAAGAATATCGTAGTGTTGCTACAAAGGATCAAAGTACTACAAAGGATATAGAAGATCAAAGTGCTTCTACGAAGGATAGAAATATCCAAGCGTTGTTGCAAAAGGATCAAGTGATCATGTGATGCAGAAGATGAAGAGTAATTATTCCAGTAACTGATTGTGAAAACTTCGTGTCAAGTATAGATGTATTACCTCGATGTACTATTGTAATTATTGTCTCTCTATTCTCCTATAGTCTGTGATGATGTTGTCAATAGAATAACCTTCTCGTTAAGGGGGAGTGTTGAAACATTGTAACTTCAAAGGATATTCTAAATTTGTTTTACTGATGTAAGACAAGAGAGATGTTATTATTCCTATGGAGGGGTGTTACTATTGTATTTGGTCATCATATATTCATGAGGTAAATCCTCCACTTGTGTCGGGCCTCTAGCACCCTCATAAATAATATAAAATAATTTTTTGAGTCTTCCAAGGAGAAGTCAACCCAGACAGTTTAGTGGTCCAACTTGGTTGGGGTAAAAGTCAATTGACTCATAGTGTATTAATAGAGGATTTGTGGTTCTTATTTGAACACAGACTCACTCACTTTAGTAGCACATAGGAGAGAGAGAGAGAGAGAGATAGAACAAAAGGAGGAGAACAATTGTTTTTGGGGTTGACTTTTATACCTATTATATAGAGGAATTTTTTCTTAGTTTTCTTCCCCTTGAAGGTTTCCCAGGATAAATGCTATGTCTATCTTGTGATTGTGTTTCTATCAATGATTTTTGATATGTTGCTGTGATTTTGAATTGAATACTATTGAATCTAGTCTATCATATGAAATCTTAACATTATTTACATATATTTCACATTAGCAAGAAAATCTAGCCATATGCTCCAAATAAAAATTTATACATCATACATTCCTAGCCATTTACTAGTCCATCCTTGGGTCTAATCTATGCGCTAGGAATATATACTAGCATATTTAAACCATTTACATAACTTTGATTAAATACATTCCAAGTAAAAATTGGGGATATTACAATTTCATGTTTCGATATTTCCTCATGCATATCTCTATTATCCTTTGATGACACTAGTCTTGTAAAATAGGAGGAAACTTTTATTTTCTCTCCAATATTTGCACCTTTGAGGTATTGATAGATTTTTTCAAGATCTCTAAGCTAAATCTTAGAAAGTTTCAATATTCTCACCTTTCTCATCTTCAATTTCGTAGATAGAATTAACTTTCTACTTGAAATTATCAAATTGATTAAAATAGTCAATATTTTTATCCCCAAGATCTAACTATGTAGCCCTTATCTCCAATATCAGTTCAACCTCCCTATCATTAAGTCATTTTTACTTTTAAATTCTAAATTTCTTAAGTATTAAAAACTCCTCCTCATTGAAGACAACATAAATATTCCTACTAAAATGTCACCAATTTTGTAATCGTGTTCCTTGAATGATTTATCCTTATACATGTATTTTCTATCTATACATATGGAAACCTTCTCATTTATAGCCTTTAATGAATTGAAAATTTGTTCTTTTGTAGAGATCCCATCATTCATATTCTCACTTATTTGGTTTTGTTTCAAAACAAATTGGAACACTTCCTTTTGGAGCCAACTTGAGTTAGGGAGTTCCATGATTTTGATCATTCCCTTGAAAGTGAAGAAAAATTGGGCATTGTTCAAATACCCTACCCTTCTTTATCCCAAATCTATATTTTCCCACTTTCTAGAAGAGATCCATTGAGATTTAAAATCAATCAAGTATTTTAGACACAACTTACTTATCAATCGTATCGTTCCATCAAGTAGGTTCAAGAGAAATAGGTTGTAGATATACTAAACCATCCAATTGAATTTAATGTAAAAAGAAGTCTATCAGTCTATCCTCCTTGGTAGTATCCTACTAAACCTTAGGTCTATTGAAGGTAAAGTTTATGTCTCAACCAATTATTAAACTACCCTCTATTACAACCTACATCTTAACAATTAATTGCCATATCCCTTAACAATTAGTCTAGCTCAATCTTTTATTGTAAAATTTTGTGTAAAAACCTAAAACTACAACATGAGTCAATAAAGTTAATGCTATAGTTATAACTAGTAATAATACAACTTGAAAGACCAACATAATTTTAAAAATAAGAATTCCAACCCTTGACTACGTACCCTACACTACCCCTCCACATAGTCCCCACAATATTAATATATTAGGCTTTTCAGCCTCTCATATTCTTGTAAGTGGAAGTCCTTTGTCCTTTTGGGTAAACTACAGAAACCATTACTCTTAATTAATTTGTATTGACTACCGAAACCTTTAGTGCAAAAAATTAAAATGATAACATGATTCAATTGGGTCCATGCTATTGTTCTAACTAGTAATAATACAACTTGAAAGAACAACATAGTTTTAAAATAAAAAAATTCCAACCCTTGAGTACCTACCCTAGACAACCCCTCCACATAGTCCCCACAATATTAATATATTAAGATTTTCAACCCCTTATATTCTTGTAAGTGTAAGTCCTTTTTCCTTTTGCTTGACTACTAAAACCATTACTTTTAATTAATAACATTTTTAAGTCTTTATGTTGACTACCGAAACCGTTACTCTTAATTAATAAAATTATTAAAAGACAAACCAATTTTGAAGTCTACTCTATATCATTGAATTGAATTTATGTTAATGTATTTGTTTAAGAATGAACCAAAGTACCCTGTCCATTAACTAAGGGAGAACCAAAACCCCCCAACTATATAAATAGATAAAGAAAATGGAATGGACCAAAGGTCCCTCGACCAAAAAACCCCTCAATTTAATTTAACTATACAAATTTTCATCCTTAGAGGTTTCTTAATTGAATGAGTCATAAACACTAATAATTTGTATTTTTAATTTTTGAATTTTCATTGATGCTAATCGCAAAATGGCAATTAAATGAATTAATAATTCCTCTTGGTGAGCAATTTTACCAAAAGGGAAAACTATTTAAATGACAAGCATGCTCATCTTCTTGATCCTCCTCAACAACAACAACATCATATTTTTGATCCTCGCCAGAAACACCAACAACATGAGCAAGATCATCTTCTTGATCATATCTGATATTGTATTCTAAGCCTCATCTTCTCGATTCACCAACAACAGCAAGTGCAACAACAGTAGTCACTAGTGGATATTATGGCGATTTGTATAGGTCTTTCAAACGATTTAGGTTGACAGTGCATGCTAAGAGTGTATTAAAAATCCCATCCCAACCTGAGAGCTGCTTGCAGAAGCTGGGAGGCGAGGGTGAATAGCCTCGGCTTCTATCGAGATAGAAAGAAACTCAGGACCACCCAACAATGTATATGTTTTTTCGAGTTCTATTTTTCCAATGATGAATAATTTGATGAAGAATATGTGGTTATTGTGTATGACCCTTTGCAAGGCACTTTGGAACCACTCCCTCCCTTTCCCCACTTTTTGAGTCTTCATCATCATGGAATTCCAATCGATTGTGCTTGCATTTTTGTTTATCTAGTGCAAGCCTAAACAACACCCATTTGAGGAGTTGAAGCAACGCTTAAGTTTGGCACATGTCCTTACCTTACCAGAGATGCAACAACCCTTTGAGATTGAGATAAATGCTTGGCACTACATCGATGGTGTGGTCCTCAATTTGCATGGCCATCCCATGGCATATCACACTAAGACAATTTTAGATACAGTTTGCAAGAACCCAACCTATGACTAGGAAATGCACTACATATTCCCATCCTGCTACCAACATAAGCATTACATCCTTGGAAAAGAAACAATCATCCACACTAATCACAAGCCCTTGTAGTTCATGCAAAACTAAGGAAAGTTACAAAATGAATTCCAGAACAAGTGGTACAATTACTTCCATGAATTCCACCTGAACATTAAATATAAGAAGGGAAACACCAATCGATTCATCGATTTCCTCAATCGACCTCTAGTAGCATATTTAACCACAGTGCTCAAATATTGTGTCCACAAGACCTCTATCTATCCTCAACTATGTGAGAGTGATCCTAAGTTCACTCCCATATATGAATCCTTATGTGCAGGTACACCAGTGGAGGATTTTCATCTTTAGGAAGGAATTCTATGCCACCTGTGCCATCTCTGTGTTCCTTTGAGAGAGAATGTGAATATTATTTGGGAAGCGAATTACACTCGGGTGGAAGGGAAATTTGGAACTGAGAAGATAGTGGTGGTCTTGTAGGTGTACTTTTATTGGAACAAACTTCGACAAGACATTGGATGATATATCATATCCTGCACTGCCTATGCCATCGTGAAACCAACCATCAAATTGTAAGGATTGTACACCCTCGTTCCCACTCTAATTGGGACATGGGAATCCATCCCTATGGATTACATGTCAGGACTACCTTCAACTGAGCATGGTAATACCCATGATATACTCATGACCCTATGTACATCTCTAGAGATGGAGGTAAGGCCTAATAGTTCATTGAAATGCTTTCAAGTAAATCGAAGTAGTAGTAATAGTTCGAGTAGCGTTACACCACATAGTAAAATTGCAAGTAGTGGTCCTATAAATTCAAGTTAGTCATTACCCCCAAAGTATAGAATGGTGGGGGATTATGTGAAGTTAATTTTTGCCATGGAAATGGTTTAGAGGACCTAGAGAAACATTAATTCCTATGCAAAGCAGAGTGGACTATTAAGTAGGTCCAGGATAATGTTATTAAGAAATCCAGACAATCACGATTTTTAGGGGTCAATATATGGATTGGTATATGAAGTTCTATGTTGTTTCAGTGAGAGCTCCACAAAAGGCATTAGATAATATTAAGGCTGGGTTAAAATATGAGTTTAAAAGGCCAAAGTTAGATTATTATAGACTTGAAGGATACCAATATGTTGTCGACTGAATTTGTGTGGGACTTTGAATAAAGGTTCAATACTTTAATGGACAAGGTAAATGTTTGAATATTAGATGTACAACACAAAGACTGGTTTATAGCTTCTTTATTATTGCACTTCTAACTACCTTTGATGCAACAAAATATTGTATCTAAATATGAAGCACTATATATTTCCATGAATTTAGAGGCATCAATAATATAAGAAGCTCGTTCAAGGATGGTCCAGATCTAGTCGTATTTGAAAATTTAGCACTATAAATTCAAGACATAAAGAAGAGAAAATAATTCCTATAAGAATCTTGGTGTACCGGATTTGAAGCAGAACGACACCATAAAGACCAGTTCCTAGAATTTAAAGAATATTTGGTCTTAGGTGCACCGAACTCATTGAATCATCAGAGTATGAGTTTTCAAAGAAAGGTTTAAAGGAATGCATCCAAGCAAGGAAAAATAGATAGAGACTGGAAGAGTGAGGAATATGTAACCTCACCTTTTTTCTAAATGATTCCATGCTTTTGGTGGCCCAAAAGCTTCTCAGTGGGAAGGTTTGATTCATGAGGATCTCTAAGATTGATCAAAATTAAAATCTTAAAATTTTAAACAGAAGCTTGTAGTTGCATAGAGATCACTAATATCTTTTCGGTAACATTTGTTTCATGTAAAAAAACCACTGGATGAGAAAGTTATTGAGTTCAAAACTTTCAGAAAAGTAAGTTGTTTCTTCTATTTAACTTGATACATGTTCTAGTTTGAAAAAGGGGATGGTGCAAGGGATTAGACCTCGACCCCATGTGTAATGTTAAAACTATATATTATGCATGGATCATGGAACTGAAAACCAACACAACCATAATCCAACAGAATCGTAACCTAACATATTTGTGAGCCAACACAAACATAAGATAACATGTATGTTATCGTTTCCAATTCAAAAGGGAGAAGTTTGAATCTCGCTTGTTTGAACCCAAGACCGACATTCCCACAACATAAAATTGTACCAATGGGGCACAACCGAATCCATTGATAATGATTAAAACTATATTGTTTTATGTTCTTTTAGATTTGGAATCCCCAAAAGGGGTGTGTGGCCATGGTTTCAGGGCCCCCAAAAAAGTATCAAACACCCATTTCAAAGCCACAAGGAATTGGAGTGGCCAAATTTTGCACAGTTCTTGAGGTGGGAATCAAGTACATTAAGTACACTCCCTACGATATGTATAGATATAAAATGATATTTTCTGGAAGTTCTTTCCATAGGAGGTATCAGGAAAAGGGGGTCGCGTTTATACTCGCTATTCTCATAATTTCAAGAGTAACATAGTGGTGCGATTTGTTTCTATTTTTGACTAACAAAACTCAAAAGTATATCCATAAATCATGTATATAAGTTTTTTGAATACTTAATAATATCAGCCTTCTCATTGGAAGTGACCCGAAGACGTAGCCTAGGAGGGGTGAACTCTCTTATCATTTCTTGTCTGCAATTTTATGGTTTGTATACTTATTTATGTGCTTATTTTTCCAATTAACCATATAAAATTCTCTGTTTAAAGTATTTTTAAGAGATTAAGCATTCAATTTCTTTACATGCAATTAATGGTTAAAAATATCCTTTAAAATTTAGATCATGTTCCAACTTTCGACTTCCAATGTGTTGACGTTGGGAATCGAAATTTGGGAGCATAATTTGTTATTCTTGCTTGTCAGTTCTAACTTTTGACATGCATATGTTGGGGATCAAAATTCAGGAGTGTAAATTGTCATGCTTATTCGTTGGTTATGACTTTCGACTTCCAAGATGTGGATGTTGATTATAAGAAGTAGAGGAGCATACACGGTTATGTTTTCAATGTGGTATTGATTCCATACTTGTAAAGTATCGATCATAGAAATTAGATGTTGGGATGGCCTTTGTGTTTTGGTTTTGTTTCCGGTGTCGATTTCTAAATATCGATTGTATGGAAATCAAAAAGGTCAGAAAGGAATTTGACCATTGGGACTGACTAAGCAGTTAATTAAGGAAACAATTAATCTATATTAAGGGATTAATCTATCGGGCACATGTGTTTAAGGATTATGGAATCAAATTTGTATTGATTGGTCATAAAATGGAATCCAATCTCGCTCAATGTTCTTTTGATGTCCATTTTGATGAATGAAGGAATAATAAAATGGTATCAGAGGAAGGAAAATTTTAAGTTCGACCGATTCATGAGTCTCTCGTCACCTCAAAAGATACTTGAGGTGGACATGGATGCTACACAAAAGAAGGTAACTGGATTATTTAAACCACATAAAATAATTTGTATGATTTATAAGGTTGACACTTGACAACAAAATATTTATTCTCCCTTATCCCCCCCTTTTCTCTTTCCTTGTGACGGAATCTTAGCCCCTGTAGTGCTATTTACATGGCCATCTTAGTCTATTTTATTATTTCTGCGACATACTATTTACATATATTTCAAGTTAGCATGACAAGCCATCCATATGGTCCAAATAAAAATTTATACATCATACATGCCTATCCATTGACTAGTCACACCTTGGCCCTGAGCTCTATGCTAGGAATATATACTAGCATATTTACACCATTTACATAATTTTTATTAAATATATTCCAAGTAAAAATTATTGATATTACAATTTCATCTTTTGATATTTCCTCATGCATATCTCTAATATCCTTTGATGACACTGGTCTTGGAAAATAGGATGAAACTTTTATTATCTCTCCAATATTTACACCTTTAAGGTTTTGATAGAATTTGTCAAGATGTCTAAACCAAATATTATAATGTTTTTATAATCTCACCTTTCTTATCTTCCATCTCCTAGATAGCATTAACATTCTACTTAAAATTATCAAATTGATTAAAGTGGTCAATATTTTCATCCCTAAGATCCAACTATGTAGCCCTTACCTTCAATCTCCGTTCAACCTCGTTATCATAAAGTCATTCACACTTTTGAATTCTCAATTTCTTAAGTATTAACAAATCCTCCTCATTAAAGACAACATAATTATTCCTACTTAAATGTTAAAATGTCACCAATTGTGTACTCATGTTCCTTGAATGTTTTATCTTTATTCTTGTGTTTTCTCTCTATACATATGACAACCTTCTCATTTATAGCCATTATGAGTTGCAAATTTGTTCTTTGGTAGAGATCCCATTATTCAAATTCTCACTTTTTTTCTTCTATTTCAAAACCGCTTGGAACTCTTCCTCTTGGAGCGAGCTAGAGTCAGGGAGTTCCATGATTTTGAGCATTCTCTTGAAAGTGAATATAAATTTTCAAATACCCTACCCTTTTTTATCCCAAATCTATATTTTCCCACTTTCTACAAGAGATTCACTGAGATTAAAAATCTATCAAGTATTTTAGACACAACTTTCTTATCAACCCTATTGTTCCATCAGGTAGTTTCAAGAGAGATAGGTTGAAGATCTACTAAGCCATCCAATTGAATTTAATGTAAAAGGAAAGTGTATTAGTATTTTTTCCTTGGTAGTATCCTACAAAACCTCACGTCTATTGAAGGTGAAGTTTATCTCTCCAACAATTATTAAACTACCCTCTATTACAACCTACATCTTAACAATCGATTTTTCAGATATTTTGAGCGACACATGAGGACAGAGGGTTTCTGAGACAGTGTGTTCATGAATTGGGAGGATGAGGAATGGACCCAACCCATAGATGATGAGAAACTTCCATTTTGATGCCAACACTGTCATGAATATGGACTCCTAGGGAGGGACTGTCCAAACGCAGCCCAACAACTAGCTGACCTCAATGAATGTTAAGGAGGCGAGGTCGATGGGGAAGGGTTTGCAGAAGTCAAGAATAGGAGAATAAGTAGAGCATGCGGTCCCTCAAAGTCAAGGAAGGAGCCCACAGAAAAAATACCCAGCTCCAATAATCCCTTTGATGTTCTAGGAGAGAATGAGGCCGAAGGGGGGATTCCTAAGGAAAAGGGTGAATAAGGACATCAAGCCAAAAAATCCAATGAAGTAGTTTGGTAAGGGGAACAGAAGACTCTGATGGAAGTAATCGAGGAGGATGAGATAGAGGAAATGGAGCTGGGGGAGTTGGCTCTCGATGCGATCGAGGAAGAATGCAGAAAGAAGGGACAAGCTTATGTCCCTCGAAGGAAGTTAGAGCTTCTCCAAGAGTCCATTATCAGAATGCGAGCATACCAGCACCTGGGGATTGATCCATAACCGTACAAAGGTAGAAAGAGGAAATATTTAGAGGAACAAAATGTGAAGGGGAAGGAAAAAAAACAGCCAACGCATAGCAGAGGTAGGTGTAAAACTCATCGAGTCAGGTCAGTACCCCAGAATCAGGGTGACCTTCCCTAAAGTAAACAAGGATTTCCAATGAAGATGATGTCATGGAATATAAGGGGGTGCAATCATCCCATAAAGTGGAAGAATATAAATAGGAAAATCAAGCAAGAGAGACCTGATATTATTTTCCTTCAAGAAAAAAAATGCAGTACTGAAGGGATGGAAAAGTTCAAGGAGAATATTTGGAAAGGTAGCCGGGTAATGGCACTAGATGTAGCTAGAATGGCTGGTGGGATTGTGATCCTATGTAAACCAAGCATGGAGGATCTCACAGAATGGATAAATAATCAGTTCTTGCTAATGACTAACTTTCAACTATTGGATACAGGAATTAAGGGCTCGTTGACGAACATCTATGGGCCTAGTGATTTTCCCTGGAAACAAGATTTTCTGGATTTCTTAAGTTGGGTTAAGGGCCTAATAAATATAGGAAATTGGGTAATAGGAGGGATTTTTAATCTTATTTCCAATATTGGGGATGATAAGGGTGGCAGACAATTCTTGGACAAGTATCAGGCGACCTTCTACGATTTCCTGACCCACAGTCTTATAATTGATGTGGAGATGGGGAATGGGTAGTTCAAGTGGAACAATAAGTGAAGGGGGCACCATGTAGCCTATTGTATTGGCAGAATCCTAGTTTCCAAAAATATTATGCATGGCACTGGGGAGATAATGTTCGATGTTCTTATCATAGTCGGATCAGATCACTGACCTATTTGTCTCAATTGGGGCTGGTTGAACGCAATCCTAAGGAAACCATTTAGATTTGAGAAATTCTGGCTTGAGCATAAGGAATCTAAGGATCTGGTTTCCTAGTGGTGGTAGGAATTGGTCCCCCATTCGAGTACTATAATGTACCGCTTCCATAAAGAACTTAAATCCCTTAATGCCAAAATCCTCATGTGGAATAAGGGGGAGTTTGGGAATATTTTTTAGGACAAAAAATCATTTGTAAGTGATATTGAGCTTATCAATAAGAAGGGTATGGAACATGGGTGGGATGAGGACATGAAGGTAAAATAGAAAGACCTTTTATGCCAGCTAGAGGCTAGGGAAAGGCAGGAAGGAATCTTATGGAAATAAAAGTCAAGGGTAAAGTGGCTATAGGAGGGGGAAAGGAACAATAATTTCTTCCATAAATCGGTCCTCCAGAACAGGAATAGTTCACGAATCCACAAAATCAAGAGAGTATATGGAAGTTGAGTGGAGACTAGAAGGGAGATAGAGGAGTATCTTACCCAAAATTTTTCCGATATCGTCAGTGAGGATGGAGGAGATCGAGGGAGATCCATAGCCAAAATTACTAGGCTAATCCCCAATATTTTCTCCAGATAGAACAACGAAATTCTCATCAATCCAATTTCTATGCAGGAGGTAGAGGAAGCGGTTCATCAGATGGAATTGACGAAGGCCTCAGGTCCAGACAGACTCACCTAGAATTTCTTTCACCACTTTTGGGATGTGGTTAAGGAGGAGGTCCTAGAGATTGTCGAAGAATCCAAAAGTAAGCGGGGAGTCCTCAAATATTTCATTGCAAAATTTCCTACTGTAATTACTAAATAAGTAGGAGAAGACAACATGTACAAGTTTAGACCAATAGCCCTATGGAATTTGATTTACAAGATTATATCTAAGGTGATCATGAATCGTCTGAAACCTCTCCTCCCCAACCTTATCAGTCCTGAACAATCATGTTTTGTGGAAGGGAGGTAGATTCTGGATGGATTCATCCTAGTCCATGAGGTGATTCATTCCCTGAAAATAACCTAGAGGCCAGGCATGATGATCAAACTTGACATTGCGAAGCCCTTTGACAAACTAAGTTTGAATTACATGGACAAGATGCTAGAAATTTTTGGGATTAGTCTTGAATGGGTGGATTGGGTCATGAGCTTGGTAAATACCCCTTTCTTCAATATTCTTCTTAACGGATCTCCAACTAAAGTGTTTCAACCCTCCTATTGGACAAGGTGACCCTTTGTCTCCATTTCTCTTTATTTTGATGGAAGAAGGGATGAGTTTCCTTATTCAGACTCAAGCAGGGAATGGGGAGTTATGGGGGCTCAAAGTCCATAAGGGAATGGACCCCCAGACGCACCAACAGTTCATAGATAACACAATTCTCATGGGGAACCCTTCAGTATAAGAATCTAAAGTATTCAAAAGGATCCTAAACATCTTTTCTAAGGCCTCAGGTCTGGATTCAATGCTAATAAATCCAAGGTTTTCTTCAGTTACACTGCTCCCATAGTCCAGAGGAACATTACCAAGATTCTCAGTTTCTCCAAAGTGTTGTTGCCTTCAAAATACTCGGGAGTACCCCTTGGGATGGGGAACCTGAAGAAAGCATCGTGGAAGGAACTCCTGGATGGAATGAAACACAAGATTTCTAGCTGGGTCCTTCGACCTTTAACTCTCCCTAGTAGATTGGTTCTTGTGAAAGAAGTCCTGCAGGCTATGCCAGTTTATCTCTTCTTGATCCTCTTAGCTCCCAAATCTGTTCTATGTGAAATTAGAAGTTTGCAGAGGAACTTCCTATAGAATGGAAGGGATTCAAAGGATAAATTATTCCTGGTAAGTTGGGAAGGCATATGCTGACCAAAGGAGTAGGGGGGGTTGGATCTCCGGGACCTTGAGCTCATGGATGAAATATAGGGAACCAAATTTTGGTGGAGGTGGTCAAATCACTTGAGTGAACCTTGGTCCAGGCTATGGCACATCAAATATGCTAGATACGGACCCAAGAATTAACTGTTGTGGCTCAATAAGGACCAAATTGGCTCTCCCATATGGATGAAAGCGGTGAGTGGCAGGAGGATTGTGTGAGAACACTGTTTCTGGGAGATAAGGAGAGGAGAGAGTGTGAAGGTCTGGGAGGATTTCTAGAACTAGTTCCCCAAGCTAGGATTGGATCCAAGATGGAGGTGTATACGAGAAAGAGGAATTGAGGAAGGCAGGGAAAAGGTGAACAGTTGTTGGGCAGATCAGGATCTGGATGGGCAGTGACAGTGGAATTTTTCAAGTAAGGCATGATTTAACCAATGATGAAGACCTGCAGTCCTTCTAGGAGGAACTTCAAATGAATTTCATTAGGGTCAGGGGGGGTCCAAACAACTTAATATGGGGATTCTCTAATAGGGGATCATTCAGCATAAATAAATCCTACAACATCAGAATAGGAAACCAAGAGGAGGAGGATAGGATATGGAGGAAGCTCTGGGACACCAACCCATGGCCAAAGGTGGCAATATTTACTTGGATGATGGCTAAAGGTAGAATCCTCATAGGAGAGAACCTTCGTCGGTGAGGGGTCTATGGTCCTTCTCAATGTATCCTTTGTATTCAAGACAAGGAAAGCATGGGTCATATTTTGGACAACTACCCTTTTATTACGACTATATGGGACAAGGGGGCTCTTGGGTTTAGGAGGAGTGATAGAAGGAGAGGGAAACTGACTCAAACAATGAAGGAATGGAACCCCAAGGCTTTCAAAAATTATATCATTTGCACCCAATGGGAGGATTTCCTGGGAATGGCAATGTGTTGCATCTGGAAGGAAAGGAATGGAAGGATCTTCCAGGACAATAGGCATGATGCTGAATAAGTTTGGAAGACCCTAAAAGAAAACCTTTTGTCCACTATCTGTAGCATGTAGTGGAATGATCAAGATAAGATCATTCCAAGAGAGGAATTCCATGTTGCAAAAATCTAGGGTTTGGATAGATCTCAAATGGATGGTTTGTGGAGAAGAGAGAAGGTATGCAAGCCATCAAGCCCGAGTTCATGATCTCCCCCCCATTTCATGTCTTCAAGTTAAACTTTGACGGGACTTCTAGAGGTAATCCTTGTCTTGTTGGTTATGGGGGAGTTTTAAGTGACCCAATGGGAAGGATTCTATCCATGTACCTCGGTTCCATTGGAACCGATACCAATAATTCGGCCGAATTGGAGGGCCTAATACGAGGTTTCAAATATCTTATCACGAAAGGATGGCTACCTGCGATAATCGAAGGAGACTCTAACATTCTAAATGATATGGCTAGGTGTCTTGCAAATGGGAGGACAAGTGAGAAAATCTCATCTAGCTGGAGCTTGGCAAGCTGACTCAACACCCTCCAATCCCTGGTTGTAGAACACTTAGATGTTTCCTTTAGCCATGTCCGTCACAAAGCCAACAAAGTGGCTGGTCTGTTAGCCAATCCTAGTGTGGATTGAGGTACATGGTGTCAGAGTGGCACATTGGAGGATTTCTGAAATGAAGCTTGGGCCTACAGTTTTGGTAGTTGGCCTCATGTGATCATGACACAAGGGCACGAGTGGAAGGACTTGAGTAAGGTAATAGGGATGATGACATGGGGGGAGATGGCCTAGGAAATCCAAGATTCATTCTATGCAGGCTCACATGGTTAAAAGGTTTTGTCGTATTATACTAGGACATCGATGTCATGTTTGGATATGGCTTCTAGATCAATGGGATGGGAAAGGAGAATAAGTATAAGCAAGGAGATCTGGTTTTAAATGGCAAAAGGATGTTTGCTGCAGGAATTTGTATGAAGGTCATTGTTGGTATGATTGGGATGATGGGATTAGAGTAGAAGGTAGTTTTGGACATGATGACGCTCACCTCCTCTTATTCAGGTTAGGATCCGCTACTCTTCATTTGGTCTCGAAGGGGTGTCTTTTTTATTTATGGCTTGGAGTTGAGTTTGGTGTGTGTTCACTCATAGGCTCACATGACTATGGCAATTCTTCAAGAGTTCTGTAAACAAAATCTTGTTGGCTCTAGGCACATGGATCCCAAATGCTCCCTAAGAAGTGATACGGGACTGGGGGAGGCCTCTATTGTCCAGGATAGGAAGGGGAAGGGGTTCATGAGGAAGAAGGGGGAGAGGCATCAAGCCACGAGGGTCCAACTACAAGCCCAAGAGGTTGCATATTTATATAAGGATCATGTTCCTTTATCCATTCTCTTGGATATTGAAAAGGTGGTTGAAAAATTGTGGGAGGAGGTAAATCTTATCCCCACTAAGGAATTTCGCAAGGAAGTAGTAGTGAACTGGGTTGTTGACCTAGGCTCCATGGTGGGACGAGCAATGGACTACAACCATTCACTTATGATATACTAGGTTAATATGAACTTTGTTGGCCATTCTTTGGTAACTAGGGATGCTAAGTGTGAAGGTGATGATGAGTCGGCTAAAGCATGGAAATATCATAACGGCAATTGTTGCCTGATGCATAGGAAAATTGATGTTATTGCAACTGATATGGCCATTCCTTTCTACCCAGCGGGTGTGATGTAGGAGGGGGCTGCAGGACCTCAAGAGATGGGGAATAGAAAAGAGAAGGTGCACTATGACAGTGTGGTAGGAACTCTTGCTGGGGTTGGCCAACTCAGAAACCCTCCCTCCATGGCCAGTGCTGTGCGCTCAAGATTGGGAACATCTATTCATGACCGGGTTTGATTTTAGTTTTTATGTTAAGCGTATGTATTTTTAGTATGTAGTTTATAGTGCTAACGAGATTTTCGGTTGAGTCGGATTATAATTGTATTTTGGGGTGGTTAGCAATAGCAACAAGATACTAGTTTTTGTGGGCATGGGGAACGTACCTGAGCAATTGGTAGTGTTGAATCAAAAGAGAGATGGGAATTTTTGTGAAGCTCTATGAATGTGGCTATTAAGAGACATATCATACATGTAAATAAGCTCTATTGAAGCAATATAATGTTTTATTTACAAAAAAAATCCCTACATCTTAACAATCATTTTCCAAATCCCTTCTCATCTTCATTAGGTCCATTGACATTAAGCAATGTAAAAATCTAACTCAAACTTTTATTATATCCGATATAGGAGAATATGGCAACCTTCTCATTTATAGCCTTTATGAGTCGCACATTTGTTCTTTGGTAGATATCCCATTATTCAAATTCTCACTTCTTTGGTTCTAGTTCAAAACCACTTGTAACTCTTCCACTTGGAGCGAGCTAGAGTGAGGGAGTTCCATGATTTTGAGCATTCTCTTGAAAGTCAAGAAAAATGGGGCAATGTTAAAATACCCTACCCTTATTTATCCCAAATCTATATTTTCCTACTTTCTACAAGATATTCAGTCAGATTAAAAATCTATCAATTATTTTAGACACAACTTTCTTTTCAACTCTATTATTCCATCATGTAGGTTCAAGAGAGATAGGTTGTAGATCTACTAAACCATCCAATTGAATTTAATGTAAAAAGAAGTGTATCAGTCTATCCTCCTTGGTAGTATCCTGCTAAACCTTGAGTCTATTGAAGGTAAAGTTTATGTCTCCACCAATTATTAAACTAACCTCTATTACAACCTACATATTAACAATCGGTTGCCAAATCCCTTCTCATCTTCATTAGATCCATTGACATTAAGCATAGTGTATTGAAGGTAAAGTTTATGTCTCCAACGATTATAACACTACCCTCTTTTACATCTTGCATCTTAATAATTATTTTCCAAAATCCTTTCTCATGTTCAATAGGTCCATTGAAATTAAGCGCTATAAAAATCTAACTCAAGCTTATATTATAGAATTTTGTGCAAAAACCTAAAATGACAACATGAGTTAGGTTCATGCTATTGTTCTAACTAATAATAATACAACTTAAAAGACCAACATAATTTTAAAATAAAAAATTCCAACCTGTTGATGCCGAGAAATTCGTAGGAAGCAACAGCAAGGGATTCTCCCGAGTCAACGTTCCCAACTAACCCATGACTATTTGGTATGGGGAATCCGTCTGGTTTGCGGTCCGGCTACCATAGGTGAAGTAACAAAAATAAAGGGTTTTACCGGTTGCGGCCCGATCCACCGTGTATATTTTTGTATTTTTTAACTTTAAGTATGATATGCAAGTGCCTATCTAACATGCAGATTGATAAAGAATACGAGGAGCAGTCACAATGTGATGCACAGGTTCTTACCTCTTGTCTTAGACTCTCTCGCATCTAAATCACACACAATAGAAAACAAGACTGAGTAAGCTATCCCTAGGGAGCAACATTATCAATTAATGAGTAATGTATTACTGCTCATATGTTAAGATAAATCACAGAGAGATATTCTTAGAATCAAAACACATAAACATGAATAGATATATGCACAACAAGATAGCTTGTCATTTGTTAAACCATTCATTACCCATAGTGGAAATTATCATAAAATAAACCAGAGAACATTCATACAAGAACATAGGTTCATAAAGTTAGAACGATCTCACAGTTAATGAAACACAGCATAAAATGAAATAGTTCCCCTCCAACATTGTTCATTTCACCGCATTTGAACATTCCACACAACACTTTCTCCAACAGGCAAAATTGTAATTTAATTATTGCAAAACGAAATAGTTCCTCTTACAACAATTCTTTTCAAAAGTTTCACTGGGAAAAATCCCCTTCCTCTCTTATAAATTTCATATATTTATACAAGAAACAGCTCCAAAACTTTGGGTTTCCCCCCAAAAATTTTAATCTCATAGTTTTGTCATTTTGCGAATGCTCATAATATTAATTCTTGCACATGATCTAGGAACTAAGATTCAATCTCATCAAAGAATTATTAACAATTACTCATGAATTAGTAATAACTGGAATTTTCAGGAACCAACTGAGTTTCCTCTCTGTATATTATATAAACAATAAAGGATTACAATTCCATGCATGAGCCATGGATTAACTCAATGAAGAATTCGAATAACTAAGGGACAATTCGAATTCCCATGCATGAGTCTAGCTTAACTGACTCTTTGCCATGCAATACCACTCAGTTAACCACTTGACAAAAAAACCTTAATTGACTCACCAATCCTAACTGAAGTTGGAGTGCAATAAATGACTTAATCTCAACTGAAGGAGATCAAACACATGTCATAGCAACCAACCATCAAGTGCTAGTACTGCATGACTCCAATAAACCTTGATGAGGTTAACTAAAGCTGAACTGACCATCAGAAGTTGGTGAAGGCGCCTAGTTCACTCCAGTTCATTAAATAATAATAAAATAATCAATAAATAATGATTAAATAATATATTTAATGCATGGAGGCGCCTTAACTGACTGTAACTGATTGGTTGAACTGAAAGTAACCCCCAGTTAGTAATTAGGTGCATGAATGTCACCCAGATCACCCCTGGAGTGCTCCAGTTAGCCTCCTTGACTGTAGGAAAGGCTAAGTTAGCCTCCTTGACTATAGGTAGGCGTTGGAGTGACTGGGATGATGGTAATTAATGCTCCTTGATGTCAATTAAACTTAGGATAGTGGTTTAACTAGGCCAATTTGACTGAAGAGTGTGTATGATGGTAAATGTCTCCAACACATAATTCACGTTACATTTCAGATAAAGAATTTTATAAAAATGGGAATGGAAAGGTAAGTGATGAACTACCCAAGCCTGAGCCTTTGCTCTTTAATGATTACACTCTACCATTCCTCGGTCCCTCTTCAGACCTTTATTATTTTCTTTTCCTCGAGCAAAAACTCTGCTGCCTTATGCTTTAGCATGCTTTGTCCTCTAGCTGCATCTTCTTCACTGCAGTAATCTTCAAATGGATCTGATAAAATTTACTATGTCTATCTACGATAAAATGAAAACTCATCGTTTATCCCGACTATTTTCAATAAACATAAACCATAATACCAATAAAATGAGTACTGAAAGAAAAGAAAAACCGGGGCTGGGTTTTCATGTGAAAATCTCAACCTAATAAAAACAAGGCACACCCATCATTCATGAAACTAGTTACAAGCTCATAACAACGATGGGAAAACGATCAAGAAACGGGCATATAAAAATCCCTATCGGCGAATTGGAACACTTGACATCGTTCGGTTAGTGCGCTACATAGCCACAACGGCAGGTGACCCATAGTCTAGGGGTTCTGGAGCACAAACCAAAAATCAGCGAGAAAAAATGTCGGAGGTCAGATCTACTAAAGCATCGGATGGTTAGTGCGCTACATAGCCGCAATGGTGGAAGTTAAATGGTCAAGAATTCCACATACTAGTGAACATCAGAGAAAAATATAACAACACATCGGCAAAAGGAAAAGCAGTGTGGCGGATGGTTAGTCTATTATGGAGCCACAACGGTGGAACACAATCAACTCACAGCCTCTGAACAGTGTCAAAACCTTCCAAAAAAACATCGCAACGCAAAATTTTGAAACAATAAAATGCGTGATCAGCGCAAGATTTTAATCATCGACGCATCATCTAATTGTCCTCTTAAATAGCGGCAGCTAAAATCTCATTTTAAACCTCGGCCAAACTTCGACAACGATAAAACAACATGAAACCTGCTAATTTCTACAATCTAAAGAATTTGTAGACCCAAACATATTCTGAAAAGAAAGTAAAAGATGGCCTCAAACAATCCAAATGAGTAGCAGAGTAGAGACAAAATGGTGTTCAACAAAATCAACAAGGAGGGTCCAAAATTTTTAGAAATTTGGGAATCATTGCAGCTGCAACAATCGACAGCTAACCGGTGAACCCAGATCTCTGAACAAACTTCTCCTGAAGGAACAGACTGTTTAGCAGCAAAACCAACATGTTGAATTCTTCTAGATGTCTGGATTCCCATAGTGGCAAATATATGTACTTTTAATCATTGATGATAGTCCAATTTTAGGAAATGGAACCCAAAATATCAAAGTCAAGATAACTCTTTTGAGGCTAAGTAGGTGAATTTCATTTTACCTCTATCTTTGGGTATCTTCCAGCTTAGACACCATAGGATTGTAACACATGGTAAACAGAAATATTCATTTGTTCCCCATTCCCATGCCATTTGGTACTTTTGTCCTTTTGAGTCCTCCTCATGCCTTTCTTTCTGAAATTTATTCAGGCTCTTCTATCCATAGTGTCCTTTTGTGTGAGAGATGCATTTAATTTTTAGCTCACGGAAGGAGAACTTTTGGCAATCTGTACTCATATGATTTAGTACATTGTTTCGATAAATATTGCTTTCTTAGGATTTTTTACTCTTATTAGCCTTTTAGCTTTCAATTCTTGGCATGGGATCATTTAGATATAATATATTGTTTACCCTGATCCCTTTCCATGGGTCTTTTGCTGTCACCCCCTAGGACATTTTAGATGTGAAATGGATGGAGCCTCAAAATAGTATTCTAGACCTTTTGATTCTGAGTTATTTTCAGGGATTACGCCGGACTTAAATGTGTTCATAGCCATTTAGGAAAACTACTTACTAGAAGAAATTCCATTAGCTTCAAGCAATAAGATATAGTCTAATACCCAAAAATCTCAATTTATACAGGGCTCTGATGCTTTCCATGCAACCAAAATTTTGCCTCTTTTATTGAAATCAAAAGAAAACTAAACTAAACAAAAACGGAATGGAACAAATCAAAGTGGAAAAAACAAATCAATTTATTTATGTACAAAAAAAAAAAAAAAAAAAAAAGGTTTCAGAACTAAACCATTTACTTGTAAGTTCTCCTCCCATCGTTGTAAATCTTGCAATTTATAGGTTGAGGGGCCAAGTTTTGCTGAAATATGGAAAGGGCCTACCCATAACTGTTGAAACTTTGTGTGCTTTCCCTTCTCATCATGTGGGTGATCCCACTTAAGAACCAAATCTCTCACTTCAAATTCTTTTGTTCCAGCTTTGTGCTTATCAAACCACCTCTTCACCACCTCCTGTTGTTGTTTAAAACGTTCTCTAGCCTTGGATCTAGATTCCTTCGCCTTCAAAAGATTATGGATTTTTATCTGCAAGACTTCATTATCTGATCCTCTTGACTCCTGAGCTATTATGGAAGAGGGTATCATGATATTAGGGGGCTGAATTGCCTCTTTTCCATAAACAAGGGTGTACTGTATTGGGACACACCTAAATAAGTCTTGGGGGTGACCCTATTATCCCAAAGAGCATTTGGTAATGCTGAATGCCAACTTCTCTGGTTTTCTATCACAGTCTTTTTCAATATTCTAATCAGATTCTTGTTTGTAGATTCTGCCAAACCATTTCCTTGTGGATAATAATTTGTAGAATAATGCAACTTAATTCCTTTTTCATGAGAAAATGTAGTTAATATAATAGAGGAAAAATAAGTAGCATTATCGAAAACTAGAGAAATTGGAACCCCAAACCTAGTCATAATATGATCTTGCAATAAGTCCATGACCGCATCTTCATTCACTTTACACAACAGAATGGCTTTGACCCATCGAGTGAAGTAATCGATTGCCGTCAGAATATACTTGTGTTGCAAGGAATAATTTGCCTTTATCTCTCCAATGATATCCATTCCCCATTGCTCAAATGGTTTTGTTATCATCACAGGCTTTAATGGTCCTACTACTTTAGCTTGTCTTCCACCACACCTTTGGCAGATGTCACACTTTCTGACATGGGCATGTGCATATTTGAGCAGTGTGGGCCAATAGTATCTGGATCTAATAATTTTATGGGCTATTGTATCTCCGAAAAAAATGCCCTCCAGCAGGCCCAACATGTAAGTCCATCATGACCTTCCTCACATATTCTTTCTCTAAGCATCTAAGAAGAACTCCATCATAATTCTTCCTGAATAATATTCCTTCAACAATATGATATGAGGTTGATTTAAGATGTAGTGCTCTTCTTTGCTTAGAATTCCAATGTTCCAGTAACAACCCCTCCTGAAGGTAATGCACAAGGTCTCGATACCAGGAGTCTAGAGCTATGAAAAGAGGACATACATCCATCAAATGTAACTCATCTTGGCCTTCCCAGTTATTTTCTTCATTTTCTCTACTTTCAATCATTAGTTTGCACAATCCTTTCCCTTTAACTATGGAGGTTGGCTTGAATTCGAGGTCATACTCCTGTAAAGATATTGCCTAGTTGTCTCTTCTTTCTCCTGATTCTTTTTGTATGAAAAGAGACCTCACAGCTGGGTGTGGAACTATTACCTTTGTCTGGTTCTTAAGTATATATGGCCTGAATTATTTTACCGCTTTGAAGACTACGTAAGCTTGTTTATCCACAGCTGGGTAATTCAATTCGGCCCCTTGTAGACCAGTTCTCATAAATGATATGGGAAACTCATCTCCCCCATCTTCCTTCTGGGTAAGCACCATTGCTAGTGAATCGTCAGATGCGAAAGTGTAGAAAATAAAATATTTCTCAAAATTCGGACTTTTGAGGGAGGGTGCATGCACAACATGTGTGTTTATTTTACTAAATGCATTCTTCTCTACATCAGTCCACTTTAATTCTACACTTTGCTTCACCATTTGCTGCAAAGGTTTAACAATTTGAGTGAAATTTGGCACAAACCTTCGCACAAAATTTATTGTCCCCATAAATGATTGCGTGCCCTTTTTATTATGGGGTAAGGGAATCTGTTCGATATATTTGATCTTCTCTGGGTCTATGGATATCCCCTTCTTAGAAACCACGTGACCCAGTAACTTTCCTTTGGTAATAGAAAACACACACTTCTTGGGGTTTAATGAGACACAATATTTTTGGCAGCGTTCGAAAATCTATTTTAGATGGAATGTGTGTTCTTCTCTATTCTTTGAGAATATTGTGATGTCATCAAGGTATACTACAACACTGCAGCCAATCAGACTACAGAAAGCTATGTCCATAGCCCTCTAGAAAGTAGCTCCAATGTTTATGAGTCCAAAGGGCATTCTTCTGTAAGTAAAAGTGCCTCATCTGGTTCTGAATGTAGTTTTAATTCTATCTTCTTCAACTACTAACACTTGATTGTACGAGAGAATCCATATAATAAAGAAAATAACTCAAAACCTGAAACCATTTGCAATATCTGTTCCATGGGTGGGACAGGATAATTGTTTTTATCCGAACTGCGATTTAGGTTTCTAATCCACACATATTCTAATTTCTCGAGATTTCTTTCTTACTAGTACCAGATTTGAAACCCATTCCGAGTGTCTAACTTTGAAGATAATTTTAGCATCCAACAACTTCTTTACTTCATTCTGAATTAGAGGCTCCAGTTTTGGTTACATTTTCCTTAAAGGCTATTGATAGGGCTTGACCCTAGATATAATGGGGATAACATGCTGAATAATATTGGTGTCATATGTCTTTAGATCTTCATATGTCCATGTAAAAACATCTTTGTATTGTTTGAACAGACTGATGAACTTATTTTTTTCACCTAGAGAGCGACACTTTCCCAAATTCACATATTTAGGCTCAATTTCAGTCCCTAACTTAATCAACTCGAACTGTAGAGACCAGCTATGAGTCTTCACATTTACCAACCTTCTGAATTTATTGTTTAGATCAAACATATGCTCTAAAGTCCTGACTCCTTTAGGAATAAAATTATCGAATTTTAGCTCGGCTTGATGTTCTTCATCATCAATGATTGCCCCTTTGAAGGTCTCGTCATTTGTCAAACATTCTAGAATCTTCTGATTATCATCAAAAACTCGTAAATTGGTAATCATATCTAGAACCGAAGGCCTGAAAATAAATTCAATAGAATACCGGTTATTAGAGAGAACAAGCCTCGTAGCTGAGGTGGCTAACAAGTCAGCTGTTGCATTCTTAAGTCTAGGAATTGATACAATATTAAATGCATGAAAACATTTAAGCAAATCCCATACTTCATTTTTATAAGATTTTAAATGAGGGTAAATGCAATGTATTTGATTTCAAATCTATTTTACGATTATTTCAGAATCCCCATACACTTTCAGATTTTCTACCTTTAATTCAATTGCTTTTCTTAGTCCCTGAACTAATGCTTCACACTCAGTTGTGTTATTGGTGCATTCAAACTCTAACCTACATGAAAGAAAATGTTTATTTTTCTTAGGATCAATTAGGACACAACCAGCTCTTGACCCTTCCAAATTTTTAGACCCGTCAAAGAAAAGCATCCAAAAATTTCCTATCACTATTGTACATGAATCAACATCTACATCTACAGCTAAGTCTACTAGTTTACAATCAATTTCATCAGCCTGTGAAAACCAAAGGATATCAGGATGAGTATCTGATGTATCGCTCGCATCTTTCGCTTAATAGTTTCCTGGTTCTAGCTCAATGAAGTAATTTCCCAAAACAAAATTCACTGGTTAATTTTTACCTTCGAACCGAGTGACATTGTGTTTCATGTGGGGCTCTCTTAAAACTTTAATTTGATTTGGGCTTCCTTTATAAGATAGCCACAGATGTGACCAGTCCGAAGCAAAATATCCATTCAGCTTTTCCAACCAATCTCTGCTCAAAACAAGTCCATAAGCCTCAGGTATATCTGCTACTACAATATCAATGAATTGACATACCTTATCATTTGAAGATAAGCGAATGAGAAAACCCTCCATTTCCCAAATTACCTTCACATTCGTTCTGTCCAACTGAATGACCTTCCAAGTAGATGGTTTAGGTTGTCCATTTATCTTTTTGCAGACCGAGAGCGGCATAACATTTATTGATGCCCCTGAGTCTGCTAGAAAGTTGTGCATGTTGTGGTTGAAAATTTCAAAAGTAAGGAGAAAAGGTGGAGTCTTGCATTTAGGCTTACCTCCCACACTTGCATCACCAATTTATTCTTCTTGGGGCTGATTTTCAGTGGGAAGCTTCTTCTCTAATATTTCAAGTTCTTTCAATAACTTTTCTTTCTGCTGCGACACATTACACATCTCAAATAACGAGATATTTGCCTTTACCTTTTTGATATCCTCTATGATGTCATAATCCATCTTATGTTCTGTGAGATTCGTTTTAACATTATTGATCTTCTCTTCAATGGGATTGGTAGGCATGTTGATCTGTTTCGGAAGTTGACTGGTAATGGTAAATTTCGGAATTTTATTGGCTGAGGTGTTCTTTTGAAATTTCTTTACATTCTTTTCAAGTCTCTTAATCTTTGGGAGAATAATATTGTTTTCTTTAATCAACGCTTGGATTCCCATCGTCACATTCATTTCCAAGATATCTTCATGTCTCGAATCCTTTTCTTCTTTGGTATCAAACAATGATACACAGTCCCATAAAACCATGGCATCATCCTCTTATTTTTCTATTAATTTATTGTTATCTTTTCCCTCTTCATCATTATCCTCAGTTAATTTGGAATCCAACAGCTGATTCATCACCAACGTCATTGAATTTATTCATTGAGGACAATTCTTTTCAGAATGGGGTTGTTGGTGAAAAGTGCAAAAGTTATCCATCCCTACTTCTGTTAAGTTCATCGATGCAGGACTGTGCAGAGGGGGTTGGGATTGATTGTTATCTTCCTTTTTCTTGTAATAAGGATTATAAAAATTATGGGCTTCCTTTTTCTTTTCCAAGTCTATTATTCTTTTAGAGAGCTTCTGCATCAGCTTTGCCATTCCTTCGAAATCATGTGATTGTTCCTCTTTAGGATTAGTAAGTAACAAAGATTTCCTCCCAACATTTTTTCTCTTGACTGCTCAAGATAATATTCGATGCTTTCCTTTTCAGCCTCTACTCTCTCTGCTTATTCATAAGTCTCTGCTAGCGTAGGTTTGGCTTTCATTTTGGAAAACATGGCCAAATCAGGCCCTAGTGCGGAAGTATAATACTCAGTCAAAACTTTATCCGAGGGCTTGTCAGTTTCAGAAAAGTTCTTAAGATAAGCTGCAAATCTTTGGGTAAAACTATGCACGTTCTCTTTTCTTTCTTTCTTTAAAGCACACATTCCTTTCATGAGAGATGCATGAGTTTTTTGGGTTGCATATTTAATTCTGAAAATCCTTTCAAAGGTATCCCAGTCTAGGATAGAGTTTGCAGGAAAACCAAAATACCATGATGATGCTGCTCCTTTAAGGGTATGCGGAAAAAGTCTACAAACTACATCCTCATGTTCCCCAACCCTTAATCCTTCTATTGCCAAGCAGAAACTTTGCAAATGGTCATCTACTAAAATATTCTCATTTGGAAAAAACTTGGGCAACATCTTCTCAAAAGCTTGAGGTAAGTCATGCAACGAAGGTGTTAAGTTCAGGGGTGATCTAGCTTTCCAAGAAAGTGGTGGATTTGGTGGGTTAAGTGGTTGATTTGCATTTACACTTGCCATTAATATAGGTGGAGAGTGAAGAGGTGAGAGAACATGAGTATGCATAGGAGAACAGTAAGGTGTGTTTGGGCCTACTTGATTCAAAGGATGAACAACTTCCTGTAATGCTACTTCTATTAATTCTTCGAAATCTCCAACCAACACTGAATCTTCCATGATGGGACGATCTTTCTTCTTGTATTCGCTTCGGGGTAAATCAGGGATAGTGGGTAATCCTCCAATACTCTTTACATAGGCCCGTGTATGTCTTCTCAGGTCATTAACTACTTGGTTGTCCACAGAAAACAAATGTTCTCTATTCTCTTCAGTATTCAGATCAGGAAATAAAATGATTTCAAAACTATCACTAGTGGAGTAACTTCGAGGAAATGGATTTCCCTAGCTAGCCATGCACTGGTGGCCCTCCTTCTAGTGCCAATTACTGTTGAAGCCTGGAAATTCACAAGTAGCAACAACAAGGGATTCTCCTGAGTCAACGTTCCCAACTAGCCCATGACTCTTTGGTATGGGGAATCCATCCAGTTTGTGGTCCAACTATCGTACATCAAGTAACAAAAATAAAGGGTTTTACTGGTTGCGGCCTAGTCCACCATTTATATTTTTGTATTTTTTAACTTTAAGTATGATATGCAAGTGCCTATCTAACATGCAGATTGATAAAGAATACGAGGAGTGGTCACAATGTGATGCGCAAGTTCTTACCTCTCATCTTATACTCTCTCGCATATAAATCACACACAATAGAAAACAAGACTAACTAAGCTGTCCCTAGGGAGCAATATTATCAATTAATGAGTAATGTATTACTGCTCATATGTTAAGATAAATCACCGATAGCTGTTCTTAGAATCAAAACACATAAACATGGATAGAGATATACACAACAAGATAGCTCGTCGTTTGTTAAAACATTCATTACCCATAGTGGAAATTATCATAAAATAAACCAGAGAACATTCATACAAGAACATAGGTTCAGAAAGTTAGAACGATCTCATAGTTAATGAAACATAACTGAAAACGAAATAGTTCCCCTTCAATATTGTTCATTTCACAGCGTTTGAACATTCCACACATCACTTTCTCCAATAGGAAAAATTGTAATTTTATTATTGCAAAACGAAATAGTTCCTCTTACAACAAGTCTTTTCACAAGTCTCACTGGGAAAAAGCCCCTTCCCCTCTTCTAAATTTCGTATATTTATACAAGAACCACCTCCAAACCTATGGGTTTCCCCCCAAACGTTTTAATCTCATAGTTTTGTCATTTTGCGAATGGTCATAATTCATGTTACGTTTCAGATAAAGACTTTTATAAAAATGAGAATGGCTAGGTAACTAACGAACTACCCAAGCCTGAGCCTTTGCTATTTAATGATTACGCTCTACCATTCCTCGGTCCCTCTTCAGACCCTTAAAATTTTGTTTTCCTTGAGCAACAACTCTGCTTCCTTATGCTTTAGCATGCTTTGTCGTGCAGCTGCATCTTCTTTGCCACATTAATATTCAAATGGATCTGAGAAAATTTCCTATGTCTGTGTGCGACCAAATGAAAACTCATCATTTATCCTGACTATTTTCAATAAACATAAACCATAATACCAATAAAATGAGTACTGAAAGAAAAGAAATACCGGGGTTGGGTTTTCATGTGAAAATCTCAACCTGATAAAAACAAGGCACACCCGTCATTCATGAAACCAGTTACAAGCTCATAACAACGGCGAGAAAATGATCAAGAAATGGGCATATAAAAATCCCTATTGACGATCGAAACACTTGACATCGGTCGGTTAGTGTGCTATATAGTAGCAGCGGCGGGTGACCCACAGTCTAGTGTTTCCGGAGCACAAACCAAAAATCAGCGAGATAAAACGTCAGAGGTCAGATCTACTAAAGCTTCGGATGGTTAGTGCACTACATAGCCGCAACGACGGAAGTTAAAGGGTCAAGAATTCTGCAGACTAGTGAACATCGGAGAAAAATAGAACAACACATTGGCGAAAGGAAAAGTAGTGTGGGAAACGGTTAGTCTATTCTGGAGCTGCAACGACAGAACACAATCAGCTCACGGCCTTCGAACAGATTCAAAACCTTCCGCAAAAAATCGCAACGCAAGATTTTGAAACAATAAAACGTTTAGATCGGCGGAAGATTTTAATCATTGATGCAATCTCTAATTGTCCTCCGAAATAGTGGCAACTAAAATCTCATTTTAAACCTCAGCCAAACTTCGACAATGATAAAACAACATGAAACTAGCTAAGTTCTATAGTCCAAAGCATTTGCAGACCCAAACAAATTCTGAAAAGCAAGTAAAAGCTGGCCTCAAACAGTCCAAATGAATAGCAGAGTAGAGACAAAACGGTCTTCAACAAAATCAACAAGGAGGGTCCAAATTTTTTAGAAATTTGGGAATCGTTGCAGCTCTAAAAAAACCCTTGAGTACCTACCCTAGACAAACCCTCCACATAGTCCCCATAATATTAATATATTAAGTTTTTCAACCTCTCATATTCTTGTAAGTGTAAGTCCTTTGTCCTTTGGGTTGACTACAGAAACCCGTTACTCTTAATTAATAAGATTATTAAGTATTTAGGTTAACTATTGGAAACCCTTAATCTTAATTAAAAGTCAAACCAATTTTGGGGTCTAGTCTATATCATTGACTTGAATTTATGTTAATGCCTTTGCTTAAGCATGAACCATTGAAGCAAAGTACCCCGTCCATTAATTAAGGGAGAACCAAAACCCCCCAACTATATAAATCCATAAAGAAAATAGAATGGACCAAAATATCCCTCAACCAAAACCCCCAACTATATAAATCCATAAAGAAAACCGAATGGACCAAAATATCCCTCGACCAAAACCCCCCTCAATTTATTTTAATTATACAAATTTTCATCATTAAACGTTTTCTTAATTGAATGAGTCATAAGCAATAATTTGTATTTTTAATTTTCATCCATGTTAATTGGAAAATGGCAATTAAATGAATTAATAATTCCTCCTGGCCAGCAATTTTACTAAGGGGGTCCTCTTCGCCAGTAATTTTACCAATGAGGTAAACTATTTAAACGCCAAGTGTGCTCATCTTCTTGATCCTCCTCTGCAACAACAAGAAGATCATCTTTTGATCCTCGGCAGCAACACCAACAACATCAGTAAGATCATCTTCTTAATCATATCCGATATTGTATTCTGAGTCTCGTCTTTTGGATCGGTCGGGAGGAGCAAGTGTAGAAACAGTAGTAGCTAGTGGAGATTATGGCTATTTTTCAAGGTCTTTCAAATGATTTTGGGGCGGTTAGCAATAGCAGCAGGATACTTGTTTTTGTGAGCATGGGGAACCTACCTGAGCAATCAGTAGTGTTGAATCAGAAGACAGATGGGAATTTTTGTGAAGCTCTATGAATGTGGCTATTAAGAGACATATCATACATGTAATTAAGCTATGTTAAAGTAATATAATTTTTTATTTACAAAAAAAAAGCCTACATCATAACAATCATTTTCCAAATCCCTTCTCATCTTCGGTCAATTGACATTAAGCACAGTGTATTGAAGGTAAAGTTTATGTCTCTAACAATTATAACACTACCCTCTTTTTACATCATTCATCTTAATAATTATTTACCAAAATCCCTTCTCATCTTCATTAGGTCCATTGACATTAAGCAATGTAAAAATCTAACTCAAGCTTTTATTATATGAGATATAGGAAAATATGACAATCTTCTCATTTATAGCCTTTATGAGTTGCACATTTGGTCTTTGGTAGGGATCACATTATTCAAATTCTAACTTCTTTGGTTCTATTTCAAAACCACTTGGAACTCTTCCTCTTGGAGCGAGCTAGAGTGAGGGAGTTTCATGATTTTGAGCATTCTCTTAAAAGTCAAGAAAAATGGGGCAATGTTAAAATACCCTACCCTTATTTATCCAAAATCTATATTTTTCTACTTTCTAGAAGAAATTCGGTGAGATTAAAAATCTATCAAGTATTTTAGACACAACTTTCCTATCAACTCTATTGTTCCATCATGTAGGTTCAAGAAAGATAAGTTGTAGATCTACTAAACCATCCAATTGAATTTAATGTAAAAAGAAGTGTATGAGTCTATCCTCCTTGGTAGTATCCTACGAAACCTCCATTCTATTAAAGGTAAAGTTTATGTCTCCACAAATTATTAACCTACCCTCTATTACAGCCTACATATGAACAATCATTTGCCAAATCCCTTCTCATGTTCATTAGATCCATTCACATTAAGCATAGTGTATTGAAGGTCAAGTTTATGTCTCCAACGATTATAACACTACCCTCTTTTACATAGTGCATCTTAATAATTATTTGCCAAAATCTATTTTCATCTTCAATAGGTCCATTGACATTAAGCAGTGTAAAAATCTAACTCAAGCTTTTATTGTGCAAAAACCTAAAAGACAAGATGAGTTAAGTTCATGCTATTGTTCTAACTAATAATGATACAACTTAAAAGACCAACATAATTTTAAAATAAAAAATTCCAACCCTTGAGTACCTACCTTAGACAAACCCTCCACATAGTCCCCATAATACCTCTCATATTCTTGTAAGTGTAAGTCTTTTGTCCTTTAGGTTGATTACAGAAACCCGTTACTCTTAATTAATAAGATTATTAAGTCTTTAGTTTGACTATTGGAAACTCTTCATCTTAATTAAAAGAGAAACCAATTTTGAGATCTAGTCTATATCATTGACTTGAATTTATGTTAATGCCTTTGCTTAAGCATGAACCATTGAAGCAAAGTACCTTGTCCATTAATTAAGGGAGAACCAAAACCCCCCAACTATATAAATCCATAAAGAAAACCTAATAGACCAAAATATTCCTAGACCAAAACCCCCAACTATATAAATCCATAAAGAAAACCTAATAGACCAAAATATTCCTAGACCAAAACCCCCAACTATATAAATCCATAAAGAAAACCGAATGGACCAAAATATCCCTAGACCAAAACCCCCCTCAATTTAATTTAATTATACAAATTTTCATCATTAAACGGTTGCTTAATTGAATGAGTCATAAGCAATAATTTGTATTTTTAATTTTCATCCGTGGTAATCGGAAAATGGCAATTAAATGAATTAATAATTCCTCCTGGTCAGCAATTGTACCAACGGGGTCCTCCTGGCCAGCAATTTTACCAAGAGGGTAAACTATTTAAACGCCAAGCGTGCTCATCTTCTTGATCCTCCTCAGCAACAACAAGAAGATCATCTTTTTGATCCTCGGCAGCAACACCAACAGCATCAGCAAGATCATCTTCTTGATCATATCTGATATTGTAATCTATTCCGAGTCTCGTCTTCTGGATCCGTCGGCAGCAGCAAGTGCAGAAACAGTAGTAGCTAGTGGAGATTATGGGGATTTTTCCAGGTCTTTCAGACGATTTAGGTCGACTGTGCCTGCTAAGAGTGTCTTACGAATCCCATCCCAAGCTGAGAGCCGTCTGCAGAAGCTGGGAGGCCACGGTGAACAGCCCCGGCTTCTATCGAGACAGAAAGAAACTTGGGACCACCCAGCAATGTATATGTTTGTTCGAGCTCCGTCAGTCCAACGATGAAGAATATGTGGTTACTGTGTACGACCCTCTGCAAGGCACCTGGGAACCACTCCCTCCCTTTCCCCACTTTCCCGGTCTCCATCATCATGGAATTCCAATGAATTGTGCCTGCGTTTCTGTCAATCAAAAGCTGCTTTTGATTGGCGGAAGGGTTCCCTCCAACGGAATGGTCGTCAACACAGTTTTCATTTACAATTTCTAAACTGCTCAGTGGAGCCGCGGCGCGGATATGCCAACGGTTCGAATGGGAGGCGCTGTCTCAGTGTCCCCGGAAGGACTGGTTTACCTTGCCGGAGGAAAGGGCAACGATCTAAACGGTCTGCGAAGAGCAGAAGTTTACAGTGTGGAGGAAGACGAGTGGAGGATTCTTCCTGACATGGGCCAAGATATGGACAACTGCCTTGGCTATTTCAATGACGGAAAACTTTTCGTTTTTGATGATATGACGAACGAAGATCTTCATCTACCCCCGGTGGGGCTGAGTGCGGAAGTTTACGATCCAAATAGAGGGGCATGGACCACGATCCCGGAAGAGGAAGCCCCTCCAGTGTTGAACTGCGAGATTGCTTCTACCCAGGGGCCACGCTTCTTCTCGGTCGAGCAGAGCGAGGGAATGATGGAATATGATTCCAAAGAAAATGTTTGGAGGGTAGTGTCCTCTATTCCAGAAAGACTTGCATTATTTGGAACCATTGCGTTTCGCGTAGCCTGGCGTGACAGGATTTTTTTGGGCGCTACTGTTCCTGATGATGAGCCACTTTTCTATATGTGGAAGCCTCCTCCTATACAGAGTGAAACAGGAGCGCAAGCGGAGGTTTTTGGAGAGTGGGATGCCATAGAGAAACACCAACATTTTCATTTGGGCTTGGCCGATCTTGAAACAATTGATATGTTTGCCGTGACAGTTGAGATTTAGGGGTATAATCAGTCATTTAGGTGTGTTGCAACATTGTGAGTTAAGATTTAGGGTTATAATCTTTTCTATAAAATTGAATTTGTCAGACATTTAGGTGTGTAGAAACATTGTGAGAGTACTGTGTGTGTTTGGGCATATATACATTGCGAAAGTTGTTTGCTTGGGAAGATATACATTGTGAATGTTGTGTTCTTTTTGTTTGTAGGGAAAGACCTTCATTGTGAGAGTTGTTTGTATTTGGAACTGCAGGATGAATCTTTGCAAATCTGTTTTTTTATACTGTTTTGTTTTGTTTGTTTTTTTTTTGATAAAGATGTATATATTTTAGTATATGTTTATATATATTGCTGTGTTTTTTTAACAGAGGAGTTCAATTCATGTAAGGATGAGTAATGTTTTCATTGATTGATTCTATATAAATGTAATTAATGTTGTGTTTTTTTCAAAGGTTTTTCTTAGGATTTTAATTTTTATAATGATGAGTATTGTTTTTATTGATTTTATATAAATATAGAGCATGTTGTTTTTAGTAAGGCCTTTAATTCTTGTACTAAGTATTGTTCTCAACGATTTTATATAGAATATAGAGAAGGTTAGGTTTTTTTTCTTTAGAAAACAAAAAATTGCATTGTTAAAATGGATAAGGATGTGTAATGCTCTGAAAGTGAAAAATACACATTTTAATGAAAATAGAGAAACCCCAACAATTTCATTTGGACTATGTTGACACAATTGAATTTGTACATTTAAGTGTGTAGCAACATTGTGAGAGTAATGTGTCTAGGAAGATATACATTGTGAGAATTGCTTGTATGGGAATATATACATTGTTTTAATTCATATGTCCCTTTTGTTGCTATCAAAAGATATTCATTGTGAGAGTTCTTTGTATCTAGAACTGCATTGTTTAGATGAATATTTGGAAATCTATACTGCATTGTTTGGATAAATCTTTGGAAATCTGTCTTTTATATTGTTTTGTTTTAATTTTTTTTTGGTAAAGATGTATATATTTTAATATATGTTTACATCGCACTTTCACTCATTTAGGTGTGTTGCAACATTGTGAATTGAGATTTAGGGCTATAATCCTTCCTTTGTTAGAATTAGATCAAAATTGAATTTGTGAGAGTTGTGTGTATGGGAAGATATTCATTGTGAGAGTTGTTTGTATTTCAGATGAATTTTTAGAAGCTTGTTTTTTATACTGTTTTGTTTTGTTTTGTTTTTGGTGGGTAAAAATGTATATCTTTTAGTATATGTTTACATAGATTGCTGTGTTTTTTTATAGACTTTAATTCTTGTAATGATGAGTATTGTTTTCATTGATTCTATATAAATATACTTAATGTTGTGTTTTTTTTAGTTTTTTTTAGGATTTTAATTTTTATAATGATGAGTATTGCTTTTATTAATTTTATATAAATATAGAGAATGTTGTTTTTCTTAAGGCCTTTAATTCTTGTAATGCTTATTGTTCTTGTTGATTTTATATAGAATATAGAGAAGGTTAGGTTTTTTTCCTTTAGAAAACAAAAAGTTACCTTGTTAAAATGGATAAGGATAAGGACTCCTTTTAAATGAGGTGAAAGTGAAAAATACATTGAATGTTTTAAAGATGATTATACTTTCATTCAATGCAAATATTCTAAATAATATGTTTTTGTTTTGTTTGTTTTTTTTTGGGTAAAGATGTATATATTTTAGTATATTTTTAGATACATTGCTGTGTTTTTTTTTATAGAGGACTTCAATTCTTGTAATGATGAGTATTAATGTTGTGTTTTTTTAAAGGTTTTTTTTAGGATTTTAATTTTTGTAATGATGAGTATTGTTTTTATTGTTTTTATATAAATATAGTGAAGGTTGTTTTTCTTATGGCCTTTAATTCTTCTAATGTGTATTGTTCTCATTGATTTTATATAGAATATAGAGAAGATTAGGTTTTTTTCCTTTAGAAAACAAAAAATTACATTGTTAAAATGGATAAGGATGTGTTTTAAATGACGTGAAAGTGAAAAATACACGAATGTTTTAAAGATAATTATACTTTCATTCAATGTAAATATTCAAAATAGTATCTAGTTGAGAAAAAAAATGTCAATCTCACAGAATTTATGAAGAGAGCAACCATAGAATATCATGTCAATGATTTGTTCAGAAGATAGAAGAGCACTACCAAGAGTTCTTTTTTTGCAAAATATTTCTATTTGGTTTTCTTGATTTAATCATGTACCTTCATAATTCTAATCATTGTTGATCATACTTTCCTAATAGCATATTTAGGACATTTAGATATTTTCATTCAATTTAAATCCTTTATAGATGCAATATTTTTTATTTTCTTTTAGGTCCTTTTTATTTTAAATAAAGATGTTGTAACCTCTATTTCCTCCATCAAAATAGTGTACATATATGGATGTAAATTTTGGTATCTGTTTACAAAATTCTTTCCATGTATATTGTTTAGTATTTTGTTTATTATTCACCATAAAATATTGATACTTGGGCACTTGCACAAAGTTGTATCCACTTTTTCGTGCCACTTAAGAAATCAGAAACGTACTTCAGAAGTGCAAATCGAGAATGCATATGTGTTATTGATGATAAGTTCGGAATAACCCGAGCCCAAACACAAGGCTAAGGTTTGTAAGGAAATATCGCATATGTGATATTGAAAACAAAAACAAAAAAATAGAGGCCATGGGTCTCAAATATCATTTGCACAGTGAAGCATCGGGAGAGTGATAAACTGCGTGGGCAAAAAAACACAGAGGCGATTTGTGTTTCACCTTTTGGAGGTTGAGTTGGAGGTGGATTGGCTCCAATGGTAGGTAACTTCTCTTATCCATTTCAATTAGTTTTCAATTCTTTATTGTTTTTCTTAATTTCATAGTTTTTATAATTATTTAAAACAAATATAAAGGCCAATTGGATGGATCGTTGGTATATGGTCTTCAATGAAGACCCTCATGGGAATAGGGACATCCCATTTTATTTCCTTAGGAATTTATATGCAGAATTCATCCTAGGGAAACATGTTAACTATTTTGATATCTTAGGATTCCAGGATGTTGGTCATGGGATGCCCCAGGATAGGGAAGGGGCTGATCCTAACTATGTGACATGACCTCCACACACACCAAACCCCCCTCAGCTATATCCTCCTGCAGGTACTGTGATTGAGGATACACAGGAGGCATTATTTGACTTGGCAGATACATTGCTTTAGCATGGGACTGATGTCCAAGGAAATGTAGACCAAGGGTTGGCACTTCTAAGACCGACCCATGTACAGATCACACAGGAGATGCAGAGCATTCAGAGCATCGTGTTACTCCACACCCTTGCACATCGTTTGGAGGCATATGCTATGGCCCTGCTTCAGAATTCCGGGATGATGGATTGCTTCGAATTGTAAGTAAAACTCATTATTTTCATATCATAACTTTCAATTGTTTCACAATTTATTTCTATTTAATTATCTAACAAATTATGTGAACAAATATACAGCTGGTGTACCATGGCACACGAGAGTCGCATAGTCCAGCGATCAATGTTGAGAACATTGATGTGGCTGTCAATATTGCATGTGGGTTTGGTTCTTCACCATTAGGGGTAAGAACTATACTTTTTAATTTGTCAACTTTATTTACATATTTATATTAGAGATCGTAACATTCAATACATCCTAATTTTGATACAACATGTTTTATGCAGGGTGATGAGGATGAGTACATTGAATATCAGCCTATTCCCTCTGATGCAGAGGTAGATTCCCAAACACATGTATTATTTTAAATATGTTTTTAATTATGTTTCGCTTTCTTTGGAAAAATCATTGTTCATCCATCATGTATATGTCTCATTTTCTTTGTAGTATCTGACATTGACATATGTTACGTTATGCAGGAAACCATTGAGCCATTGGTGCTTGAAGAGCACCAACACGAGGTTGTTGCTGACCCATCTCTTCCCCCTTGCCAGGACATGTATGTTTCATTTTCTTTGAAAACATCATTTTTCGTCCATGTAGTATATATGTCTAAGATTATTTTTATTATCTAAATTTGACGTATGTTATTTCATGTAGGATTCTATTGAGGAATTGGTGCTTGAAGTGCACCAGATTGATGACCCACCTATCATGAGTGAGGAGGTACGTTTATGTATCGCTTTCTTTTAATTGTGATTTTAATGATTAAACATGTACTTTTTTAATTTTTTGAAATTGTTTAATTGTCTCTTTATCCTTTTGTAAGTAGGAACACAATTTTGATGAATATGTCAAAAAAGCGAGCTTATTCCATAGTACAAGTAGAAGTCCTTTTCTCTCATTTATAGTTTATCGATCCACTGGTTACACACCTCCTCTGACAAGGTAGTAGGTAAGTTTATGTATCGCTTTCTTTGTAGGTTTATGTATGGATTTCCTTGATTTGGTGCTTTCTCTTTGTATGTTTTTGTAGGTTTATGTATCGCTTTGACATATGTTACTTTATGCAAGACTCTATTGAGATAGTTGTGCTTGAAGAGAACCAAAGCGAGGTTGTTGTCAGCCCACCTATTCCCCCTAGCCAAGTACATGTATGTTTCACTTTCTTTGGAAACATCATTTTTCATCCATGTAGTATATATGTCTCTGATTCACTATTTTATATGAAATTGACATATATGTTACTTTATGCAGGATTCTAGTGAGGCACCTGTGCGTGAAGAGCACCAAATCGGTGACCCGCCTTTGACGAGCCAGTAGGTATGTTTATGTATCACTTTCTTTGTACATTTTTGTATCGCTTTCTCTGATTTGGTGCTTGAAGAGACCCAAATCAGTGACCCACCTCTTTCCCCCAATGTACATGTATATTTGTTGACATTGGAATATATATATTTTTTATGCAGCTTGATAGTGAGCAAGTGGTGCTTGAAGAGCACCCAATCAATGTTGTTGTTAGTGAGGCACCATGACCCACCATTACTTACTCACGTACACTAAGTAAAAATGTTATTTTGGTTTTGGAATTTGAACAAATGTACATAGAATTTTTAAATGTTGGTAAACTAACTTACAAAAATTGTTTTTTTTGCAGTCTCCACTGATGTGACCTATCCCTCTTGTTCACCGACGGGGATCACAAATGAGTAGTTGGAAAAGAGAGCTAGACTTCTCCGAAGACATTGGTAGTGGCAGCAAAAAGGGGGGATAAATAGAATAAATGTATAGGGGGGATACATAGATGTAACTTTTTGTTCATATACACACAGATGTACTTTTTGATCCACTATTTTGTATTATGGCCATGTGGCATGACAATTTTTGTAACATTATTTCTATACATATATAATATAAATCAAGGTTCAAATTTATACAAATATGGTTGACTTGAACTTGGAACATGATATGTGTGGTTCACATGTGTGCTAACTTATGAATTTCCAATACTTAAAGGAAGAATTTATGACTCATCAACTTTTTAACATTATGGCTATCTTGAACTTTTTAACATAATAACCATACCATACACTAACAATCATAACACTATGTCATGCATGGATGTGTAATATATACCAATCATACCCTACAATACCCTATGATACTAACATCATACCATGCTAACATACCATACCATTTTAATATACCATACACTAACATCATAACACTAAGTCATGCATGCATGTGTAATATATACCATATCATACCCTACAATACCCTATGATACTAACATCATACCATACTAACATACATCATACCCTACAATACCCTATGATACTAACATCATACCCTAGAAACCCTACTTGGTTTTCAATATGTACATACATCCATGTGTTTCTAGTTCCATCTCATAACTTGTAAAGAGGTCACTAAACCATAGTTCCATGTCATAACTTGTCAACCCTACTGATAGCATGCAAATTGGTGTTCATGAAACCCTAGTTGGTTTCCAATTTGTACATGTCCATGTGTTTCTAGTTCCCTCTCTTAAAATGTAAATTTCTCACTAAACCCTAGTTCCATATCATTATTTGTCAACCCTAGTTGGTTTCCAATTTCTAGTTACCTCTCTTAACTTGTAAGTTGCTTGAAGTAAACCCTAGTTCCATCTCATTACTTGTCAACCCTAGCGATAGCATGCAAATTGGTGTTCATGAAAGCCTAGTTGGTTTTCGATTTGTACATGGCCATGTGTTTCTAGTTCCCTCTCTTAACTTGTAAATTGCTCACTAAACCCTAGTTCCATCTCATTATTTGTCAACCTTGGTGATAGCATGCAAATTGGTGTTCATGAAAGCCTAGTTGGTTTTCAATTTGTACATGTCCATGTGTTTCTAGTTCCCTCTCTTAACTTGCAAATTGTTGATGAAACCCTAGTTCCATCTCATACATTATCAAGCCTAGTTGGTGCATGCAAATTGGTGTTCATGAACGCCTACTTGGTGCATGCAAGTATTGGTGATCTTGTGTTTCTAGTTCTCTCTATTAACTTGTAAATTGCTCAGTAAACCCTAGTTCCATCTCATACCTTGTCAACCCTAGTGATAGCATGCAAATTGGTGTTCTTGAAAGCCTAGTTGGTTTTTGATTCGTACATGTCCATGTGTTTTTAGTTCACTTTCTTAACTTGCAAATTGCTCACCAAATCCTAGTTTCATCTCATTATTTTTCAAACCCTAGTGATATCATGCAAATTGGCGTTCATGAAATCCTAGTTGGTTTCTGATTTGTACATGGCCATGAGTTTTTAGTTCCCTCTCTTAACTTGTAAATTGCTCACTAAACCCTAGTTCCATCTCATTATTTGTCAACCTTATTGATAGCATGCAAATTGGTTTTCATGAAATCCTAGTTGGTTTACGATTTGTACATGTCCATGTGTTTCTAGTTCCCTCTCTTAACTTGTAAATTGCTTCAAGTAAATACTAGTTCCATCTCATTATTTGTTAACCCTAGTGATAGCATGCAAATTGGTGTTCATGAAAGCCTAGTTGGTTTCCAATTTGTACATGTCCATATCTTTCTAGTTCCCTCTCTTAACTTGCAAATTGCTCACGAAACCCTAGTTCCATCTCATACCTTGTCAACCCTAGTTGGTGCATGCAAATTGGTGGTCATGAAAGCCTAGTTGGTGCATGCAAGTATTGGTGATCATGTGTTTCTAGTTCCCTCTCTTAACATGTAAATTGCTCACTAAACCCTACTTCCATATCATACCTTGTCAACCCTAGTGATAGCATGCAAATTGGTGTTCATGAAAGCCTAGTTGGTTTCCAATTTGTGCATGTCCATGTGTTTCTAGTTCCTTCTCTTAACTTGCAAATTGATCACTAAACCCTAGTTCCATCTCATACCTTGACAACCCTAGTTGGTGCATGCAAATTGGTGCTCATGAAAGCCTAGCTGGTGCATGCAAGTATTGGTGATCATGTGTTTCTAGTTCCCTCTTTTAACTTGTAAATTGCTTCAAGTAAACCCTGGTTCCATCTCATGATTTGTTAACCCTAGTGATAGCATGCAAATTGGTGTTCATGAAAGTCTAGTTGGTTTTCGATTTGTACATGTCCATGTCTTTCTTGTTCCCTCTCTTAACTTGCAAATTGCTCACAAAACCCTAGTTCCATCTCATGCCTTGTCAACTCTAGTTGGTGCATGCAAATTGGTCTTCATGAAATCCTACTCCGTGCATGCAAGTATTGGTGATCATGTGTTTCTAGTTCCCTCTTTTAACTTGTAAATTGCTCACTAAACCCTAGCTCCATATCATTATTTGTAAACCCTAGTGATAGCATGAAAATTGGTGTTCATGAAAGCCTAGTTGGTTTCCGATTTGTACATGGCCATGTGTTTCTAGTTCCCTCTCTTAACTTGTAAATTGCTCACTCAACCCTAGTTCCATCTCATTATTTGTCAACCTTGGTGATAGCATGCAATTTGGTGTTCATGAAAGCCTAGTTGGTTTCCGATTTGTAAATGGCCATGTGTTTCTAGTTCCCTCTCTTAACTTGTAAATTGCTCACTAAACTCTAGTTCCATCTCATTATTTGTCAACCCTAGTGATAGCATGCAAATTGGTGTTCATGAAAGCCTAGTTGGTGCATGCAAGTATTGGTGATCATGTGTTTCTAGTTCCCTCTCTTAACTTGTAAATTGCTCACTAAACCCTAGTTCAATCTCATACCTTGTCAACCCTAGTTGGTGCATGCAAATTGGTGTTCATGAAAGCCTAGTTGGTGGATGCAAGTATTGGTGATCATGTGTTTCTAGTTCCCTCTCTTAACTTGTAACTTGCTCACTAAATGCTAGTTCCATCTAATTATTTGTCAACCCTAGTGATATCATGCAAATTGCTTGTCATGACATCCTAGTTGGTTTCCAATTTGTACATGGCCATGCGTTTCTAGTTACCTCTCTTAACTTGTAAATTTCTCACTAAACCCTAGTTGCATCTCATACCTTGTCAACCCTAGTTGGTGCATGCAAATTGGTGTTGATGAAAGCATAGTTGGTGCATGCAAGTATTGGTGATCATGTGTTTCTAGTTCCCTCTCTTAACTTGTAAATTGCTCACTAAACCCTAGTTCCATCTCATTATTTGTTAACCCTAGTGATAGCATGTAAATTGGTGTTAACGAAAGCCTAGTTGGTTTCCAATTTGTACATGGCAATGTGTTTCTAGTTCCCTCTCTTAACTTGTAAATTGATCACTAAACCCTAGTTCCATCTCATACCATGTCAACCCTAATTGGTGCATGCAAATTGGTGTTCATGAAAGCCTAGTTGGTTTCTGATTTGTACTTGGCCATGTGTTTCTAGTTCCCTCTCTTAAGTTGTAAATTTCTCACTAAACCATACTCTCATCTCATAGCTTGTCAACCCTAGTTTGTGCATGGAAATTGGTGTTCATGAAAGCCTAGTTGGTGAATGCAAGTATTGGTGATCATGTGTTTTTAGTTCCCTCTCTTAAATTGTAAATTGCTCACTAAACCCTAGTTCCATCTCATACCTTGTCAACCCTAGTTGGTGCATGCAAATTGGTTTTCATGAAAGCCTAGTTGGTGCATGCAAGTATTAGTGATCATGTGTTTCTAGTTCCCTCTCTTAACTTGTAAATTTCTCACTAAACCCTAGTTCCATCTCATAACTTCTCAACCCTAGTGATAGCATGCAAAGTGGTGTTCATGAAAGCATGCAAAGTGGTGTTCATGTCCTCAAATTTCTTGTTTAGCTTATAAGCTTCATCTCTTTCTTTCTTCATTGTTTCTTTTAACTGAGCATCGTTCTTTCTCGATTGCTCCATATCTGTCATTAGTATTTCTACATTATCTTCAATGGCTTGGGTTAATGCCACCCAAACTCTTGCTATTAATCTCGGATCTGAATTTGTTCCATACACCAAAGTTTTATCAGTTGTCATCTTACATGATTGTCCTCCTGTTTCAACCTTTTTCTCAGTTCTTTTGACAATCCTCTTCTTTTCGTTGTCATAGAAGATGGTGCTATAATTAGGGACCTCTTCTCCTTCTTTTTGCATAAAAGGTATCAAATTCAATCCAGAAAAAACAACTTGTTCTTGACTGCTGCCAAAAGCTGCAGCAGGCTCCTGAGGGTTAGGATTATCTTGTCCATGCCCTTGATTTATATGATCCTATGCTTCTTGTGTATATATTGGGTCAATAGTTTGCTGGTCTGTTTGTGATCCTGTTAAACTGTAACCCTCACTTTATTTTTGTTTTTTCTTTATCTTTGCATCTTCCTTCTTTTTTCTTTCTTCCTCTTCCCTCTTTGATGCTTCCTCTACAACTCTCTTTCTTTCTTCTTGTTCATTATTTAGCCAACTCTCCGCCTCTTGTTCTAGCCTCCTAACATCCTCTTCCCTCTTTTTGGCTTCTTCTTCTTCAGCTTTCTTCTGTGCAGTTTTTCCCTTGCTGCCCACAATGGTGATCTTCTGTTTAAATCTCTTGTTCAATGTAGTAATATTCTTTGCATTTCTGAAGATTTTTTCATCCTTGTCCCAGAAATTTGTGTATTCAAAATGAACATTTCCTTCTTTGCAATGCTTTGCAACTTTATTTTGGGATTCGTTCCTGTGGAAGTTCATCTCACCAAAATGAAAGTGCTCTAGCTCCTGTACAAATTCAGCAGCTTGTTTAACCTTTGTAAACTTATAACTCCCTAACCAAAAAGGTATGGAAGGATAGGAAGCCTTCTTATGTTAAAACAAGAATCTTCCTACACCATCAAGATATACCTGCCTCACTGCTTCTTTCTGTAGCACATAATCAGTGGCATATTTAGGGAGTGGAGAAGGTGCCCTAGAGCCACTATACATTCTGATGTACATTCCCTCTTTATTCAAACAATAATTGCCATGTTCTTAAATGAATTTGAATTCCTTCTCAGACATGCAGTTGCATTCTATCAAGAATATTAAAGTGTACAAAGGAATAATGAAATGTTCACATATCTCTTTGTAGTGGCTACAATATTTGTGTGCCCAAAATAGTTTGTATGCAGTGTATACAAGGGTCGTGTCCCTATCCGAATTACACCTTAAGGCTGGAAATGACTGGGTATATAATATACAGTCCACTAAGATAGAGTGCATGTAGAACTCTAACTTCTTCTGTGACACCCCTCCCAAAGCTGAAGATATGCATGCTGAGAGGCTATTGGACACTATGTTTTCCTAGTTAAATACAGTCCTCTGAGTGGCCACATGGAAAATAATGGGTATCCATTCCAATTTGAAACTTTTACCATGAGCTCTCCCAAAAAATATATTTAGCATCAGTGCTATAAACCTATAAGGCGTCTGGAGAGTGGCTGTATCATATTCTCCTGATGGCCTGGTTCGAAATTTCTTCCTAGGTATCATCATTCTCTTAACTGTTTGAGCCAGGTCCAAATTTATCTCTTTCAACCAACTTTCCATTAAGTATACTTGAGCAAGAGGCAGGTGATATGCCAGTAAGAAATAAGCAAGACTGCATGCAACATAGCCCTATTTGGCAGTATTTGCTAATATCATCGTGGTCACATATGCCCTACGGAGAATCCAACTGAACACCTTTGAGCATGGGAACAAATCAGGTCTTGTGGTTACTTTTAGAAGAGCCAATTTCTTGATGTTGGCATATATGGTCAGTTCTTCGAATCCTGCATCAGGCACATCCTGATTTGAAATCATCTGATATATCTCAACCCATTTGTAACTGGCTCTACCCTGGTGGTAGCTTTGGTATCTTCGTAGATGCATTCCACCTTGGTAATGATTTGCACATTTGGTTCTCCCTCAGCATTAGGAGCCATCTTCTTTTGTCTTTTTGACATATCTTCTTTGAAGAAGTTACCCTGTCATAAACCAAACATGTTCTTAGACCATTGGAGCTTTTAGTTAGTGTTCTAAGAATGAAGAAAAACTATATCAAACTATTTACCTCTTCCGTATGCATTATCAACAAATAAACTATCAGAATATTAATGCATAATAGAAAATAACAAGGAAAAAGGAACTTCTGCAAGCTGGGTCTAAAAAAATTCTAAGTCTGTCTACAACTAAAACATGTCCCTGATAGAAAATGCATCATTTAAAATGAACTTCATTCTAGCTCCTTGATAAAAATGAACCACCCTATCAGTGAGGCCAGTCTCCGAAAGTGAGGCCTTATCCAGTGACTGAAAACACAGAAACCCCAACCTGACCGAAAATCAAACCCTCTGGTGTCCCATAAAAATAGGGTAAACACCTACGACGAAAAGAAATATGAAACTCCCCCTCACACCCCGTATGGTCATAAGCAAACCCAAAATAGTCGGTGTAGAGAGCGTAACACTTGTCTGCACCAATAACCTAAGCCTTCGTACCAAGCTTGAGCTTCCATAGCGAGTCAAAAATAGGCACAAGAAAAACCTCCACCGGAAAAACCATCAATTTGACTTATAAAAATTCACTTTAGACGGCTAACTATGCAACACTAGGAAAACCCTAGTTCCCAAAATGTTCAATAAAATCAAGAGGAAGGAGAAACCATGGTTGGCATACCTTGCAAGCAAGCTGTGCAGTCGACGGGAAGGTCCAAAAATTCCATGGTAACGCTCCAAACGAATGAAATACTAAGAGCTAAGAACGTTGGTACAGTTCAACTCGACAGGGACAAATCAAACGCAAGTTTTTTACAAGGATAAAAATAAAATAAGACCCCGTCCCAATATATAGACCTATCGGTGAAAAGGATGGTGGGAAAAAACTCAATTGGCGGTCGAAACTACTATAACATCGGATGATTAGTTCACTAAGGAGCCACAATGGAGGGCGACGGACAAACTATGGGATCCACGACCAACTGGAAACATCAACGATCGGAGGCTTAGAGGACCAACTAGTAATGCGTTAGGATATAAACCAACTAAACGTTAGAGAGATAGTGTACTACACAGCCGCAACGATGGGAAACAATTAGACTAGGGCTTCCGCAATCAAATGAAAACTTTGGCGATAGGAAGCTTTAATGACTAAGTATCGGTGATGGTGAGCTCAACGTTGCTGCTATGTTGGTGACACAAAAGACTAGCCCTCCGATAAATAGTCAAAAACCCTTCCGATAGCGCAAAGAAAAACAGAAAGTTAAAACAATAAAACCCTGGCATCAACAAAGATAAGAACTATCCGTTGAAACATTTTCCATATACCTTCCAAAATGGTGGTGACTGAGAAGACTAATGCTTCAACAGTGATAAAACAAAAAACGTTGACATTAAAATAAAACAAAAGAGATAAAAGCACATCGACGAAAAACAAACTTTCCATCTAGACGTTCATTATTTAGCTTCCGCAACGGGGGCTCTGTAGAGAACTATGGCCCTGATTCACTGTTCAAATGAATTTCGACAACGATAAGTGAAAATATTTTTTTGATGTATTTGTAACTTCGAAATGTATTCATCTATGTATCTTATGTCTTGTAACCCAAGTTTTATTTCGATATGTGTCTATAATGTAATTGAGTCATGATGTCATGCCTCGATGTTTTGATTGGGAGGATCTATAATGTAAACAAGTCATGTCAAGTCATTATGGGTAACCCTCCTTTTGTCTAAGGGTTAAAGTCCTTGCAGTTCTGGGGCACTAGGGTTATTAGAATCACCTAGTGAAGTCGGCCCTAGTAGGGTTTTAGCCATGCCGAGAAGTAGTATAAATAGAGAGGTGATATCTCTATTTAACACACATCTCATACACACTCAAGTGTAGCACATAGTTGAGGAAGGAGAAGACATTGGGGCTAGATAGAAAGAAGGTTACTGCTGTCGGGAGATCCTCTTACTATTTTGGTCTTCTATATTTTGGTGTTGATTCTATCTCTTAGGATGTTGCAGGGTTTTCTCCATTTATGGTTTCCCCGAGGAAAAACACTATGTTCATTGTCTCTTGTGTTTGATTTCTGTACTTGTTCATCTCTCAGTTATAGATCCTAATAATACTAGATTAATGTTGAAAAACTAACATGGTATCAGAGCTAACCTGAGAAGAAGACACTATGCAACTACGGGAACTAGGGATTCCTAGTTTGTGGACCTTCCTCCATAGATTTTCAGCAAAAACAAGGTGGAATAACTCTCCCTTTTAGGGTGCATCTTTCTATCGAAGCAGAATCCAATTCTGAGGTTTTTCAGTTTTGGACCCAACACTACTGCTGAAAATTAGGGCTTTTCACTGAAGAGGAATTTTTTAGTTAGCCCAGGCCTGGATTGATCTCCTCCCTAAAATCAAAGTTAGGGATCAATTTCAAAGCAATTGGTTGGACAGAACTTCAGAAAAGAAAAATCCTAATTTGCTCTTGATTAAGCACTGCAGGATTTCAGCTCCAAATCCAGGTTCGACATATTGACCTGGTAAGATATAAATCTTTTGTATTTCCATTTGAGGTTCTCAGTTAAGATGTCTCATCATACCAAGCTTGATGAAAAACTTGAGGGAGATGATAACTTCTGAGCCTGGAAGTATATGATCTCCCTAGTCCTGGAAGAAAATGAGTTGGAGTCCTACATCTATGAGGAGGTTCTAGTTCTAGAGGGAGATGAGGCTAAGGCCTTACATAAGAAGAAGTTGGTTATGGTGTTATAGCGGATTTCACCACACTAGGTGAATCACACATTGTATGGCCTTCCATTGTCCCGCTGCAGACTCATTAGCCCCTTTGGACCACTTTATATCTTTTCACTAGTGGAAAATGAGAGATTAGTGACCAAAAAAATGACCAAAATCCGCATATCAATGACCACTTTTGGTTTGGCGATCGCTGGTGGCTAATTTACGGTCTTTTATTACGCGACCAAAATTTGTCATTTTTATTTTGGTCATTTATAGCTTGTCAGTTGGTCATTAATTTGGTCATATATTTGGTCATTAATTTGGTCATATTTGAATCTATGACCAAATATATGACCACATTTATGACCAAATTAATAACCACATAGAAAACTAGAATATGACCAAATTTGGTCGCGTATTAAAAGACCGCAAATTAGCCACCAAAACTGTTTTTTGGTCATTGATATGTGAATTTTGGTCGTTTTTTTGGTCATTTATATCTCATTGTTTGGTCACGTGTCTCTCAATTTTTTATTCTTTTATATATGAATTTTGGTCATTAATCTCATTTATCGGTCACTAATTTAGTCATTTTTAGTGGTATTATGTGTGGTTATTACATTTTAGTAGTTTTAATGGTGACCATTATTTAGTAGTGTGTTCATTACATATTTATAACTAACTATGAAGAATACATTTACAGAACATTATATTCATCTTAAATTAAATTCGTTTTAATTACTAAAAATCAGAGCTGTGGCAGATTGCCTTCCAAAATAGAGCAACTTCCAGAAATTACACAACAGAACCTCTGCCAACCGATAAATACAACAATTTCCAGAAATTACCCAGCAAAACCTCTGACAATGCATAACTAGCTCTTTAAAAAGCATGCCCGCGAGAAAATACTACATAATTAATAATTAAATTGACTTTCCAATTATGAACAGCTTAGCATGACGATTTCGCCAGTTTTTTACACACTTTCTGATTTCTACAATAATAAAAAAATGCAAATATCTGTGTCTTGGGGTGTTTGAATGCCCTTAATCTATATATACATTCATAATAATGATTTGAAAAATATAAAATTATGGTCTACAAAAACGATTCCTATTTTGGTCAAAATTCACCAGACCTATGAAATCATTGAACTTTACTCCTGCCTTGTGAACAGATTTGTGGGGGCACAAGAGTCAACTATGATTTGAAGTAGTAGCTCCATTACTTTATGATTTGAAGTAGTAGCTCCATTATCTGATAGGCTCAATCGCATGAACACCTCCATCAGTCAATCCTACAGCAATCCAGTTAGGTTCATGTGGATGTGC
>LPNX010337130.1:28501-61970 GCA_001517045.1 Pseudotsuga menziesii | reverse complement strand
TGTGTTGCAGCTGCTCTTTGTTTCCTTCACCGAACTCATTGATGAATGTAGATTGCTGGATCTTTGTTGGAGGAACATATACGATAGGTTGCTGATCTGGACTGTTCAGTTCTTCATGGTTCGGACAACTTCCCTTGGTTTGTAAATCCGGAAGTTGAGAGCTACCTTTACTGCTTTCCATATTACATGTAGGCAGTCCAACCTCTGCTATAGATCCAAAACTTTCCATTTCTGATCTATCAATCTGTTTATCATCTTTAAAACTTTCAAAGGGAACAATTTGATCAGCATAATAGTCTAAGGTAGTAGATGCATGTGGTATACTGTTGAAAGCATCTATACTATAGTCATCACCCTGAAGACTACCTATCTCTTGATCATGGTGAGAGATATCTTCTGCTGCAACAAATTCATCATGAGTATTTGGATCTTCATTCAATAAATAAAACTCATTACAGCATTGAGGATAGAGAAGATCAACTGGAAATATTCCGTCACAAAACACATGGAAGGCATCATGAAAATCAGCCAATGAGCTGATACTAGCATTAGGCAAAGACCGATACCAATCACGGGCAATCCCTTTTAATGAACAACAAAAGAGCCGGATCTGAACGTCCTCATGCACTACCTGCAACCGGTGCATGTAGTCATGAAAGTCCAACAAATGTTCAGCTGGCACTTCCCACTCTTCTCCTCGAAATATAGGAAGACTGTTCTCCCATTCATATTTAGCAGGTACTTGATTAGGAAAACCAGCAATACTTGAAAAATCACAGAACGCATACCTCTTGGCTAAGATTCTGTTCATGTCATCCCAGTGGAGTCATCAACAGATTCTGAACAATGGAGTCGCCACTGAGTTCGTCCTTCATGGAGTCGCCAGATAGATGATTATAACCAGTGAAGTGTCTAATCCTTGTCTATCATCAAGGACCAGAATTGTGTCGTCTCCCAGGAAGATCAGCTTCTCACCTCGCTCCCCGGCAACGGCGCCATTTTGTTAGCTCTCCAAGAAACTACTCAGTGGTTATGGCTGAGTATGCTTGGTAACCTAGAAATTCATTTACCTTCAATAAGTGGATCGAGGGGATACAAGAATGGCACAAATGAAAGACTGCTAATCCAAACAATTTAATGAGCCAGTGCTCTTAGAAACTGCACATCAGATGATCAATAATAGAACAGACGTATAGAATAATGCTCAGACAACCAAATACATCAAATCTGCAGGGTTTATACAACCAAGTACATACATCATGCAGGGCTATACTAAGCATCAAGAAGTTCCTCCATCAAATAATGAGCATGAGCTAAAATAATCCAACGGAGTGCAGAATAACAATGGATAACAAAATATGAGTACAACAACAAGAGAAAACTGTGATTTTTATTAGACTAGCAATCAGACATAGGCCAAAGTCTCCAAGCTCGATCCCCCCCTCTGTTCTCCGTCATAATTTACACAATATATAGCAGATATGGCTCCAGCCCGTTGCTAACAAACAACTAAAATAATTATTATGAAAACCAAATCTCAGCCACAAAATCAGGGACAAACTGTAAAGTCTCTCGAATCACTGGGTTTACTGGCAAATCTGGAATTTGTTTAACTTTTGTCTCCACCTGTGTATTTTCTTCTCTTCTGATGCCAAGTGACTTGAATAATGAAATCATTGAATTAATTCTAAATATATCACGAGAATAATGATCTTTGAAAAGTTCAAAGACTGGTAGATAAGCCTCCAGCTGTCGTTTGTCTTTAATGCCTTTATACTGCCACATGTGCATTTACTCCTCCTGTTCTGCTGCAAGCATCAATTGGCAATGGATATTGTCACCGGAAGCGCATCCACAACCGTGAGAGCTGTTATTGCTCGACTCGTCCAACATATTGACGAAGCTATTGAGTTGGAAGAGAACCATAAGGTTCTGGAAGGTCAGTTAAATCGCATGAAGGTCCTTTTAGGCGATATTAGCGATCAATTCGAGCACCAGCAACAAAATCCCCCTCAGTCTCTGAGAAACTGTTTGAAGAGGATGGAAGAAGCAGTTGTAGAGGCCAAAGAGTTGATCGATCGCTCAAAACAGCCGCAGCCATGTCTTGACTTCATATTTTGCAAGTCCAAACTCTCTAGACAAATCAAAGAGTACAGAGAAGCTTTAAATGAGCTCTTTGAAGAACTTCACACCGATTTTTCTGTGTTTTGCAATGCTCAATGGATTGCCTCTACACAATAACAGGCAGAGATCAAGCTAAACAGCTTGGTTACTTGGGAGTACATGAAAGTGCTCAATAGCCAGAGATAAATACAATCCATGTTTGCTCTGAAATAAATATCATGATGATCTACCAGTTTTATGTTAGAAAACATCTTTAATGGATGTAAGTACATAAAATCTATAGTATGTGCTTTCTATGCTCACAAACCTTACAATTGTGTTTTCTATGCTCACAAACCTTGAACCCCATCTCTCTGAAGGACGGAGGAACAAGGAGCAAGACTAAAATGTCATTTCTAAAGATATGTGCTCCTCACAGTCAAATTCCATAACAGCCCGAGAATATAAAAATGTTTCAGCAGCAATTTCTCAATCCACTATAATAATGAGCAAGCAATGCACCATCAATCTTTCCTTTCGGCAGTTACAATAGGCTCGTTTGATGATTTGATGAGTACGAAGCAATATTTGATTTTTGCACATGGATATGTTTTCGGCAGCTAAGAGATCACTTGGTGCAAAGGGGAGGAGTACCAAATGAGGATGCCACTTAGGAATATGCCAAGGGGAGGCTATCAAGCTGTGGTTTATGAGCTAAGTGTAAAAACTCTTATGTGTTTTTGATGACTGAATTATGAAATATATGCAACTATAAGCCCTATTTATACTTTTGACTGGTTTCATTTCTGATTTGTGTTAATCACTCAGTTGATATTCTCATTTCTTGTTTAAGGTTTTTATGCATGAAATGCTTGTTGACTGTGGGTGGAATTCAGCACTGTGATTATTGTGTTTGGATTATAGTTTATATGTTATGCATCTCAGTTCTTCAAATGTACATGATTTAGTGTTTTCGTTAATTTCATGAAGTTTCTGCCCTCTTGTCTACAAACTGTACAACCAAAACCCTAGAAAAACCTATTTTACTTAATTGTGTTTATTAAGATTGTGTTGGCTTGTTCTTTCGTAGTCTGAGAACAATTTCTGGCACTAACATCTTTGGCGCTATTTCCGGGGATGAAGCTGAAAGCCTATTTTCCCTGGGATACTCATCATTTCACTGGTTTTGAGAGGTGAACTTAAACCAACAAATTTTAAAGGGTACTTTTCACCAGTATTTCACAGTGGCTACTAAATGAGTTGGAACAAGAAGTAGATCTAGTTCACCTTTACAACTGGGTGTCTTAGACCCAAAACAGATATTGAAAACAACTAGGAAAATCAGAAGGTCTCAGTCATCACTATCCCTATGTAACCCTCATCAACTAGACATATGATCACCTTTTTTTGTTTTGATCGGAGAAGAACAAGATTCATCTTGGTTGAAGCCTACAATCCCTGTTAGTATTTTCAAGTTTTTACTGATCCTCAGTCTTTCAAGAAAGCAAAGACTATATCTCCTGGAAAAATCCCTTTATTTCACCTCAAAGTTGGTAAAACTCCGTTTCATCCAAGTTCTAGTCAAGTCTTTCCATCATCTAAACTAGTCAACTTAAAGATGGCAGCCCAAAATCAGCCATTAGACATGATGGACCGAATGGTGGCAGCTAGGTATGCACCTCTAGTTTTGCCTCAGCCTTTGAATGCACTTCCTGGGGGTTATTACCAAACATACTTGCCTAGGTTTAATGGATAAGGTGAAACCACAGCTAAGGAGCATTGGGATGCATTTCTCATCTATGCAGATAATCAGAATATTGAGGCAAAGGATGTGTGGATGAGGATGTTCGTACAAAGTCTTGATGGAGAGGTTAGAAAATGGTTCAGAGAGTTACCTACAAATTCTATTACTATAATAGAAGAGCTTCAGGATCTTTTCATGAGACAGTGGGGTGATACCAAGGATCACACATATTACATTACTGAGTTTGGAGCCCTTACAAGAAAGAAGGATGAAACCATAGCTGATTTTTCAAAGAGGTTCAATAAAATGTATGGCAGAATCCCTGCAGAGATTAAACCTTCAAAAAATTCTGTAAAACTCACTTATGCCAATGCTTTTGATCATGAGTTTTCCCTACTCTTGAGAGAAAGAAGACCTGTTACTTTACTTAACATGCAGGAGTCAACACTAGAAGTGGAGTCTAATATATTAGTTTCTAATAGACTGAAGGGAAATATAGCTCAATAGATATATGACAGGAAGGGTAAGAAAGAGGCAGCTCCAGGGGTTTCAACATCCCACTCTGCAGAAGGTAAAATTGATGAGATGGCCAAGCTAGTGAAAATCCTAGCAACAAAACTAAACAAGTTGGAATTAGAGAAAAATTCAAATAAACCTGTTCAAGAGGGAGACAGAAACCCTAATCCAAACCAATTCAGAAGACAGTTTGTACCTCGTTTCATTCCCAGAGAGAGAAGAAACAATGATATACAACGAGAAAGGAGAGAAGTTGAGGATCAAAAAGTGCCACCACCACTTCAGAATAATGTAGCTGATGAAGAAGAAATAGAAGAGGAAGAGTTATTTGAGGATGTAGATCATGATATGAATTATTTTGGAGAACAGTTGACTGAAGGTTTTGTGATTGAAGAATATTTTTTAAACTTAGAATATTATGATGCATATGTGTTTGAAACAGAAAATGATTTGAATCTTGAACTGACTGCTATAACTGCTAATACATATCAGACTGAGCCAAAGAAAACCTTAAATTTAAGATCAAGGCCAAAGCAAGTAGTTCAAAATCCTAAGAAAAAGGTAGTTTTGCCTCCTAAACAACAGTCTGATCCAGTGTTAGAGAAAAAACAAAATCAGGATAAACAAAAGAAGAATGTTGAAGTTGAAGAGGTGAATAAAAGTATGCAGAATTTCAACCTTAAAAATGAATTATGCAAAATCAAGATCCCTATTCCTTTCACTGAGTTGATGAAGAATCCTTCTTACAAAAATTCAGTTCTGAAAATGATTGGTTCAGCAAACAAGCAACTTCCCTCTGACACAATGAATTTACAAGAGGAAAGTCCTAAAATTTTTATTGGGTCAGCTTTGGCAGAAAAAACTGAAAATGAGGCAAGTGCATTGCCTCCTTTTTACATCACACTAACCATTCATGAGCAGATGATACATAATTTCCTTTTGGATTCAGGAGCATCTCATAACCTAATGCCAAAAGCTGTCATGGAGGCTTTAGATTTGAGCATAACAAAACCTTATCATGACTTGTATGCTTTTGATTCATGAGCTGTAAAATGTTTAGGAGTGATAAAATATATGGTGGTTAGTTTAGCTCAGCTACCAATGAAGAGTGTGATTATGGATGTAGTAGTAGAAGACATTACACCTAAGTTTGGATTGCTCCTCTCTAGATCTTGGGCCAAGAAGGTTGGTGGAACTCTACAGATGGACTTAACATATGCCACCATTCCTATATTTGGAGGTGAAAACAGAAGGTTATATAGAGAGTTACAATTTGCTTATATTGTGACTGATGACAAGAACCCTACAAATCATCCCTTGTATGCTGTTGAAAAGGACTTGGGTACTTGTATGTTGCATTTTAGTGATGATAATGATACTGCTAGTTTATTACAGGTTGAAAAAGAAAAATCAGTCAAATGCATTAGGGAACAAGAATATGAACTTTGGCAAATGTATTTTGATGGATCATCATGCAAGGAAGGTGCTGGAGCAGGGGTTCTTCTAATATCTCCTGGTGGTGAAGTAGTAAGGCTAATGTATAAATTGGAATTTATTACCACCAATAATACTGCAGAACATGAAGCTTTGTTGTTAGGTTTGAAAGCTGCAAAAGATTTAGGTATTCAACAGATTTATGTGTATGGAAACTCCGAGTTGGTTGTTCAACAAGTAAGGAACAACTATCAAGTAAAACAAGATTTGCTGAAAGTGTACCGTAATGAAGTATGGGATATGATAGACAATTACTTTGTGGCTTTTAATATCACTTATATTCCTAGGGATCATAAGCAAACTACCGATTCTCTTGCCCTAGCAGCCACACATTTCAGGATTCCTAAAACAACACAGCTAAAGTATCCTATTGAGGTTAGGTACAAACCTTTTGTGCCTGCTAATGTAAAGCAATGGAATTTTTTTGAAGATGATATTGAAATAAAAAGGTTTTTAGAGCTGACAGGTGAGTTTTCCAATTCCTTAATTGATCAAGAACAAGATGATGAGGTTGAAGAGTTTGAAGGTGTTGCAGAAAATGAGATTGTAGGTCACAAGATTATTGAACTTAAAAGTAATTTCATTCCTAAGGGTCTGGTTCCTTTAGAGAGAATATTTTCGAAAGATGATACACCTTTAAAACCAGTTGTACAGTCTTCAGAAGAAAATGTAATGGACTGTAATATTGGCACCCCTAAACATTCCAGAATGGTGAAGATTTGAAAGGCACTCACAACAGAGCAGAGAAACATGTACATCAAGTTGTTAAAATAGTATGTTGATGTTTTTTCTTGGTCATATGAAGATTTGAAGACATATGATACAAGTATTATACAACATAAAGTACCATTAAAACCAAATGTTAAACCTTTCAGACAGAAATTAAGGAGGATCAATCCTGCTTTGTTTCCCATTATAGAAAAGGAAGTTAAAAAGTTGTTAGATGCTAAGATTATAGTTCCTCTTAGATATTCTTCATGGGTAGCCAATTTAGTTCCTGTCAAGAAAAAGAATGGTGAAATCAGACTGTGTGTTGATTTTTGAAATCTGAATAGGTCTTCATTGAAGGATAATTAGCCTTTGCCAAAAATAGAACAAATATTGCAGAAGGTAGTTGGTGCACAAAGAATTTCTATGGTTGATGGTTTTTTAGGATATAATCAAATTTCCATGCACCCTGATGACAGAGAAAAGACAGCTTTTACTACGCCTTGGGTTACTTTCATGTACGACAAAATGCCTTTTGGATTAATGAATGTTGGAGCTACTTTTCAAAGAGCTATGGACATAGCCTTTGTAGGGGAAAGAGATAAGTTTGTAGTGATTTACTTAGATGATATTACAGTCTTTTCACAATATGATGATGATCATCTAAAACACTTAAAACAAACTTTTCTGAAATGCAGAAAATATGGTTTATCTCTTAATCCAAAAAAATCACATTTTGCTATACAAGAAGGTAAGTTATTGGGTCATTTAGTTTCAGCTGATGGCATAAGGATTGATCCGGAAAGAGTGAAAGAATTCTGAAAATAAGTTTACCAAGGAGAAAGAAGGATGTACAATCTTTTATTGGTAAAATTAATTTTCTGCGTTGGTTCATACCAAATTTCGCTGAAACCATCAAACATATTACAACTATGTTGAAGAAGGATCAGGAGGTCAAATGGACTGTAGAAGCAAAAAACTCATTTGAAAAGATTAAGATGGCTCTTACGAAAGCACCGGTATTAGTAAGTCTTGATTTTACAAAGGAATTTTTAACTTTTTCTTTTGCATCTGAGCATACATTGGTTGTTGTTTTATTACAGAAGAATAAGGATGGTCTTGAACAACCAATTGCATTTTTTAGCAAGACTCTCAGAGGCTCAGAGCTAAAATACAGCACTTTAGAGAAGTGGGCTTACACATTGGTAAAAGCATTGAAGTTTTTCAGAATTTATGTTTTGCATTCCAAGGTTATTGCTTATGTTCCTAATGTTTCCATTAAGGATGTTTTGACTCAACTTGACAGTGAGGGAAAAAGAGGGAAGTGGATTGCAAAAATAATGGAATATGATGTGGATATTAGACCTACAAAGCTAGTAAAGGGAAAAGGTTTGGCTAAATTGTTAGCTGATTCAAATTGCCAAGCTTTAGGTCTACATCTCATGGCAGAACAACCAGCACATGAAGAATTTCAAGCAGAGCAGGAGAAAGAAAATATTATGGACCACTATGCAGAATCCACATGGTATGCAGATATTGTACATTTTCTTTTGTACTTACAATGTCCAGAACATATAGACAATAAAGCTGCTAGGTCATTAAAGTTGAAAACTAATAAATATTGTTTGATAGAACAACAACTGTTTTGGAAAGATCCAGGGGGTATTTTACTTAGATGTTTGGATAAGCCAGAAATTAAAGAAGTAATATTTGAATCACATGAAGGGGCTTGTGGGGGACATAAGTATTGGAAGGCAATAGATTATAAAATTCTAAGAGCTGGATACTATTGGCCTTCCTTATTCTCGGATGTATATCAGCAGGTAAGAGCATGTATCCCTTGTCAAAAGTTTGCTGGTAAGCAAAAGTTACTGTCATTACCATTAAATTCAATTGCAGTAAATGCTCCATTTCAGCAGTGGGGTTTGGACTTCATAAGAGAGATAAATCCTTCCTCTTAAGGGCAGCATAAATGGATTTTGACTGCTACATATTTCTTTACCAAATGGGTAGAAGCCATTCCCACGAGAAATGCAACAGATAAGGTGATCATAGAGTTTATTCAAGAAAATATTCTTAGCAGGTTTGGATGTCCTAGAAAATTATTGACTGATAATGCTCAAGCTTTTAAATCTAAAGCTAACGGTGGCATTTTGTGAAAAGAATGGGATTATTCTGAAACACTCAACACCTTATTATCCTTAGGGAAATGGGTTAGCTGAGTCATCTAATAAGAATATTATTCAGAGTACCAGGAAGTTATTGAAGCAGAATAAGCGATCATGGGATTCAATGTTCAAATATGCATTGCGGGCAGACCTAATAACAGTTAAAAAAGAAAATGGAACTTCTCCTTTCCAATTAGTATATGGTACTCATGCAGTATTTCCTGTCCAACTGGGTATTCCAGTGATGAAATTTTTTCAATATTGTCAGGAAGAACCTAGTGATATGCAAAGAAGAATTCATGCATTGATAGAGTTATAGCAGAAACGTGAACAGTAGAGGAAAAAGCTCAGCTTTACAGGACAAATGTTAAAGAAAGGTTTGACAGAAAAATCAAGGAGAATACCTTTTCAAATGAAGACATGGTCTTGAGGTGAATGCTAGAAAGGAGCAAAAAGGAAAGCATGGCAAGTTTGATAATCTATGGTTTTGCCCTTTTATAGTATCAAAATTTCTAGAGAATAATACTTGTGTTACAGACTCTGGATGGTGAGGAATTATCTAATCCAGTTAATGGACGTTTCCTCAAATTTTTTTACAGTTTTTGAGATGGATACTGAACTTTCATTGTATATACCGATGTGAACAACAGAATAAAGACTCCATGACCTAATGGAAATTTTCTAGACTAGCAGGAAGCAGCACATAAGGCACTAATCTACAGGTTCTTGAATCCTCACAGGGAGGTCTTCATCCCGCAATAGGAGCTAGATGTTATAGCCTATTTTTGCTTCTCGTTTTTATTGCATTTATCTGTGATTTAAAGCTTGGTTTGGTTCATTTCTTTTTAAATATTTAGTTTTTAGGTTATTTTTAATTTTTCATGTTTATATTTAAGATATTTTATAGTCTTATTTTTTCAAATTTTGGTTTGATTTATTAGAATTCATAGTTAGAGGGCTTATAGAATGTTTATATGAATTAAAAGGTCTTAAAAAATAGCATAAAGTCTTGATCAAGGTTATTTAACCAAGGTTAAACCATTATCATGAGTTATATTTTTGAAAATCCTTAAAGCAAACTTTCTTGTAGCGCAAGCCTGGAAAAATTACACACATGCGCTACAAGAAAATCGCGCAGTTCAAAAATCATCATTTTTGGTTCAAATTTTTTAAAATTCTCACACATGAGATGTCATTCATACTTGGTTGATGGATTTGATATGTGTTTCCTCTAGAATGATCATTATGACAGGTGTTAATCTTTCAAGCAAATCATCATGAGGGCGAGTCACGGTGTTCTGTTGCAGAGTGATGGAATAATAATGATTAAACATGATGAGACAAATTTGCCTTGAATTTCATATCCCATGAAGTGCACGAAGATTAGATGAAGTTCATGGCGAAGAATTAGCAGTGTGTAATCAAATTTTGAAACAGGTCGCAAATCTAGGGATTTGAGGAGAAATTGTTTGGAGTTATCGTAGTGGTCAGAGAAGATTGAGGAATGCAATTGGACACCTGACAGTCAAGAAAGCACGATTTCAGCACCTGGATTCATCACTTTGACAGGTAGGCTACGAATTGATATCAAAGTCTATGAATTTGGGTTTTTACTAAGAAAAGGATTAATGACGAAATTGAATGAAGATTATTAGTATATAAACCTAATTCATACTAAATGATGAATTCTCTGTCAATGGAATTAAAGCATTTATCAGTTTAAATGAGAGAGTTCAGTTTGGGGTTTTAGGTTTCCCAATATAGCATTGTCTGTTAGATTGTCAAGACTTGAAGAGATTTAGAGTTTGTTTTATTGACAAAAGCAATTTGACAATTGTTCAAAATGAAAAGAAGTGGTAAGATCAATAGAGCAGAACCTTCAGAAATGAGCTGGGTTCAAACTTTTCCAGATTGTGCAAAACTGTTTTCAGAGGTAGGGTGGTTAGTGTTTTTTGAAAGAATTGAAGGATATCACTCAGAAGTCTCTTATAAATTTGCTCAATGTTTGGATAAGGATGGTGACTTTTGATACTTTGAAGTTTAAGCTGACCAGGGAATTGTTAGCAGAAGCTACAGGGATTTTAGATGAGGGTGAATACTGGTTTAAAAAAGTGCCTTTCACTTTTGATGCTCAAAAATATTTACTTCCAGATGTAGTAGCAGATTGGGGAAAGGGAGTACCTATTCAAAAATTTAAACCAGAATGGATAGAGCCTATCAAAATCCTACAAAGTTATATCACTTGTGAAGGGAGATTTGCTTTTGTTTTTAAGTATCATTTTAGATTCTTGCAACATCTCAGCCATGAATCCAAAATGAATCTTCCATTCTTATTCTTGAAAAGTTTACAGAAGATGTCTAGCAGGGTGAAAGAACATCAGGATCACACCAAACAATCAGTATTTCACCATGGGATTATAAAACTAGTCATAATCACTGTACTTCAAAAAATAGAGAAGACATGTGAATATTTCCTATTTTGGTCTAGTTTCCAAATAGAGAAGGAAGAGCAGTCTCAGAAGATACAGTTAGATAAAGGTCAGAATTTGATCAAGAAACTTAAAAAGAAAGTCACAATCAAGAATGAAGAAGGTAGTGAACCAAGAAAATCTTTGAACCAAGGAGATGAAAACATTGAAATTGAACAACAAATTAATATTGAAGAAAACAAAGTTTCAAAGTCAGAAGTGAAGGAAATCGATCCTGTAGAAGATGCTTTACCTATAGAATTGAATCAAGGTGTAAAGGAAGATGTAAAAGAGCAAAAACAGGTTCCTATTACAGTACTCTCTGAAGAAGAGGAAAGGTCATTATCTGATGAAACTAGGGTTCATATCAAACAAGATATACATACACATGCTGAAGAAGAGACAATGTCACGAAGGAAGAAAATGAAATTTGTTGAACTAGCTTCTATTACACATCAAGGGAAAGTTTTGAAAATGTTAGGAGAGGTTGGAGCAGCTTGGAGGCCCAAGACAAGGCCAAAGAACAAACTCAGATTAAATATGAAGAAGCTGTTAAACCCTAAACTGGCTGAAAAGAAGATTACAGTAATTGAAGATTCTTCATCTCAGGAGAAATTAGAAGATAGTGAAGATGAAAATAAAAAGGTTATGAAGGGTAAAAAACAAATAGTTTCAGAAAATAAACCAGTTTTCACTGATACCAAGATCTCAGAAATATTCACGGAGGTTCGAAAGAAGATGATTCTAGAACAACATCAAAATGATTTAAGAGCTCTTGTATAGAGAAAGGAGAGGTGGCTGAAAAATCATCTCAGTGCAGTATTGAAGCTGAAGAGTATTCAGAAATTCCTATGACCTTGACAGAGCATATGGAAGAAGATGAAGAAATTTTTAGGAAGCTGAAAAATCCCTTGGATACCTGAAGGAATGCAGCCAGTATTAGAAGGAAAATGCATTGATTCTGAAAATGAAAATTTGCAGAGGAGTATCAAGCAATACAAGCATCAAATTAAGTACCTGCATGAAAGAAATGAAGGATTAGTGACTGCAAATAAAAGACCAAGAGAAGATTTGGAAGAAGTAAATAGTCACTATCAGGAATTGATTTCAGTTTCTAAAGAGGCTTTAAAAATAAAGAGACAGACAGAGAGCTTGTTTACAGAATTGAAACAAACTATTTAAGAGTTGACACAGCAGAATGAGGAGCTGACAAAAAAAGTTACAGATTTGGAAGCAGATCACCAGAAAGCCAGAAGGAAAACCCAGGCTTTAGAGGGAATTGCTCTTTTAGCAGAGGCAGCAAAAGACTTGTAAAAGTACTTTAAGAAGAGCAGTTATTAGTTAGTTTGAAAACGTTATTTCATTTTTGTATAATGATAGTTTATATTGAACAATTCGATAGATGACCTAAAAGTAGTTTTGGTTCAGTTATGTAATTGTTTTTGAAGGAACAAGATAAATCTAATTCTGGGAAAGGACCAAGGGTTCGGTTTTTGTGGCAAGGGGAGGCTATCAAGCTGTGGTTTATGAGCTAAGTGTAAAAACTCTTGTGTTTTTGATGACTGAATTATGAAATATATGCAACTATAAGCCCTATTTAGACTTTTGACTGATTTCATTTCTGATTAGTGTTAATCACTCAGTTGATATTCTCATTTCTTGTTTAAGGTTTTTATGCATGAAATGCTTGTTGACTGTGGGTGGAATTCAACACTGTGATTATCGTGTTTGGATTATAGTTTATATGTTATGAATCTCAGTTCTTCAAATGTACATGATTTAGTGTTTGCTTTAGTTTCATGAAGTTGCTGCCCTCTTGTCTACAAACTGTACAACCAAAACCCTAGAAAAAACTATTTTACTCAGTTGTGTTTATTGAGATTGTGTTGGCTTGTTCTTTCGTAGTCTGAGAACAATTTCTGGCACTAACACTACGACAACAAATGATGAAAGATTCTATGACAAGTATGAAAAATTCATACCTGATTGATGAAATATGAAAAATATGACATGACAGGGCTAAAAATATCCAACAATAGGTCGAATTTTTGAGTTATAGGCAACCATTCGAATTGGGGAAATAATTGGAGCATGAAGAGGAAGACAAGTATCATGATAGTTACTAAACCACTAAGATGAGTTGGAGGAAGCTCATGGAGGGAAATTCGACCTTAGGAGGCATAATAAAGTTAATAAAAGGATGTCACGAGGAAGGAGAATATTTTTTTATCATTTTTTAATTTTCCTTTGGCATTTTGGAGAGCTTTTGCTTGTCCATTGCATGATGAGTGTTCACTCTCCCTACTTGTGAACCAATTTCAAGGGACTTGGATTACTTTCCAAGTTGGTTGATTGAGATGCCATTCAGAACTCTAATTGGAGATTAATTAATGATTTTTATTTTCAGTTTGAAGGACCATACATTCAAATCCTCATCTATTCCCCTATTCTCTCATTCCTGCTTCTCCATTACACCACACTCTCATGTTGAGGGCGCACTTGTTGGAGTGGTGCTTGCACTTTGCTAAGTATATTTGGTTCCAAAGTTGTGAAATATTACGTATGGGTTGGTAATATCATTTCCATATTCTCCATAACTCTAAATATCAATATTACATATGTTAGAGGCTCGCATTCCCATGCTCTTGAATAACTAGTTTTCATGGATTTGGCTTCAATATTGAAGTAGCTTTATATCTGATTTGTATGGGGACATAACTATGAGTTTGATGATGTTGGAAAAGACATATATTATTTAAATATATGTACTTCCATTCCCTATTATGTGCAGCTATAAATCCAATAAAATTATGTGTGAAAATCTTGCATTCTCATGCCATTGTATCACTAGTTTTCATGGATTTTGGCTTCAATCCTGAAGTAGTTTTATACCAGATTTATATGAGGAAATTCCTCTGAGTTTGATGATGTTGGGGATGCCATATTTTATTTAATTTTCTGTAATTCCATTCCCATATTATATTCATCTAGAAATACAAGAAACTGTTGTGTGAAAAGCTTGCACTCTCATGCCATTGTATCACTAGTTTTCATGGATTTTGGCTTCAATCTTGAAGTACTTTTATATCAGATTTGTATGAGGGGTATTATATGAGTTTGATTATGTTGTGAAAGAAATATATTATTTGGTACTCTGTAATTTTATGTCCCTATTCTCTGTAGGTCGAAATCCAAGAAATCCATATGTGAAACTCTTGCAATTCCATGCTACTAATTCACTAGTTTTCATGTATTTGACTCTTATACTGAATGAGTTGTATATCAGACTTGTATGAAGGGATTTATATGGTGTTTAATAATTTTTGGGAAATTTTTTTTATTCTATATATGGTCCTTATATGTCACATCCTGATCTGAACATTTAAATCTATCTTTCATATGTCAAAATCGACCTAGTTATGCAATTTCCACATAAGCAATTTCACTCAAAGTTACCAAACGAATGTGGAACTCTGTAACTAGTTTTCATAACTAATAACCATGTGTAATGAAATTCCATGAGGTATTATATCAGTCCCCATGATCTGTTTCTAAAATTTTGGAGGGTTGTACATGAGTTGGGAAGCCCTTTTGGCCTACAACCTAGGGGGGGTTTCATCACAATTTCCTAGTCATTTTTTTCCTTTTCTGTCATTAGCCCCAAATAAAGTTGCAGAGGTATTAAGTCAGTCCTAAAGTGATCAGATATTCTCTTTAGAGGTATTAAGACTCATTATATTATTCCATTTCAAATTCGGGACCATTTGGTGCCATTTGGAACTCCTAGAGACAAGACTAGTTAATCCTGAATTTGCCCAAATTGTGCATTTCTCCAAAATTTCCAAGAAGGGACATTACATAGAAAATACTGCAGGGAATTTTAGAAAAAAAAGTTCAACCTAACTAAATTTTTTTTTACACAATCTTAAACTAACCCATGTTCATATTTCATCATACCAACAAAGACCCAAGATACCGGCTTGACAAGATTTTATCCCTGTTGGAAACACCTGCAGAGCAGATGAGGTCTCACATGAGTTACCTATGAGAGCTGCAGGAACCATGTTTACACAGTGGTGAAGGGGATATACATCGAATAGAACATTGACGAGATGAACTACAACATATCAAGAACTACTACAATCGACCATAAATCACTCACAATATTAACCATGTTTATATAATTAATTTAACTAGTGATGTGTTGATTCTTACATTCATCCATAGATATTCATTCATGCATTGCAAGATATTAAAACATCACACAAACACAACATGCACAATCAATACAAGGAATTTATCATGGAAACCCAATCGAGAGAAAACCACAAAAACACTCGTTTATTAAAAGAGTTTCTTCTCTAACACTTTTAGTTTGCACACACAACCTGCAGAAATTCCCCAAAACCCCATTGCATCATATCTACGCAAAAAACCAGCAAATTGACCTCATACTTGCAACTCTTTTCCAAATTCATGCACACACTTCAATAGATACAATACTATAATATCCTTACAAAATCTGGATAACATAGGATAACCCAAAAAATCTTGATCCCTTACAAATTTATAGTCTCTATTGGTCAATTTACATCCTACTCCCACTACCAAGTAAGTGGATAACCAATCTAACTAACTAACCAACCTTTTTGTTGAAATTCATCAAATTTGGTTAATTTCCCTTGAACTTCATCGAAGACTTCGGAGGTGACCACTTCTTTGACCCTTTTTGTCGTAGGCCTATTCACACTTCAACCACAATTAAAAAATAGGTACCAAAATAAACCAAAACTTACCCAGGGCCAACAGGACCCCAACACTCACATGTTACTTGTCCCGAGCCACTTCAAATTGAAAGTGTTGGTGTGTTTAACTTCGACCGAAAGTCCTAGTAGAATTTCTTTACTTCCTCAACCCATCATTGAAACTATTTTGTAAGCTTGGCAACTTCTTCCACATTCTTAGAAATTACATGTTCTAAACTTCGCTTCTCAGTAGCTACCAAATCCTTCTTAACTTTCTCATGAACTAGACCAATGGTTGTAGTTAATTGATCTGCATCTGTTTGAATCTCTACAACACATTATGTTTGAGTTTATTGTTGTGTTCAGATGCTATTAACCTACTATTGTATTACTTTATGCTCAGCAGCCTTGCTCATCTTTGCAACCCGTGGAAGAGTTCTTAATGAAATCCACAGAGTATCCAAACTTTGCTCTGCCACACTAAGTTTTTCAGTAATGTCCTGCAACTCAACATCCTCTAGCATGTCTCCCTAAGTTTGGGAAATTTCCTCATATACCGGTGCACAATATCCTTCAGCTTCCTTAATATTTTGAACATCCCCCTGAACCTGAGTCAGTCATTGTTGCAGTACTTCCAACATAGTACTAAGCACTAAATTAGCCTCAAGTTCAATAATCTCTTGTATGAATTCATTAAGGACTTCCCCTAATTTGATTCATTTTTATTCCAGAATCATTTCAAGTACACTGTCGAATTCTAGAACATATGGATAAGCAGCTTCGATAGAATTTTCTAGTCATTGCCTCTCTTATCGTTGTTTCTCTTTCTATTGGTTGTGTTCAATCGATGCAACTTATAATATAGTCACCTGATTCTTTTATTTCTTCAGTTGATCGTAGACCAACTGCTCTCTAGCCTTAATTTGTTAAGTTTCCTTGTGCAAAATGTTATGCAAAATGAACATTGGTATCATAGACAAGTCAAAGTCAGCATACCCCGTACCGTGTATTACAACATTAATTTTTGCATTCCCCAAGTCAAGCGCTTGAGGCATTATCTGGACTTTATGATATTTCCATGATTTAGTCACCTCGAGAGGTCAACCATCAAATGGGCCATCCTTGTCTTGCATCAATTCCTTCTTTCTAAGCATGACCCGAACTTCCTTAACAGTGGTGCAGAGAATCTGGACAAGATCAGTGACACCTTTTAACAACTCAGTATTTCTCTCATAATATTTCTATTGAGTCTCATCAACAACTATAGACATCCTATCCGCCAACATGTTGTAGTTGTCACTAGTTAGAGCACCAAGAGTAGTATCTTTGGTGGCCTTCTATTTCTTACGTGCTTTCTTCTGTAGCTCCCCAACTTTTCTCTTATCCCCAAAATCTAGATCCGTCATTGTAGCACTCGACTCCTAGTCGTTATCACAATGTGAACTAGGAAGGTTTTCTTCATCGTGAAGCCCACTTGATTGGGTACTAGAGGAACCTTCCTATCATGGATAAACTTCTGCAGACAGCTGGTCATATGCGATAGGTTCCTTCCACTCCTTTGGCCATTCTCAAATAATAGCATCAATAGCTTCCTTTGGTAGCCTAAATTCCATAGTTATCCACTGGTTCTGTGGGTCCTGTCATGGATGAAGACAAATGTGGTGGGGACCTGCAATAAATTTGATAATATTCTGATAAAAATACACAAAAGCAACTTCAATCCTTAGAATCTTCTCTATATGATGTCGCGACCCTTCAATATGCATGAAGAACTCCACATTAATTTCCACTTTCCTTCTCTTTGTCTTGAAGAACCATATATTTTGATATTTGGCCCCTCAATAGGGGACAATAGCATCCATTCCTTGGTAATTGCGCGGTTCTGACCATGCAACAAAATAATTGAGAATTAACAACCATGATAAATTGAATGGATTACATTTTTCTTGAGCAACCAACACATCATTTAGTATCTCATTCAACAGGAACATTTCCTAATTCATTTAAACACTGACAACACACTGCTCTTTTGCAACGATGACCCTAATGGTGTATTGAGTCGGCCTGATCTTCCACAATAATTTTATGGGCATTACCTTGGTCATTAATGGATACTATTTCGAAACCCCTCTTATCTATGGCCATCCCGTACTTCTCTTTCATTAGTGTAGCCAAATTATTATCTTTCTCCTTCCCAACAAAGAAGCATGTCGGGTCCATGCCAACCTTGGGTAACTTGGTAATGTTGGAACCTAGGTTGACATAAACAAAAACCTTAGTGTCTAACCAGAGACACCCACCATGAAAACATGCCAATAACTGCTTGACACAAGTGTTAACTTCTGCAGTCAGCCAAAATGGGGCATATGGAATATGATAAAATGTCAGACTTTACCAATCTGTATGCCCACTCCTTAGGAACCAAATCGATCAGTTTGCCTTCCACAAGTTACACTGATTCCATGCATTGGTCTATGTTGAACTCCTTATACTTCAGTAAATCTTGGTCGGAGAATGGAAGCTTCTTCATTAGAGGAATTTTGAGGTCTAAAATGGGCCTCCTAAGGAAAATAATAAAATAATAGTTAAAATAATAAAATAATAGTTAAAATAATAAAATAATATTTATTAATTTTGGAGGAAAAAAGAAAAAACTACTTTTTGTGTTCGTATTTTTGACATATCTTCGTTTGCTTTTACTCACATTTCGATCGAGAGAGCTCGTTGGATGTGGAATTTGATTCCACATCGAACGAATACCCACACTGCATACTTTTGACGGACCCCACTACCCCAAAAACAAGAAATACCTAAAAAAACGTGACGATGACATGTTTTTGGGGTAGCGGGGTCCGTCAAAAGTATGCAGTGTGGGTACTTGTTGGATGCAGAATCAAATTCCACATCCAACGAACTCTCCTGATTGAAATTTGAGTAAAAACACATGGAGATATGTCGAAAATATGAAAAAAAGGTAGTTTTTTTTATGACAAATATGTCAATTCAACCATTATGGTTGACTCATTTTATTGGAATTCTATTGGTTCTTGAATTCCAACTCACAAGAACTTATTGTTGGTGAGTTTTCTTATGAGGCCCATTTTAGACCCCAAATTTCCTCTAATGCAAGTTGGCTACGGTACTTCCTATCACATGGACTCTTTTTGGGATAACCAATTCTATCAACAGATACTTGGTTGATCCGAATTTATGTGAGAACGAAATGAAAGAACAGATATAGAACCATGAACATAGATATATTTCAAAGAACAGAATGATACAGTAAACACATATTCTATTAAACGGAGTAAATACAACAACTAGAATGGTGGTAGCTATCTCTGAAAAGAGATGTGGCTGCTACGCTCATTCGTGCCAAGATGAATAAAAAATGAGATAAAAAGGGCCTATTTATAATAAGCATGAGGGCATTAACCATAAACTTCCAAAACATAACTTTAGAATATGAACCATCATAAAGTTTACGGCACCTAGGTGGTTAGTTGAATGGTGAACTTTGCAGGGTCATAACTTTTGCATGTGATCTCTATTTGGGGCGTTCGATAGCCCATTGGAAAGGTATATTCGAGATTTAAATATTTCGACTAGATCAAAATGGATGCAATTAACAACTATTTGTCCCCCAAAATCACCAAAAACATTGTTTAGGGCCTCAAAACGACCCCGAAAGTTTGGGACCCGAAAAACTGTAGAAAAATTACTAGAAATTTGCCAAAATGGAAAACTATTTTGAGCCAATGGAATAAGTGGGTGGCCACCGATCTCCATATAGATCAATCCTCCCTCCATAGGAAGAAATTGTTGAAATATTGTAACTTCAAAGGATATTCTAAATGTATTTTACTGATGTAATTCAAGGGAGATGTTATTATTCCTCCGTCGGAGTCATGAGGTAAATCCTCCATTGTAAGTTGGGTCATTAGTACCCTAATGAATAATAAAAAAATTTGTTTTGAGTCTTTCTAGGTGAATCCAACCCAAATAGTTTAGTGGGGTGGACATGTTTAGGGTAAAAGTCAGTTGGCTCAATGAGTATAAATAGGAGATCTGTGATTCTTATTTGAACACAGAGTCACTCACTTGAGTAGTGCATAAGAGAGAGAGAGAGAGAGAGAGAGAGAGAGATAAAAAGGAGTAGAATACCTATTTTGGGGGTTTTATCTTATACATCTTATACAAAGGAATTTTTGTTGGGTTTTCTTCCCCTTGAGGGTTTTCCAGGATAAATATTGTGTCTATCTTGTGATTGTGTTTCTTTCAGTGATTCTGCATATGCTACTGCTGTGAAATTGAATTAAACACTAATGATATATAGCCTAGCATATGAAATATTAACATGGTATCTGAGCTAACCCGAATAAGACATCTTTCACAAGGTGAAACTCTCTCTCCTCGCTCTCCAGAAGAAATTAGGGTTTCTAAAAAATTTTGAATTTGGAAGATCTGCTTGCATAGAAAGTTGCGCCTCCATCGAGTGCATCTATTGAGCACATGATTGAATTTTTTGGGTGGTTGAATCTCTGGGAAATACAAACCCTATTTTGTCCCTGAACTAGAAAATTGCAGAAAACCAGGACCATAAATTCTGTAGAGCTGCAACCTTGCAAGTAGGATTTGAAGGGTGAAGATTTGGGATCTCCAGAAATTAGTTGGACCAACCAACTCCCCTCAGTCAAGGGCATCTCCTGGTAAGGTCAAATTTCCATTTTGATAAATTTCATTTTTTAGTGACCTACTGGACATGATGGCCCCAAGCACTAAGATTGAGGACAAGCTAGAAGGCATATAAAACTTCCTAGCTTGGAAGTATAGGATTGGTCTCATTTTGAAAGAGAATGGCCTTGAGAAGTACATCAAGGATGCGATTTCAGGACCTAAAGAAGATGAAGCTAAGGAGATTCATGACCAAGACCTAATCAAGGCAATGAGGATCATTGTTGATTCTATTAAAGATCACTTGATCCCTCAAGTGTCATATAAGAAGACACCTAAGAAAATGTATGATGCACTTTCCAGAATATATGAGGGAAGGAACGTCAACAAAAAGATGAATATGAGAGCTCAATTGAAGGGAACCAAGATGAGCAAAGGAGAATCAAAACAAGATTACTTCACAAGGGTCTCCTATTTCAGATAACAACTAAGTGCTATTGGAGACACCCTTGATGAGGATGAACTAGTTATGACTGCTCTCAATGGTCTCACTAGACCTTGGGACTCATTCATACAGACTATGTATGCCGAAAAAGAAAGTATGAAGTTTGACATAGTATGGGAAGATTGCATGCAAGAAGAAGCTAGAGTATCCAACAGAGAAGCTCTACTCAAAAAAGATGAGAAGGCTCTAGCCATCCATGTTAAAGGAAGAAAAAAATCAAACTTCAAGAAGAGAAATCATAAACATTCAAAGAAGAAGTTCCATAAGAAGGAGAAGGATTACTCAAAGTATCAATACTACAATTGTCATAAGATAGGACACCTTACCAGAGAGTGTCCATCACCAAAGAAGAAGAGAAACATCAAGAGACATCATGCTCTTCTAGTTGAAGATTGGGATGAACAAGAAGAAAGACCTTGAAAGAGACTAACTAGAGGTGAAGATGCAGAATACTATGTGTTATTCGACTTTGCTCTCTATGGGTCTGGAACACCTGGAGAAGATACATGGTTTATTGATAGTGGTGCTTGAAATCACATGACAGGGAAGAAGCAAAATTTGTCAATACTTGAAGAAAATAACTCTCCTCAGAAGGTATCCTTAGGAGATGACTATCAATATCCCATCAAAGTTATTGGTGAATCAAGCTACAAGCTTGACTCTAGGACTTCCATGAAGCTGAAGGAAGTACTATAAATTAATGGAATTTTGGGGTCTAAAATGGGCCTCCTAAGGAAAATAATAAAATAATAGTTAAAATAATAAAATAATATTGATTAATTTTGGAGGAAGAAAGAAAAAAACTACATTTTGTGTCCGTATTTTCGACATATCTCCCTGTGAGTTTACTCAAATTTCGATCGGGAGAGCTCATTGGATGTAGAATTTGATTCCACATCCAACGAGTACCCACACTGCATACTTTTGATGGACCCCGCTACCCCAAAAACAAGAAATACCTGAAAAAACGTGATGATGACATCATTATCACGTTTTTTTAGGTATTTCTTGTTTTTGGGGTAGCGGGGTCCATCAAAAGTATGCAGTGCAGGTACTCGTTGGATACAGAATCAAATTCCACATCCAACGAGCTCTCCCGATCGAAATTTGAGTAAAAACACAATGAGATATGTCGAAAATACGAACAAAAAAAGTAGTTTTTTTTAATGACAAATATGTCAATTCAACCATTATGGTTGACTTATTTTATTGAAATTCTATTGGTTCTTGAATTCCAACTCACAAAAACTTATTTTGGCATGTTTTCTTATAAGGCCCATTTTAGACCCCAAATTTCCTCTAATGTGTACCAGGTTTGAAAAAGAACTTACTTTCCATCTATGCTTTAGATAAGAAAGGATATAGAGTTTCTTTTATAGATGAAAAAGTACTTATGTGGTCCAAAATAAAGACACTTGAAGATGTTGTGGTCATTGGAGAAGAAGAAGGAGGCCTGTACAAACTCAAAGGAAATACAGAGACAACCCTTGTCCATGAGACTACCAGCTCAAGTGAACTGTGGCATAGGCTGCTTGCTCACATCAACTATAAATCATTTCCCTATGTAAGCAAGGTGGTAACAGGGTTACCATACTTGAAGATTGATCATGAGGGAACTTGCAAAGGATGTGCAAGAGGAAAGAACATCAAGAGTCACTTTCCGAAAAGTGAAACAAATACTAAAGGTATGTTGGAATTAGTTCATTATGATGTATGTGGTCCTATGCCCTCCATATCATTAAGTGGATATGAGTATTATGTCACATTTATTGATGACTATTCAAGAAAGACTTGGATATACTTCTTGAATAACAATAGTGAAGTGTTTGGGAAGTTCAAGGAATTCAAAGCCTTGATAGAGAACCACTCAGAAAGAAGAATCAAGAAAGTAAGATCATACAATGGTGGAGAATACACTTCAAAGTAATTTGAAGCATTTTGTAAGGAGGTAGGAATCAAGAGAAACTAACCGCTCCCCATAATCCCCAACAGAATGGTGTTGCGGAAAGAAAGAATAGAACTATTATGGAAGCAATGAATACCATGATTCATGACCAAGACCTCCCCATGCACCTATGGGCTGAAGTAGCAAGAACAATCATATATGTGTAGAATAGATTATCTCATAGTTCTCTTGGATTCAAGACTCCTGAAGAGATGTATACATGAAAGAAACCTGAAGTGAGCCATCTCAATATATTTGGCTTCCCAATATATGTACATATTTCGAAAGAGAAGAGAACCAAGTTAGATCCTTCTAGAAAGAAGGGAATATTTGTTGGATACTGTGAAGTCTCCAAATCCTTCATGATATACATCTCAGGATTCTGTCATATCGAGATTAGTCGGTATGTAACATTTGATGAAGAGACAACCCTTAATAAACCCAGAACGTGTCAGCTTGAAGAAGTACATGAAGAGGATGTACCTCCCAAAATGGTAGAAGCTGAACCCTCTCCTGAAACAGTAGCATCTGAAGATCATGATATGCTAGAACCTCAGTAACCCCATACTATGTATATCTCTCGAAAGAGAAAAACTGCTTGGGTAAGATAAATCATACAAGAGGCAAATAGATATGGAGCTCCAGAAGGCTCCACAAGAACAAGAAAAATATCAGATCCATACTCTAGTTATGTAGCTTTGATGTGCGACCTTGTATATCAAGAACCCACCATCTATGAATAAGTTTCATAGAATAAAGAATGAGTTGATGCAATGATGGAAGAATACCAGTCGATAATGAAGAATGATGTTTGGGATATAGTACCCAAACCAGAAAACAAAAGTTTTGTATCTTCGAAATAGATCTACAAGATAAAACATGTTGTTGATGGAAGTATTGAAAAGTACAAGAAAATATTTGTGGCTAGAGGATTCTCTCAGAAGGAGGGAATTGACTATGAAGAAACATTTGCTCCAGTATCAAGGTACACTTCCATCAGAACCATCATAGCACTTGCTTCCATGATGAAGGGGGATCTACACTATATGTATGTAAAGAAAACCTTCCTTAATGGTGTGATTGAGGAAGAGGTTTGCATCGAACAACCACAAGGATTTGAAGTCGAATACAGAGTGACTCATGTATGCAAGTTGAAAAAGGATCTGTATGGACTAAAGCAAACTCCTAGAGCTTGGTATGGTAGACTATATAGTTTCTTGACAATCTTGGGCTTTACCAAGAGTAAAGTTGATCTTAACCTTTACATGAAGGTTATGGATGATGAACATGTCATACTATTACTGTATATGGATGATCTGTTTCTGACCGGAAATGAGAAACATATCATATATTGCAAGAAGAATCTAGTTGAAGAACTCGAGATGAAAGATCTTGGATTGATGCATTATTTCCTCGGGATGGAACTGTGGCAGATCCCAGAAGGAATCTTTCTGAACCAGGGAAAGTATGCAGTAGAAATATTGAAAATATTTGATATGTTGGATTGTAAAGCCATGGCCACACCCATGGACACCAACCTGAAGTTATTATCCGATGAGTCGACAGAGTTAGTGGACATGACTCAATACAGACAGATCATTGAATCTTTGATGTATCTGATGAATATAAGGCCAAATATATGCTTTGCTATGAACAACTTAAGTTGGTATCTAGTTAAACCTAGACGGGTTCACCTGATAGTTGCAAAGCATGTTATGAGGTACCTAAAAGGTACAATAGACTTGGGGCTTTACTATGGTAGAGGCCATGACTAAAAATTATATGGATATATAGATTCAGATTGGGCAGGAAGTGATGGAGACAGGAAGAGCACCTTAGGTGGATGTTATAGTCCGTGATCCATCGTTATCTCATGGTTTAGTAATAAACAATCCAGTGTTTCTCTCAGTACAGCTGAAGCAGAGTACATAGCAGCTTTCTCCGCTAGTTGCGAAACAATATTGCTTCGGAAACTTATGTCAAGATTATTTGACATAGAGTTGGACACTATAGTGATTATTTGTGACAACCAGAGTTGCATAAAGATGACAGAGAATCCAGTGTTCCATTATAAATCAAAGCACATAGAAATTTAAATTTTTATATAAGGGATATGGTACAAAAGGGAGTTATCAAGCTCTAGTATGTGAGTACTTATGAGCAAGTTGCTGATGTACTGAACAATCCTCTATCACATGGAGAGTACACACATTCATTTGTGGATATCGTAGAATAACACTTGCTCAGGAGTTGTCCTAACCTCAGTGGTAAGGATGGTCTACGATGAGTCCTCATGGACGACAGGGTTGACATTATGTATGCAATCGATATCTGCTTTGTAGACAATACTCTTATATGGAGAGTATGCCTACATTCATATGTAGATACCATATAATAACACTCGCTTGGGAGTGATCCTAACCTTAGTGGTATGGATGCTCTATGATGAGTCCTCATGGATGTCGTAGTATAACACTCACTTGGGAGTGGTCCTAACCTCAGTGGTAAGGATGTTCTACGATGAGGGTCGACATTTTGTATGCGGTCAAGATATGCTCTGTAGACTATACTCTTGCATGGAAGAGTATACCTACACATAAGTGTAGATACCGTAGTATAACACTCACTTAGGAGTGATACTAAACTTAGTGGTATGGATGGTCTATGATGAGTCCTCGCGGACGACAGGGCCTACATATAGGTTCAGTCAAGATCTACATTCAGTTGTAGACGATTCAGTTGATCGATATTATGGATCAGGATGATGGAGGATTGCATCATCCTTGTACCTACATCCTAAAGTGATAGGGATTGATCATACCTCAAATAGATCATGTGTATTGCGGGTAGCGTGATGGCAAAGGATCAAGAAGATCGAAGTGTGGATGCAAAGGATCAAGAAGATCCGAATTGCTGCTGCAAAGGATCGAAATGATCAAAGTGTTGCTGCTATGAAGGATCAAGAAGATCAGAGTACAACTACAAAGGATCAAATATCGAAGTGCTGCTATGAAGGATTGAGAAGATCGAAAGTTCTGCAAAGGATCGAAGATCGAAGTACTACTGCAAAGGATCAAGAAGATCGAGGTGTTTCTACGAAGGATCGAAAGATCGAAGTGTTGCTACAAAAGGATTAAGTGATCGTGTGATGCAGAAGATGAAGACATTATGAAAACTTCCTATGACGTATAGATGTATTACCTCGATATTGCTGAAGGTATTGTCTCTATGTTCTCTTATAGTCTATGATGATGTCAGTAGAATAAACTTCTCATTAAGGGGGAGTGTTGAAATATTGTAACTTCAAAGGATATTCTAAATGTATTTTACTGATGTAAACCAAGGGAGATGTTATTATTCCTTATTTGAGGTGTTAATATTGTAATTGGTCATCATAGAGTCATGAGGTAAAGCCTCCATTGTAAGTCGGGGTCATTAGCACCCTAATGAATAATATAAAATATTGTTTTGAGTCTTCCTAGGTGACGTCGGCCTAGACAGTTTAGTAAGGCCGACTTGTTTAGGGTAAAAGTCGATTGGCTCAGTGTGTATAAATAGGAGAGATGTGATTCTTATTTGAACATAGAATCACTCACTTTAGTAGCTCATAAGAGAGAGAGAGAGAGATAGATCAACAAGGAGGAGAATACCTGTTTTTGGGGTTTTATCTTATACATATTATACCTAGGAATTTTTGTTTGGTTTTGGTCCCCTTGAGGGTTTCCAGGATAAATACTGTGTCTATATTGTGATTGTGTTTATTTCAGTGATTCTGCATATGCTATTGCTGTGAAATTGAATTGAACACTAATGATATCTAGTATAGCATATAAAATATTAACAACAATGGTCTCCATTGAGTTAAATATCGTATCATATTTAGAACTGTGTGTTGAGTTGATCTCCTGGTACAAAATTCATTGAAATGAAAAAGTTTCCTTCAATTTGGAATTACGAGAGGGTTGTAATTGTTATTGATGGGTGCATTGGAGCTGTGCAACAACTCTTGTTTCCATGTTATCCTTGTTCTGATATGGTTTGGATGATTTGTTTCTAGAGAAACACCTTGAATGCAAGGCCTTGCACTGTAGAGGTACTCAGATAGATGATGCAATAACGAATTTATGTTCTTCTTGTTTCAGCTCAACAAAGGGACCCCGTGAAGAGGTAGTGGAGGTATTTGTGATATGATGTTGTACTATATAGGCAATTGTGAAGAGGGAAAATTTTCCAGTGTGGGATATTATCATCCTACCCTGCGAGACTATGGCATGTGCATCTATCTATGGTATCTGGTAGAGTTGTCCTCCCAAAGTGACAATGACGCTGTGAGGTCATGATTCATATACATTGTCAAAAACCCCAAATTTTCACCAAAATTTAAAATTTTGAAAAACATAAAATGCTGAGAATGCGGTTTACTAACAGCTAACAGTTATCTACAAAAGAAATAGTTACCAGATTAGTTTATACATAATCTTGATTAAGTTAACTCAGCATTCTACTTTTTGATACAAGGTTAGGTTAACTTGTGCAATAATTCTTCTTTCAGTTTTGCTGATGAGTTTTAATTTGCGACAAGTAGGTGGAACTGTCTTTGGATTTCGGGGCTTACTTAGCCTTTAAGCTAACGCAGAAAGCTTACTTGTTCTTACAGGTTTTACAGGTATGAATGATCAAGTAATGCCTTTAATTCCATAAAGCATCTAGCTAAATTTCTATTTGCAAAATAAATAGCTTAGTAAATAAGTTGTTATATATCAAGCTATTTCTATGAGGTAAAACAAGTAGTTTTGTTTCCTTCAATTATTCTTGTAAACGAAATACCTGTAAATGAGTTCTTTCTTAAATGTAAGTAGCAACAATAAATACTTTCCTTGATTCACAACTTGTGATCTTTTTGTAAGTTATTTTCACTTAGAGTGCATAACCTGTAATGCTATAATGATTGTTCTATCAGTATTATACATTATCAACTTATAATAATAGTTTAACCAACTGCTTGATATTCATCTTCTGTAATGAAGATTATTGCTTGTAAGTTTCTAAACATTACAGTGAAACATGTGGTCCTAAGGACTTAGAATCTAGTGGGATTGTTCCACTTCAGTTTCCTATTTTTCTATAATACTTCTCTTGAATTGAGCTATTAACCACAAACAGTTTACTGAGGTCAAAGTCTTCAAGAAAGATTGATTTACTACGTCATGTAAGCACTAAGTAGTTCTAAAATTATGTTACTAATCAAAAGCATGGTGAAACTAATAGTACATGCCATGGTTGAGTAAAATAACTAAAATTTATTAAACTTCCATTGATTTGAGCTATGTAAAGAATTTATAAAAGTGATTCCATATAACACATAGCCAACATCCTAGTTTTTGCCAACCACTGAATTTATGATTTCCTATGATACTCGCCAGCACACATAAACTATCTTGTTGATAAGATATCCATAATTACCAGTAATTCTGGTTATAAACCAGTAAAATTTATAAGTTCATGATTCTATTTAAACTATGTTGTGTAAATTTATAAAGTCACAACATCAAAGTTGTAGCAACAAGATTAGCCATGCATAGACGATTAGGAATACTTCATATTGAATATCATAGTTTATAATGAATATCATAGTTTTGCTAGGTGCTTAAATAGCCTTTTACTTGGTATTTCCCAAAGTATCATATAACTTCTCCATAAACAAAGTTTACGATATGCACAAGGCTTACCAATAATCATAACGTAACATTGATGCTATAATGAATTGGATAAATGGTTAGCGATGACTAAAGCTTTTATGCATAAATTACTTTGAGCAATAATATAGTTTATAAGGTTGCATCGATTGCTAGGTCAACGCAAAGCTTATTATGGATAGACATGGTAATTATAAAGTCACGTTATAACTTTGATATTGTAAAAGAATGAGGCATTAGACCACTCCATCGAATTGTTTATGGGTAAGGTTTTATATTATAAAACATTGGTATGCAATCATCATAGTTCTGAACTATATGATGATTATGTGTTTAACTTGTCAATGATCCGAGGGTTAATGGTTCTAAGCCCAAACCACCGTAGGTTGACATATAAACAGGATTGTGGAACATTATAATTATTTGCATGAATAAAATAATTACGTGAATGTTCATAGATTATAAGATAAATCATTGTAAATCATTTGCATGCAGGGACTATAGCGTCGACCCACTGCATGGTTAATAATCTAAGTGACCACGTGTTTCCTTCTCGGCCAAGTGTTGGAAGTATAAGAGTTTCTGTAACCCTATTCTTTGTCATTCTCCTCCGTGGTTCTCGGGCCTTTGGGCCGCTCTGCAACTATTTCCATGGCCGCCATCCTTACCCTACTATTTATTAACGAGCTCCGAGTCCTGGTTTAAATTGTTCAATTCCCTTTCTTCGTTCTCAGGCTATCATTGTGCACTGTGAGTTTACCTCTGCATGAGTTTGTAGAAAGCCGTGACTTAAAGCTTATGTCCTGGTCTGTGAGTGGTTTTTGGTTCATTCCTCCTCATCCTACCTACATGGATAGTTTTAAAAAGATGTTTGCTGTTGTTACAACTTTGTCCTCGTCATAGGGTTTCGAGAGTGCTGTTCTTATGATTTGGATTGTGGTGGTAGTCCCAACTCCACTTTCAAATTCTTGCTTAGCCGTTGCTCAAACTTCTACTTGCTGTTGCTAGCAGTGGCCTGTGCATGCATCTATATCGTCTCCGTCATAGGGAAAAAGAAGGTTTGGTTCTTTGGTGGCGGTGCTACTGTTTCTTGGTGGCTACACAACCTTCACTTCCATGTATGAAATTGTTTTAATCAGTTTTAAGACTTAACCTTATTTCAATTTACAGTATGAAGCATATTTTAAAAGTCGCGGGTTCTCCTCCTTGCAGGTAACGGTTCGCACCTCTCTGGGCAGCTTGAACATTTGAGTAAGGTCGGATCCCTAGCTACGGTAATCCCTGGTTAACCAATGGCAATCCATGCTTGTTTAGTTCTTAAGGAACAATTTTCGGTTGGAAGGTTCGGCCTGCTAGTTACCCTTCATGGGTTACTGTTCTTCGGTCTACTTGTTTAGTTTTGCTAAACCCTTGCTGTTAGCAGGGTACTTCGGCTTATGTCGTGACTTGTAAATGTTGTTTTATTTGTTTTTGTATACTATTATGTTAAAAGGTTTTGTGGCCTATTAAGCCATACTCTGTATAGTCTTAAAACATAGAGATTATCTCTCTTGAGCTTGAACTATGTTAATTTCTATGCTCTTAAGTAATTTTGTATACTAGGGTTTATACCCTTATTCGACTGTGTAATAGAAATATCTACTGTTTAATTTTTATCTTGCATTAATGTATTATTAAAACCTATTCTGTTATTCCTTCCTATAATAATAATTTGTTTACAAGCTCGAATATTCAAGTAAGGGATTTTTCCTGTAGGTGACCTATGTATAAAATAATTTCTTTATTTTATTCTTTAGGTTTTATTTCAATAATAAATTTTTAACTTAATTGTTGTTACAGGTATATAGGGTTATATTTCCAATGTTAACTTCCTCTGTCCTTAAAGGACTGTAATAATATGCAATAGTTTTTTTGTTCAGAATACTAAATAATCCAGAACCTTGGATTATTGCTTAACTGATTATTAATTACAATGCTAATACTATGAGGGTTTCGACCCTATACTTTCTTTTATAAGTAACTTTGTTTAAATTATTTAAATGAAAAAGTTCATTTATAAATAATATTTATTAATTGTTATTTATCATTGCATTCAGTCTATTTTATTTAAATAAACATATACATAGGTTTGTTATTGTTTCCTTGCTACAATATTATAAATTGTTGTAGTTAATTTATTTATAAAAATAACTATGCTAGTATTATCCTACTTGAAATGTGAATATTTGTAGATATAGTTAAACAGTATGAACAAATAAATAAACTATGTAAAACAACTTGGTTCTTTCTTCACAGAAATAAATGAGTGCTTTATCTATGTTAATTCTTTTACCTCTGTTACAGGTTAATAGTATCATTTTACATAATAAAGTTTTGAATAAGAATAATAACCTATTTACTATAACAACATATTAAAGAAAATAAACCTGCTACCTGCAGAGTATTATGAATATTTCTTTGCTAGAATTCTTATTATAATAGTCTGGTTTAAACAATAAACTTAACTAGATAGGTTAATACTCTTTCCTGAAAACAACTATTTGCAGAAATAAATTATTCCATTATTCTGAAATACATAATAACTCTATTCAAACCAAATTTCTATCATATCCTTCATCTATTTTAAAATATACTTCCTGTGCTAGAGTACGGTCTGGTCCATTCCAGACGTGGAAAAACACAGGATAGGATTATTTTTCATCAAATACAGATTCAATATTCCAAATAACTAAAGGATTATAAGCTCTATCAGTTCACTACAAACATGTAATCATCCATTAATCATTCATTCTCAGATATAAACTTTTAACACAATAAATAAAAGACTGTAGAACCTGTTTAAGTTGGACAACAATGGCGTTGGGAGGCCGTTCCTCCCTACCAACTCCTGGAGAGCCCTTAAACAACGTCTTCTCAGGACCCCCGAGCCTGTTCCTGGTCTCCTTGGCTGAGAACTAGTGGAGCAAGCAACAAAATACTAGTCTAATGACTCAGTAATAACTCTGCACTCAGTAGTAAGATCCTTCAGCTGAAAAGCTGCACTAGATCACTATCTACAGTTTACCCTTCAAACACCTTCCACCAACTCCCTTTCCATTGAAATCCTTTGAAGTACATTCACCTGAATGATTCTCTTCTTGGAATGAGCAGCCTCAATTCTCTTCAATGGGCATTTTTATTAAGATTGCCTAGGTCTTTTTGGGTTAGTTGTCATTAATTGAGCCACCTGCTTTGATCCCACTTTCTTGGGGGATCATGACCCCAAATGTAGGGAGGTTGCCACCTACAACATTGGAAGTGTTTGAGGATGCTGCCACTTGTCTATATGCTCTCCACCGAGTCTCCTCTGCCAACTTGACTAGTAAACACTCTTTTAACAACTCTCCCAAGCTGTTGTCTCCACTTTTATTTATTTATAATTAAAATATTCAGAATTAAATTCAACATCCTTGACTCTGCTGAGTCATCAATTACAACTTAGCATAAAATTTAACATATTGTCTTGAAATAAAATTAAATATGATAATATTATTTTTGAAAAATTGGGGTATGTGACATACATCATGACATTTCCACATATATGGTTGTCCTAAAAGAACATCACAGGATTCAAGTGGGTTCAAATCGCACGGTACCTCATCTTTGAAAGGCTTGATGCCATATGGTTTGTGACATTGCTGACTAATGCGGATACTTCATCCTTGTCTTAGCCAACTAATATTGTAGGGTTGCGGGTGTGGTGTTGTTGAAAGCTCCAATATCTTGTTGAATTCTGTTGAGATTAGGTTCTTTTGGATGTTGCAATCAATAACAAAATGTAAGTGGATTCCCTTCACTCACATATGTGAGTGGAAGAGACGTTCCTATGCCTCTTACTCTTCAACATCCTCTTATTGAATTTATGTGGTAGGAACAATGACACTCGATTTTGCATCAATGATCTGTTTCTCCTAGTCCGCAGCTGTGACATTGGGTTTTGAATCCGAATCAAGATCTAATTTTGAAGCTTTGATCTCGATCACCAATTACTGCTTTGCGTGGCATTCATCAGTGTTGTGCCATGGGATTTTATGGAACTCATACCACTTCCTAGTTTCCTTATCTGTGTTTTCATTACCCTTCCTTGCTTGTGGCGGGGACTGGTTTTCCTTTCCCTGTCCCGTGTTCTATGAACCAGGGTTTCCCTTTCCTTGATTCGACGGTGAATTTGAAGGTCCAAATTCTCGCTTATTCTTTTGTCAAAATTTCTCCTCGATTTTGACGACATACTGCTAGGTATCTCCCAATCAGGATGTCTAGGAAGTCCATCTATGTTCGTATGTACCGATGTAGGACACTACAATATTTCAGTCCTCGGTGTTGCTCGGAGTCCTTGATACCCAACTTTGTTAGCAGGGTGTGAAATTTGTTGGTGTACTCTGACACTATTTTCTCCCTCTCTTGATGTAGAATGGACCATTTGGTGTACTTTCCAACATTGTTTCCCACACGGTAATACTCTTCCTAGACGACATCTATGAAAGAGGCCCAAGTGGGATTGGACTTGAAAATTCCAGACTCGTCTAATGAGTTTTGCTCACAACTGAGTATCCCACTGAAGCAAATAATTATTCCCTCATACAATATTATTCACCAAAACACCTAGAATATTCGATAAGCCATAAGGAAAGTATATATTAATGATAGGATGAAAGATTATTACA
>LPNX010337130.1:4845-27608 GCA_001517045.1 Pseudotsuga menziesii | reverse complement strand
ATATAGTTTTTTTTAAATAATAATTAATTATTGTATTAATTATTATATAATAAAAATCTTTATTTTATTATTTGTTTTAATAATAATAAAATAAGGTTTGAAATATTATAATTAAATAATCGAAAAGTGCCAATAGTTTTGTAAAATGCTAGTAGATTGGGTTGTTGGGAGGAATGAGTGTTACCTTCCCCACCTAAGTTCAAATCTCACTTGCTTTTTAGTAGCAATTATTATGCACTTTTTTTTATTTTTTATTTCCCTTAAGTTTTGTAAAATGTGAGTAGATTGGGTGGTTGGGAGGAATGAGTGTTATATTCCCCACCTAAGTTGAAATCTCACTTGCTCTTTACTAGTAATTATTATGCACTTTTATATTCAAACTCAAACCCACTTTAAGAAACGAGGTGTGGTTTCACTTTTACCCTCTCTCTTTTTTTTCCTTTTACTTTAATCTTTTCTTTTTTTTTAACTTTTTTTTACGTTTTTCTTTTTCTTTTGGACAATGTCTAATATTTTAGGGAAACCCTAAAATAAGGCTACAAGCCAAAAATCAGACAAGGTCTGAGAATTAAGGCCAAAGGCCCAGATCAGCCAAACGAGGCTTTAATACCACTTGAAGCGAATAATTATTCGCTCATACAATATTATTCACCAAAACACCTAGAATATTCGATAAGCCATAAGGCAAGTATATATTAATGATAGGATGAAAGATGATTACAATGGTTGATAACCCGCCTATTAAATAAGGCTTGGGAATTTTGAATGAAAGGTCATGTCCTTTCATCTTAAGTATAATTAATATGTTTATTATTAATTATTTAATTATTATATTTATTTTATGTTCGTTACACCCACCAATTTTTGATATCAGGGATCGCCTTAATGAGTGCAAAGGTGATCTTTTCCCTATCAGAGAAGTTGTGAATTGAGAAATAACCTTCTAGTAGATTCGACCATTTATCTAGGGCATCAAAATAAATTTAGCCTTCAAATAAAGAGATATCAAAGTTAACTTATACCTTGAAGGGAGTTTCATCTCCGAAGCAGTTGCTTGTTGAAAGTACATCCGCTACTGCCGACATTCGTCGAAGGATTTGGGAAAAATTATCCATCATCTCGTTCCTCTATCGTGTGAGGGATTCCTCGAGAAACAACTAGATGGCATATCCTGCTCCATCCTCTCTCTATTCTTCCGCCATCGGAGGCTGCTTGGGGCAGCGAGACCCAACTCTCTATACCCTGACCTCGTTGGGGACATGCACCGAGAAACAATCAAAGAGTAGAAGGTTCTGATACCACTGATATGGATTTATGTGAGAACGAAATGAAAGAACAAATATAAAACCATGAACATATATATATTTCAAAGAACACAATGATACAGTAAACACATATTCTAGTAAATGACAGAAATAGAAAAAACTATAAATACAACAACTAGAATGGTGGTAGTTATCTATGAGAAGAGATGTGATTTCTACGTTCATCTATGCTAATATTAATACAAAATGAGTTCAAAAAGGCCTATTTATAATAAGCATGAGGGAGAGAACCCTAAACGTCCAAAACATAACCCTAGACGATGAACCGTCATAAATTTTGTGGCCCCAAGGTGGTTAGTTGAACAATTAACTTGTTGGGGCCATAACGCTTTATTACAATATCAGTTTCTGTTTTTTATAACCCATTGGAAAGGTCTATCCAAGATTTATATCTTTCAACTGGGGCCAAATCCATGCCATTGACAACCATTTGGATCCCTGAATCGCTATAAAATGTTGTTTAGGGTGTCAAAACGATCCTGAATGTTTGGGACCCAAAAAATTGTGGAAAAATTATTAGAAATTTTCTAGAATGGAAAAATGTTTTGAGCCAGTAGAATAAGTGGGTGGCCACCGATATCCATCTGGATCATTGGAATTATTCTTTATTTGCATAGGCGGTGCATCATCCTTTCATGGAGGTGTATACCCCAGCGCCGGTATTGTCGTAAACCCTGAACCAGACGCCTCAATGTCATGGGTTGCTTTAGAGATTATTTTTGGGTTGGTTGCTTGGTTCCCAGTTAATTTCTTCTTTGGTGGGTTCATGGGAATAAGAATTGAAATAAATTTTGGGTGCTATTCAATGATCATAATTGTAGGCGGGTATAAACATCAAATCTTAGAGCTGTACTGGTGCATCTAGTCGCATGCCAAAATGCATGGGTATTGAAGCCGAAGGAAGAATGGGTACATGCATTTGTCCATACGTTGGACGAAGTACCATGGAGTTGGTACGTCCCGACCGAATTGCGAAGGGAAATTACAACATGGGAATAATTGACTATAAAATTTAGTCATACTTTCATCTTTGCGAATGACAATCCAATCATATATAGCGCACTTCAACACATCCGCAATATTGTGTTGGAAATAGTTCCAGTGGAATTACCAACGGACATGCAAGAGACACCAATAACATAGTTAATGATGGAATGTTACAATGTAAAAGGGGAGACTAACGATGAGGATGATCCAAGAGCTGTCAACATCTCAGAACTAGAGGGAATTTAGGATATCATAGCACTAAAAATACCATCCAAGAAAATCACATGACCACGCGAGACAATAAATTTCAATATTGGGACAACAGAGAATCCCAACTTCGCTAATGTTGGGGATTATTGGCCTGAGACAACCATGGCAAAGATCACTGACCTATTGCATGAATTCCAAGATTTATTTTCGACAAAATTCTCTAAGATGAAAGGGATTTCAGGTGAGTTGGGTGAGATGAAAATTCCTTTTAAGCCAAATGTGAAACCAGTGAAGCAACAACCGTACAGATTGAACCCAAGATACAAAGAGCGCATCAAAGTAGAATTAGACTAGATGTTGAGCGCTGACATTATCAAACCTATTGAAGATTCAGAGTGGATAGGTTTGATGGTTATACAAGACAAAAATATGAGAGAAGTACGGATATGTGTCCACCTTAGGAAGCTAAATGACGCAAGTCTTCATGATTCGTTCCCAACACCCTTCACTGACGGAGTATTGGAAGGATTCAAAGGACAAGAAATTTATTCATTCATAGATGGATTTCTAGGCTACCACCAGATAAGTACTACAAAGGAGGATATGAACAAGACCAATTTCATAACAGATTGGGGATGTTTTTAGTACATAGTGATGTTGTTTGGTCTCAAGAATGCACCTGTGATTTTTTCAAGGATAGTTGTCGTTGTGTTTAAGGACTTCATCGACAAATTCATGGAAGTTTACATGGATGACTAGACCACCTATTGGTTGGTGAAAAATCACACTACGAACCTTTGACTGATGTTAGAAAGATGTTGACAAAAACATATCTCACTAAATTTGAAGAAGTGTGCATTTTGTGCTCCGTTTGGGATTTTGTTGGGACATATTGTATGCAAGGAAGGTATGTTGGTCGATCCTGCCAATATCGTGATAATTTTCAACCTACCCACACCAACGACAATAAAAAAACTAAGGGAGACATTGGGCCACACAGGATATTACCAGAAGTGCATAAGGGGATACGTAACAGTCATAGCACCGATGGAGAAACTGTTGAAGAAGGATGTGGAGATCGAAGGGAATGATGAATGTCAGAAGAGTATCTATACATTGAAGTAGAAAATGGTCACATCGTCGATATTAGTCTATCTAGATTGGATGAAAGAATTACATGTCCATGTTGATGCTTCATCAGTCGCATTAGGAGTGATCTTGGCTCAACCAAGAGAAGGGGTGATCGTCCACCCAATCGCATTCGCAAGTCAGAAGTTTCCTACTGTGAAAAGGAACTACACAACAACAGAGAGGGAAGGATTGGTGATGGTGTATGCGTTACAAAAATTCCGCCACTATCTATTGGGAGGACATTTCAAAATGTTTATGGATCATTCAACACTGAAGTACCTAGTCAACAAGCGTATGTTGGGGGGAATATTTGTCGATGGTTGTTATTATTTGAAGAGTTTGATTTCAAGATCATCGTGAATCTAGGATGGTTGAATTCAAGACTGGATCATCTATCAAGGATAGAGACAAGCGAAGAGCCAAGCAATATCGAGGATGGCCTAATTATCTAATTCTTGATGATAGGAAAAGCACCGGAGGAATTCACAATGAGTCAAAATAAGCAATTAGTCATCAGAGCTACGAATTTTGAGTTGATTGGAGGAAATCTCTATATAATTGGATCGGATGAAATCCTAAGTCGATATGTTCTACCGCATGAGAAGGAGAGAATATTGGTAGAGGCGCATGACAAAATTGCAGGAGGACACTATGGAGGCTGTGCAACTGCTAGAAAGATACTCATCATTGGTTTATGGTGGCTGACAATGCATAGTGATGCCGTGGATCATACTAAAAGTTCCGACGTCTGTCAAATAACGAGGAAGCCATCATGACGAGATGAAATGTTTCTAATACCTCATATCACGCTACAAACATTTGATAAATGGGTCGTGGATTTTGTGGGACCTATCAATCCTCCAGGAAAATGGACGGGTGCGTGATATATCATTACTGCGACATATTACTTGACACGATGGGAAGAAGCAACACTAGTGCTGGATTGTACAGTTGCGACAGCATCCAGGTTCCTATTCGATAATGTGGTTACTCAGTTTGACTGTCCCAAGATATTGATGAGCAACCAAGGAAGTCACTTTGTCAATCAGATGATTAGCGCGTGTTGATGTATTTGTAACTTCTGAATGTATTCACTTGTATATTTCATGTATTGTACCCCGATGTTTATTCCGGGAAGTATTTGTAATGTAATTGAGTCATGTCATGTCCCGATGTTCCGATCGGGAGGTTCTATAATGTAAACAAGTCATGTCAAGTCATTGTGGGTAACCCTCCTATTGTTCAAGGGTTAAAGTCCCCGTAGTTGTGGGGCCCTAGGGTTATTAGACTCTCCTAGAGAAGTCGGCCCTAGTGAGTTATTGTCAAGTTGGGAATTAGTATAAATAGAGAGTGAGCCTCTCTATTTATCACACACTCATTTGTAGCGCATAACTGAGAGAGAAGAAGTTGTTGGGACAAGAGAGAGAGAGAGACTACTGTTGTCGGGAGATCATCTTACTATTTTTGGGGATTTGCTTTTGGTGTTGATTCTTTCTCTAAGGAAGTTGCGTGGTTTTCTCCTTTATGGTTTCCCCGAGGAAAATATTTGTGTTCATTGTCTCATGTGTTTGATTGTTGTGCTTGTTATTCTCTCAGATAAGATCCTAAGTTAATGCTAGCTTAAATGATAAAAATATAACATGGTATCAAAGCTAACCTGAGAAGAAGACACTATGCAGCTGCGGAAACTAGGGCTTCCTACTTTTTGGATCTCTCTCCATAGATTTTTAGAAAAACAAGGTTGGGCCGACTCTCCTCTCTAGGGTGCATATTTCTGTCGAAACAGAATCTGATTCTGATCATTTTCAATTTTAGACCCGACACTGCTACTGAAAATTAGGGCTTTCCACAGAATTTGAATTTTTGAGTGAGCCCAGGCCTGGATTGATCTCCTCCTCAAAATTGAATTTTAGAGATCAATATCAAAACTTTTGGTTGGACAGAACTCTGGGAAATTCAAACCCTAATCTACTCCTAAACTAGCTCTGTAGAAATTCAGCTCCAGATCCAGATCCGACATCTTAACCCAGTAAGATCTAAATATTTTGTATTTCCATTTGAGGTTCTTAGTTAAGATGTCTCATCATACCAAGCTTGATGAAAAGCTTGAGGGAGCTGATAACTTCTAAGCCTAGAAGTATAGGATCTCCTTGGTCCTGGAAGAAAATGAGTTGAACTCCTACATCAATGAGGAGGTTCCAGTTCCAGAGGGAGATGAGGCTAAGGCCTTACACAAGAAGAAATTGGTCATGGCTAAGAGGATTATTACTGATTCAATCAAGGATCATCTCATACCACATGTGTCCTCCCTAAAGACACCTAAAGCTATGTTTGATGCCTTGACCAAACTATTTGAAGGAAAGAACATAAACCAGAAGATGACCTTGAGGAGCTAATTGAAGAATGTGAAGATCCAGAATGTAGAGACCATATAGTCATACTTCACAAGGGTCTCCCAGATCAAAGAACAACTTGAACCAGTGGATGAAGAAGTGGAGAATGTAGAGATTGTAATGACCACCTTGAATGGTCTCCCTAGGACATGTGACTCTTTCATTCAAGGGATCTGTGCTAGAAAGAAGCTAGTCAAGCTCAGTAGACTATGGGAAGAATGCTCTCAAGAAGAAGCTCGGATAGCAGCTCGAGAAGAAAAGATGGGAAGTGAAGATCAAGCTCTCACAGTACAATCCAAAAAAACTAGAACTAGCCACCACAGAGGTAAGCACTCTCACCAAAAGAGTAACTTTAGAAATCCTAGATATATGTCTAAGTACATTTGCTATACATGTGATGAAAGAGGACACTTTTCTAGAGATTGTCCTAGAAACAAAAGTAGCTCTCACAAGAAGAAGGGATATAAGAGAAGAAATCATGCTCATGCTGCAGAGGATGTTGAACCTTCCACAAAGAGAACTAGACAAGACAGTGATGATTCTTCAAGTGTTGAAGAATATGTTCTGATTTTTTGTCTCAAGAGAACTATCATGCATGGTAGCAATGATTGGCTTATAGACAGTGGTGCTTCCAAACACATGACAGGATTCAAGGAATCCTTTGTGAAACTGTCTGAACATGAATCACCTCATAAGGTGAAACTTGGAGATGACTACCAGTATCCAATAAAAGGTAGTGGTGAATCCTCATATAAGCTAGACTCTAGAAAGTCTATAAAGATGAAAGATGTATTGTTTGTACCTAGACTAAAGAAGAACCTCCTCTCCATATCTGCATTGGATGCAAAAGGAATGAGGGTTGCATTTGTAGATGGCCAATTTATCATGTGGCCAAAGGGAAAGTCTATTGACGATGTAGTAGTGATTGGGGAACAAGAAGGAGGACTATACAAATTGAAGGTCCAACCAGAACAAGCTTTGGTTCATGACTCGGTAGAACCAAATGAGATTTGGCATAGAAGGCTTGCACATGTGCATTACGGAGCACTACCACTTGCAAGCAAAGATGTTGAAGGTCTCCCAAAAATGCAGACAAAACATGAAGGTGTATGCAAAGGACGTGCGAAAGGGAAGAACACAAAGAAGACATTTCCAAGTAGCGAGAGCAAGGCAAAAGCAATCTTGGAAATCATCTACGCTGATGTATGCGGTCCAATATTGTCATCCAGTTCATTAAGTGGGTATGTACACTATGTTTCTTTTATTGATGATTTTTCTAGGAAGACATGGATATACTTTATGAACAACAAAGATCAAGTATTCAGCAAGTTCAAGGAACTCAAAGCCTTGATCAAGAACCACACAGACAAGAAGATCAAGACCTTTCGATCATATAATGGCAGAGAATTCACATCAAATGAATTCAAAGAGCTATGCAAAGACTCAGGGATTAACAGGGAGTTATCCACTCCATATAATCCACAACATAATGGGATTGCAGAAAGAAAGAATAGAACGACCATGGAAGCATTAAGGGCCATGCTTCATGATCAAGATCTTCCCATGCATATATGGGCAGAACCTGCTATAACAATGGTATATGTACAGAACTATACTCCACACAGAGTACTTGAGAACAAGACACCTGAAGAAGTCTTCTCCGGCAAGAAACCAGAAGTCAGCCATCTCAAAATATTCGGCTGTCCTGTATACATACACATTCCGAAAGAAAAGAGGACGAAGTTAGATCCTTCAGGAAAGAAGGGTATATTTGTGGGATACTATGAAAGCTTGAAGGCTTACAAAATATACTTCCCAAGATTCAAGAAGATCGACATCAGCAGAGATGTAAACATTTGACGAAGATTCAGCCTACATCAAATCCAGGAAGATACCGGCTGAAGAACCTGAAGAAACAGAAGCACCCATAATTGATGATACAACCATGAACGGAGAAATTCAAGAAGAGGATCGAGAATTAGAAGAACCTCAAGAACCTATGGATCCACCTCAGGAGAAGAATCCTCACAAGAGGAAACCTACTTGGGTACGTGAAATTATCCAAGGTGCAGAAAGATATGCAGCTTCAGAAGAAACACATAGAGGAAGAAAGAGAACTAGGTCCTGCTCCAGCTATATAGCCCTGCTATGTGACATTATTGATAAAGAACCTTCCAACTATGAAGAAGCAGCAGAAAGAAAAGAATGGAAGGATGTTATGATCGAAGAGTATCAATCTATCATGAAGAATGATGTTTGGGATGTTGTCCCAAGACCAGAAAGGAAGTCTATTGTAACTTCCAAATGGATCTACAAGATCAAGCATGCTTCAGATGGCAGCATAGAGAAATATAAAGCAAGATTCATGGCTTGTGGCTTCTCCCAAAAAGAAGGAATAGACTATGAAGAAACTTTTGCACCTGTAGCCAGATACACTTCCATCAGATCAGTACTTTCTCTGGCTGCAGTGATGAAATGGAAGATACACCAGATGGATGTCAAGACTGCTTTCTTGAATGGTGTAGTAGAAGAGGAAGTGTATGTGGAGCAACCACTCGGTTTTGAGACACATTACATGGAGTCTCATGTGTGTAGATTGAATAAATCCCTTTACGGTTTGAAACAGGTGTTGGGCCCTGGAATTGTCCATTTTCCCACCACCTAGCGACATATATTTCATCCATTTTCTTCCCATTATCGCCCATTTATCATTCCATTTTCCATCCATTTGTTGTAACTGTGCGTAAAACAACATACTACTTCCATTGATGTTTTAAGTGGTTAATAATGATTATTTTCCTTTATCTTTGATGAATTGAAGACTATTATGTATAATTTTACTAATGATGGTTTGTGGAGTGATTTGTCACGTACAGGACACTCATAGCTAGCTGTTACAGCCTTAACCGAAAATGCATGCCACATAAGAACACCTTGATTCACGTCTCGATTTTTGGGAAGCTGGAAATGAATCTCAAAAATCCGAGACATGGGTTTTGTGTGTAACATCCTCATTTACCCAAATCTCTATGAAATTGCCAAAAAAGGTGATGGTTTTCAATATACATATGGTTCTTCGAGAGGGTATTTTCCAGATTTATTGTTGCGGCTGGTTCCAAAGTTGCCAGCAGTTATGGCCGTGTTTTAGCTATTACAGATCACAAGTTGGGGGTTCAGTTCCTCATTTCCATGAGATAATTTAATGTATAAATATGTAATCAATATTATTGAGGGAGAGGAGAGAAAACAATGTTATGATGTAATATTTGATCCATATCTATTGTAATCATTCATTATGATAATACATGCTAGCAGTTTCTTAATTCTGGAGTTGTAGACTTTCATTGTGGAGATCCAGCTCTGCTCAGTGGAGGAAGGACCCTCTTCCCTGAGCAGATGCTGGTAGTGTTTATTGTAGGTGTGTTATTGTTTATATTTGCTTATTATTTCGTTCATGCTTTCATTCATTAATCTTTTCATAGTTGTATGCTTTCATTCATTAAGCTTATCATAGTTGTATGCTTTCATTCATTAGATTTGTCATAGTCATTGTGTTGTTAATTCATTTGATAGATCGTTGGCCAACATAACATTTCTTTTAGATGTATGCAATTAGATGTTGTTTCATGATAATTGATTTTGATGAAGTGTGATTAGATTTACAGTGTGATTTTATGAATAGGCTTAGGTTTGATGTCTTTTCAAGCAGGTGTGATCTAGTCTACAAACAGTTACGATTGCATACCAATAGATAACAGTGTCAGGTAGAAATTGTGATTGCATAGATATTGCATGATAGCTTTGAAATAAAATACTTCCTTGGGTTGATAATTTATGTTTAGCACTCTACATGTTAAGTTTTAATTAACTGGCATATATTGGGCCCAACAACAGGCACCCAAGACATGGTATGACAGAATTGATGGCTTTCTATCCAGTTTGGGCTTTACCAAAAGTAAAGCAAATTCCAACCTTTACTACAAGGTTGAAAAAGGTAACCCAGTGATACTCCTACTGTATGTGGATGATCTGTTTGTAACAGGTATGGATGGGTTGATTGTTGATACGAAGAGGAATCTTACTGCTGAGTTAGGCATGGAGGTGTGGCAGAATGCGGATGGAATCTTCCTCAGACAAGGGAAGTATGCAGTAGAGATCCTGAATAGGTTTGGGATGATGTACTTCAAGTCCATAACCACACCTATGGCATCGAACCTAAAGCTATTAAGCGATGCTTCATCAGAAGCGGTTGATGCTACGATGTATCATCAGATGATTGGGTCCTTGATGTACCTAATGAACACGAGACCAGATATTTGCTTTGCTGTGAACACCTTGAGCTAGTTCTTGACAAATTCAAGACATGTTCACTTGATTGCTGCAAAGCATATTCTGAGGTACCTGAAGGGTACAGTTGATTATGGGCTCAAGTACGAGGTGAATCAGAAGATTAACCTGGAGGGTTATGTTGATTTAGATTGGGAAGGCAGTGACATCAATAGGAAGAGCACTTAAGGATGCTGCTTTAGTATGGGATCAGGTGTGATCTCTTGGTTTAGCAGGAAGTATTCCTGTGTGCCACTGAGTACAGCTGAAGCAGAGTATGTCGCAGCTTGTTCAGCTAGTTGCGAGGCAGTGTGGCTGAGAAAGCTACTGCCTAATTTATTTGATCTCCAGTTGGATGCTACTTGTATATATTGCGACAACTAGAGTTGTGTGAAGTTGTCGGAGAACCCGATGTTCCATGACAAGTCGAAGCATATCGAGATCAAGTATCACTATATCAGGGATATGGTGTAGAGAGGAGCAGTGAAGTTCTAGTATGTTGCGACGGACGAATAGATAGATGATGTGTTGACAAAGCCATTGTCCAGAGTGAAGTTTGAGTACTTCAAGGACAAGCTTGGTGTTCTCCATATCGATTTTCCCTCCAAGGGGAAATGATGAATCCATGAGAAATTCTGACATGGTGAGAGGATTAGGTTCCTTCCATGGTCAGATGTAAGGGCCGAGTCATTCTATCATGGTGAGGGGATTGGTTCCTTCCATGTTAGATGTGAGTGCTGAGCCATTCTGATGTGCCTATAGGATTGGTTCCTACATGATTATATATAAGTGTTGAATGCCATTCTTTGAATGGAGGCACCTGGTCAGTTACCAGGAATACTCAGCTTGGTGCTGAGATTCCATTCTTTGGGAGAATGGAGGCACCTGGTTAGTTACCAGGAATCCTCAGTTTGGGACTAAGAGCCCTTCCGATGCGGTGTGTTCACACATGGTCGAATGTAAGTGCAGATCCCTTCCGATGCGGTGTGTTGCACATGGTCGAATGTAAGTGCAGAGCCCTTTCGATGCAGTGTGTTCGCACATGGTTGGATATAAGTGCTGAGCCATTTTGGTGCGATGTGTTTACACATGGTCAGATGTGAGTGCTGGGCCTTTCTGACAGGATGAGGTCAGATGTGAGTGCTAGGCATGCCTTTCTGACAAGATGAGGTCAGATGTAAGTGATGGGCGGGCCCTCTGACTTAGGGTCAAATATAAGCGCTGAAGAAGACCTACATGGAGGCTAGGCCTACAACCAACATGAAAAAAGGATGGCTCTGTAGAAATTTTTGTGACGAGAAGAATCAAGAGATAGCACCATTTTGAGATAGCATCGATGATGATGATCCATAATTGATGATGATACAGTGATGATGATCCAGCAGTGATGATCCAGATCCCGTAATGAAGAAGACTTGAAGATGAAGATGAATTGAAGATGAAGACAACTTGAAGATGAAGATGACGAGATAATCCAGTTGATACAGAGAAGAAGACCAGTGCTGAAAATTGTGTCGGGAGAATACCTTTCGAGTTAAGAGGGAGTGTTGATGTATTTGTAACTTCGGAATGTATTCACTTGTATATTTCATGTATTGTACCCCGATGTTTATTCTGGGAAGTATCTGTAATGTAATTGAGTCATGTCATGCCCCAATGTTCCCATCGAGAGGTTCTATAATGTAAACAAGTAATGTCAATTCATTGTGGGGAACCCTCCTATTGTTCAAGGGTTAAAGTCCCCGCAGTTGTGGGGCCCTAGGGTTATTAGACTCTCTTAGAGAAGTTGGCCCTAGTGAGTTATTGTCAAGTCAGGAATTAGTATAAATAGAGAGTGAGCCTCTCTATTTATCACAAACTCACTCACACTCAGTTGTAGCGCATAACTGAGAGAGAAGAAGTTGTTGGGACAAGAGAGAGAGAGACTACTGTTGTCGGGAGATCATCTTACTGTTTTTGCGGCTTTGCTTTTGGTGCTGATTCTATCTCTGAGGAAGTTGCGGGGTTTTCTCCTTTATGGTTTCCCCGAGGAAAATCTTTCTATTCATTGTCTCATGTGTTTGATTGTTGTGCTTGTTATTCTCTCATATAAGATCCTAAGTTAATGCTAGCTTAAATGATAAAAATCTAACAGCGCGATGACAGAGGAATTTCAAATAGAACACAATAAGATTAATCCATATCACCCATAGACGACTGGAGTAGTCAAAACGTTCAACAAGGTATTAGAGCATGCGCTAACAAAGGTATGCAACACAAATCATGACGATTGGGACCTAAAAATCCCTGCGATATTATGGGCCTACAAAACAAAATGTAAGCGATTGATGGGACAAATACCATTCAAGCTTGTCTCTGGCCAAAAAGTAGTAATGTCGATGGAGTACACTGTTCCTATTCTATGCATAGCGGCAACGAATGAAATAAGTGACGAAGGAGCGGTTAAAGAACGGTTGATGCAGTTATTACAGCTTGAGGAGGATTGAGTCATTGCAGGTTTTCACCAGCAAGTCAAAAAGGATCGACAAAAGGCATGGAACGACCACCATGTGAAAGCAATGTACTTTCAACGTGAAGATATGGATCTCTTATACAACAACAAGTTTGTGAAGCATCCAAGTAAGTTACAAATGCATTGGTTAGGACCTTATGTGATTCATTTTATCACTGGTGGAGGTGCGGTGCAATTGCAACAGTTAGATGGAGCATTACTACCAAAACCAGTAAATGGAAGTTGACTAAAGCCCTATCAAGATAGAAAAGTACGGCACCAAAACTAATAGTAGCACAAATGGAAAAAAAAAGAGAAGCGAAAAGGAAAAGCAAGGAACAGGGAATCACAACAAAGTGTATCAACCGAGAGGGAAACACCAAATCACCGCAAGAATAGAGCTTGGCGATATCAGACGAGGAGTGACCTAGTCAAATCAGATAATAAATACATAAATTAAACCCGATGGGAAATGACGCAAGTGGGAAAGATGCAAATTTATGGAGAAATCGAGTCGTTGGATTTGCAGAATCTATGACGGATTTGGTCAATCTTCGAGGGATTTAGTTATGATGATTGAAATCCTTTGCACGGTAGTAACGAAGGTTATAAAGAATCGACCATGGGGCATGAATTGAACCATTGTGAGCAGTGAATGAATGAATTAGATCAAAGGAAATATTAAGAGAGCAGTGACGAGTGAGGGAGAAGTAGAAAGGTGGCTATGGTGCAACTCATTTCGAGCAACAACAAACCGGGATCACTGATACAGATCGTTTTGATAGTAGAAGAGAAGCCATATATTTGGGATGCATTAACAAGGCCACCAAAGAAGAATAGGGGTGCAAATATCCCAACCTCTCCAATGGGACGGATCAAATCAACTCGTAGTTCAACAAAGGAAGCTGAAGCAGAAGTTGGCCCATCGACGACGGGAGGGGAAAAGACCATTCACCTACTCATGGTTACTCCTACTGATCGCACTTGTGGGTTGGATGGAACCCAAGTATTATCAAGGGATGGATGTTGAAGCTGTCAAAACATGCATAGGAGCACGGTATAAAAATCTATGGGCACTCAACAATAAGGCGTGACAAACATATATCAATGTCCAGTTCTACTTATATTTTGATGGAATCCGAGAGGCTGCTAGGAAAAGTACTGCGACTCACCAATGAGTTTGCAGAAAAGTATAGGAGGCTTGCACAGATAGCAATTGGTCTGCATGACATCCACATTCAGGCATGACGCGACCCGGACCATCAGTGGTTGGAAATGCAGTACAGGATGACCAACGTAAAACTGGATGCCATAATTGATGAATGGTCGCTAGAATGGAAAGTTCCAATCAACATTGATGAACTGTCGGACACAGAATTAAGACTAACACCGAATATTCTAGTTGAGTAGGAGAAGACGAAGGATTCTGACAAGGACTCACAAAAGGAATCATTAGTGACTCTGACAGATTTAGATCTAGATAAGGAGTAGGAGGAGATGCGAACAATGTGTCAGTTTGAACTAGGGGAAGGGAGCAGTACAATGAAGCTTTTCGATGATTAGGTAAGAAGGATACTGGCCGCAATTAGTACAACGACCAATGAGAGCCAAGCACAAGTAAAGCAACATGCTACAAAGTATTTTCACCAGGTGAAGGGGTTGTTACAATCCCTTAAAAATGCAGTATTACAGACAAAGGTACCACAAACAGATTTGCTACAAAGAGCAGTCGAGATAAGCATTGGAAAGAAAGTACGGATGATTGAGATTCCGTCACAAGTACTTATAATATGGGATGAAGATTCCGATTCTACCCTACATAAATTCAACTTAATCGGCCTCAACATTAATGAGATTACAGTGCATATCATAGCCACTCCAGAATGAAGCGAGTCACGAGATTCAATATCGTGAGGGGATAATGCATGACCAATTGGTCAAGTCTCAAAAGAAAGTAGCAACGACAGAAGCATAGAATCAACAAATGAAGATGGATCAAGAGGCAGTGGCGAATGAAAAGGCCAAGGATTTCGATGATAGGAAGATATTGGAGTAAGCAATCTCAGTTGCATGTGCGGGCATACTGGAAATTACTCCAGAAATGTTTGCAGAGGAAAAAGTGTTGCGACTAGGACAAATAGTCATTGATTTGAAGAAAGAGAACACAGAATTGCAAGCACAAGCTGTACGAAGTACACTACTGGAGAAACTAGTCGAACGAAGAAGTGCAATATAAGAAGCAGCAACACATCTAGAAGAGCTGGAAAAAGCTGCATAATCAAAGGCGGAGGAAATGATACAATTTTGGATGAGCGTGGTCTAGGATGAAAAACTACAACAATTGGGTACGTAGCTTAGTGAGGTGAAAGCGCAATTAACAACACTAAGGGGATTACTCAAGATAATGCCCCCAATTTTTTAGGTGGCCAAGGAAGTCGAGCTAAAAGCACTGCAGCAAAAGGTCAACAAGGCACGGGAATGACACCTACGGGGGACCGCTTAGTTGGAAGAATTCCAAGAAACCGCAGAGAAATTGGTGCTCAAAGATATGGAGGGACTTACAAACACCAAGGTATCACAAGCCAAAGTGACGCAGGTATCCGATGACCATGACCTGGCAGAGCAAGGCGTGGAGGAGTATGCAGCACTCAGCACAAAGATCAAGGAAGCGGTTGAACAAGTTCAAACGGAGCACGATAATTTCAAGGCCAAGTTGAACGAACCAACTGTGTTTAGCTAACGCAACTCAAGGGCAAGCCACAAGTTTGTGTTGAGGACTGTTGGAAAGGGGATAAGATGCACAAGGTGTGACAAGGAAGATATCGACAGGTTAAAGACTCAATTGCACAAAAGAAGATACCGACAAGTATGGTGAGTTTGTTCGCATTTGTTAGAAGTTTTGGTCCAAAGTAGTTACAAATTTGGTCTATGTAGACCATTTTGTAACAGTTTAAGCCTATAAATGGAATTAGGAGTAGATTCATAAGAGATAGATGGAAATTTATTTGAGAGACATCTTTGTATGCGATCGATTGATCGACAGATTAATGTATTTTCTGGTCTGAGTATTTTTAACCAAGGGATATATGTTTTTGGCGAGATATTTTGAGATAATATAAGTATTATGTTGGTGATGGAATTCCTGTCTTTTTCTGCGTATCTGTTGAAGTTTTAATGGTGTGATATTCATGTCTGAATCTGAATGATGCAAAGTCTTGTTGTGTCTATTGGGTTAATATATTTTGATGTCTTTGTTAAATTGATATGAATTATATTGTTGTGATGTTTGAGTTTACTTTTAATGATGATAAGTAAATCTTGTGAATAATACATGAAAACCCCTTGATCTCTAAAGTAACACTATGATAGAGTAATACATAATGCACAAGTCCTCTTCCTTATACAGAAACATGGTTCTTGTAGCCCTCCCTCAGACATCTATGGTGAGACTACATCTGCTTCATAGGTGTTGGTGGATAGGGTAAAACCTATCTGGTTCGATGTTTAGGGATCTTGCATCGAAGAGTGTCGACAGATATTTGGAGTGAACCCCTGTCGAATAAAATGTGTCAACAATAGCTCTTAGGATAATTTCTCTCCCTTAATGATCTTCTTGGTGTATGCCCACATTTTCTTGAATTTATTCATCTTCTATGACTTCTCTCTCACCAGAAAATTCTTCTTGTTTCTTTGATTCATGAGAAGATTGGTTCTCCAACTGAACTAGTTGTTTTGATATTACATGTTCCTATTCCACATCAACTCTTGCATTTTCAGATTTAATCAGAGGAGATTCATAAAAAATTACATATCTACTAATGACAATCTTGTGGGCAGTAGTATCCCATAATATATATCCTTTTGTTACATCATCATATCCAGCAAGAATACACTTCTTTGATCTAGGGTCTAACTTAGAACGTTGATTTTTAGGAGTAAGTGCATAAGCTTCACAACCAAATATTTTCAAATTCAAATAATCACAGGGATGACCAGTCCATACCTCTTCCATAATTTTACAATCTATTTCCATTAATGGTGATCAAACAAGTAGTAGACACTGCTTCTTCTCACAACTCTTGCCCCAAATTATCATTACTCAACATGCTCCTTGCACTTTCTAGAAGAGTCTTGTTCATGCGCTTCGCAACGCCATTTTGATAAGGAGTGTAAACATTCATTTTCTTTCTTATGATCCCTTCATATTTGCAATATTTTTCAAAATCTAAAGAAGTAAATTCACCTCCATTATCCGTCCTTAAACACTTGATTGTCCTGCCAATTCTTTTTTCCACCTTAACTCTAAATTGTTTAAACGTGTTAAACACACAGCTTTTCTTTTTAGGAAATAGACCCAAACATTTTTAGAAAAATCATCTACAAATAATACATAATATTTTTCTCCCCCATAGGAAATGGTAGGAGATGGACCCCACAAATTATAATGAATGTAGTCAAGAACACCTTTACTAAGATGACTACCTACTTTGAATTTTTGTCTACACTGCTTTTAAAATATACAATGTTTAAAAAACATCAAATTCAGAGTTTTCAAATTTGAAAGCAATTTACGATTCATTAATACCTGAAGTCCTGTTTCACTCTTATGACCAAGACGTTGATGCCATAATTGAGCCCGACTCTTTTTCATATACTAATGTAGTACCATTAACTTGAGTTCTTCCAACCAGTTTGTAAAGGTTTCATGTTTTCTATGCCTTCATGACCATTAAAGAACCCTTAGAAACTTTTAGAGTTCTGATTAAACCTGTAAACTTTGACCACATGAATCCAACACTCCCAAAGAAATTAAAATTTTCTTTAACTCAGGTACATGTCTAACATTTGTAAGTGTTCTTATAACTCCATCAAACAATTTAATTTTAACACTTCCAACCCCAATAGTTTTACATGAATGATTGTGTCCTAAAAGAATTGCTCCATCATTAACGGTTTGATAGGAATCAAACCAATATTTATGAGGACAGATATGGTGCAAAGCACCACAATGTAATATCCATTCTTCATTATATTTAGAAATATTACAAATGGACAAAAACTCATCAATCATACCTAAATCAAAAGACTTAACTGAATTTTCCTCTGATTTGGAGTCATCCTTTTTGGATTTTTGTCTCTTCCAACAGTCCTTCTTGAGATGACCAATCTTGTTACAGTACTAACATTTTAATTTTCTCTTTCTGCCCTTCGATTTAGAATTGGAAGCACCTCTTGACTTTTCTCCTTTCTCTTTGGATCAACCTCAAACAACCAAAGCTTCTAGCGAAGAGGTTTCAAGACTAGATTTCTTCCTTAATTCCTCAGACAATAATACTCCAACCACATTGTCAAATTATAAGGTATCATTTCTACTAAGACCAATGGAAGAAACTACTTGACCCCAAGATTTAGGTAAAGTACATAAGATATTGGTTGCTTTATGTTCATTATAAATTTCAACATCCATACTAATCAACTGGAAAGTAAGAGTATTAAAAACATTCAAATGATCTGTTATCTGTGTACCTTCTTTCATTCTCATACCGTACAACTGTCACTTCAAGTAAATTATGTTTGTCAAAGATTTGGACATATACAGACTTTCTAACTTGCTCAATAGGCTTGTTGCCGACTTTTCTCCAACAATGTTGAATACTGCATCATCCACAAGACATAATCGAATTGTGCTTAGCTCTTTGGCATAAAATTCCTCCCATTCATCATATGTCATAGTTAGAGGTTACTTTCTTTTACCACCTAAGGCTTTTTGTAACCCAAGTTGTACTAACAGATCCCACATCTTTAATTTCCACAGTTCAAAATTGTGTTTTACCATTAAATTTTTCAATTTCAAACTTTGTGCTAAACATTGTTGAAAACACACACACACACACACACACACACACACATATATATATATATATATATATATTCCTGAAGAAAAATACTCCCAAGCAACTAACAATATATTATCTCGAACAAAAACAACAGTTCTGGCTCAGAATTTATACTTCAAAGTTGTATTTTTTTTTAAATATATATATCCAAACAAAAAATGTATAGGTTTTCTTCTTTACCTGGGAATATTGTTGAATTTACTTCTACCCATCCTTCTGGCTCTCATGATCCTTCAATAATTCATAATGGCATCAAGATCCTCCAACAACCAGGGCTCTCCTACGCGGTCCTTCTCTCTTCTTTCTCCATGGTGATTTTTTCCATTTGTCCTACCTTCAACCCAGGTTTGGTCCCTCCCCTTGTGTGAAACAAAGCCCAAGATATCACCCCGACAGAGAAAGGATTAGTCGACATCACTTGTGATGCAGATGCAGTCTCGCCCGAGATATGTTTCTATTGGGTAACTAACAGAACCATGTTTCCGCAGTTGGGTGGGGGTATTTTACGTCCCTTGGTATTTTACCAAGGTTCTCGATGGAGGATGGTGGGTGGGGTCTTGCTACTTATTATACACAGTTAAGTTGTGATACAACTTTTCCTTCTACATGCATTATAGAAACAAACCCAATGCAACATAGATACATTCAATAGTAATAGTGTGACGAAGACATATAAACTTATTCATAAGCAAATACATAAACACATATTCATAGTAACAAATACAGGCAACTCAATCACTTTCATCATTCACACATTTGACACAGAATCTAGTGTGGAAACCCATCCAGGAAAAACCACAAAGGCACTCTCCATATGGAATGAGAAATATATGGCACCTTTGGTATGTGTTGCAGACTCTGTTCTAGATATTTTTTCTTTTATCTATACAGACTTCTTTCTCCTCTCATTCTCTTCGATCTTTTGTTTCGCTATTGTTCCTCTACCTAGATCTACTAATGATCTGCACATATCCTGGATCAACTTTATCTCTTCTATGACATCTGCTAATGATCCGCACACAGCTTGGATCGAATCAATATCTACTACATTCATGTGCACTCAACTGCAGGTTCTTCAAATCTTCCCTACAACTCAATGATTAACAACAATACAACTCAGATTGTCATAGATGACCAGACACTACTGAGACTAACATCAACAAACCCTCTGGAGGCTAACCCACATACAGCTTGGGTTCCTCCTTTTATAGGTTCCTACATGTCACTTTCATCCGAATTCATACAGTTAGCCAATAGGCTGTCTTTCCTATTCTATCGACACATGACAATAGGCACTAAGGACTTGACTACAAAGGTGCTTTCATATGTGCGGCTCCCGTTGACTCTAGCCAACTTCATACACATGATCTTTATGAGCTGTTACACCACTACACATCTTCTAATTTTTTTAATTCCGTTGCATACTTCCTTGTCATGTCCTTTCCTTATGTCGTTGTTCCTTTTCCATCGCGACCTCTCTTCTATCATGAACTCTGTTCTTTCATGAATTCTCTTCTTCTTCTACTCTTATCTCTTTCTTCTCCTGTTCCTCTTCTGTCGCACTTCCTTTCTTACTACTTATTCTATCTTATCCTTCCTTCCTTCCTTTCTTGGTTGCTTCTGTCGCAACTCCTTTTCCTTATTATCCTTCTTTCTCTACTTTTGTTGTAGGTCCTTTTACTTCTTACGACCTGGCTCTTTCCATACTTAGGCATAATTCTAACTGAAATATACCTATCTTTCCCTAGGGCCAACAGGGGCTTTCTCTTCACAAATTAACATTAGTGAGAAACTTCCTCTTTACTACGCACAGCTCAACTTATTCCTCCACATGTAATCTAGCAATGGAAACAACAAAATTTCACTCCACGCTCTGTCCAAAAACATACTATCCACGTCCACCAGTAGTAGAATCTCCACGTCCGCTAGCAGCAGCAACGACGTCTCTTCCACACATGAGCCTCAACTCTCTTTCATCTAGGAAGCAGCCAACAACGACCTTTCTTCCACATGTGGGCCTCACCTCTCTTCCATCTAGGAAGCAAAAAACAACGACCTTTCTTCCACACACGGGCCTCACCTCTCTTCCATATACGAAGCAGGAAAAACAACCTTTCTTCCATGCACGGGCCTCACCTCTCTTCCATACAAGAAACAACAAGTGGCGCCATGCAGATTGGTGGCTCTCCTCTTCTTCACATGACCCAATAGAAAATGTGTCTTCCATCCAAGAAGCAACAAGTGGCTCCAAGCAGACTGGTGGTTCTCCTCTTCTTCACACGACCCAACAGAAAATGACCAAGCAACGGCTCAACAACTTACTTCTTGGTTCAGCATGACAGGAAACGATCAACATTTTAAGGCTCACCTCCACGGCTATCGGTAGGCCCTCTTCTCCCTGAGTGCAATCGGCCTTCTCCATACGCAACAATTTCTCTCCAATGGCCTACCATGGTACACACAACAATTTATCAATGTTTGTCTCTCACACGGGCTCTGATACCGCTTGTTAACATTCATAAATAAGTTACACAAGAAAACACCATTAAAACAATAGTGTAATTTGGTAAAACCCCATAAGTGGAGACATCCACGTAGGCAAAGTATTGAAGCTCATTAATCAAGAATGAAGATATTACAAGACATGCCTTCAATCTATGAGACTACCAATTACATTACGTATCCAAACCATGCACTATATACTTCATGAAAGAAGTTACAAGAGTAAAACCGTTGCCGGTTATGTGTTATAGCCCAAAATGACACATCTCTGCCTGTGACCACTTTCCCATGATTTCGTCGCATGTCGGCACTTCATGAAAGTCACTGAAAAAACACCTATCTTGGAGGACCCATATCTTGAGTTATGTAACTCCGTTTGACCTCATTTCTACGCCTTTGGAAAGGTATTTCAGTTAGCTAAAACTTTCCAGAAGACACCAAAGTCTGAAAATGCCCAGAAATACCTTAAAAATGCGTTTTTTTTTGTGTATGCACGACTCTCCTTATGTGCAACCCGCGCATCATGCGCGACTCTTGTGTTTTGCAAGTCGCGCATGCATATATTCGCGGGTTGCTCTTGTGTAAACTTGCGTATCATGCGCGGGTTGCTCTCCTTCATAGTCGCGCATCTGTTTATCAACATTAAAACATAAAAACACGCCTTTTGAGTTAGTTTGGGTAGTTATACAACTGACTCCTTCAGTTGTAACCACTTTGGCTTCGCCCCTAACTCTTCTTCATCATATAAATAGAGGTAGGGAGGTCCATGAGAGGGGACTTTGAATTTATGCATTATTATGCTGGAGGAATCGGGACTCTCTTTGCCCACACCTTTGCCCTGGAGGTCTTCCCCTTGTGTTGCAGAGCTTGGAGGCTGAGTTCTTTGGAGAAGAGAAACAACAGATCTAGATCAAGGTTTCGTGAGGTGCCAACTTGAAGAGAAGGTATATTTGTACTTGTTTTCAAGATTAATAAAGATGTGATGTCCTTCTTCTTCCCAACTCATTGTTCAATGTGTGATTGAATTTATGTTTCTGATCATATGATGATGTTATTTAGATCATTTGTTTATGTTTATTTGATTATCATTGTCTTATGTATGGTCATAATGGTTTGAGGAAGGTATAACTTGTTTTGCAGGTCTCTTGGAGCGAGAGGAGCAAGAAGAGGATTGAAGAGAAAGATTGGACCAGCCTTCAGTTTATCAGGTGTGGATCTTTCTCATCTCTGAAACTTGCTGTTATATACTTGCTGAACATTGTGCATCTCTCTTTCAACCCCAATACGTTGATGGCCTCTTAAACCCTAGCCATAGGACACTTTCCTTTACAACAGAACTGGCGACTCCGCTAGGGAGAGCCTTGTCTGTTTGGGGTTTCTCTTGATTTCTTTCATCCTTTTGCATTGTTTCAGGTCCTTCTTGCCACTTAGGAACACTTTATAATTTTGATAGCACACTTCCTCTGCCTTCCTAAGGCAGATTTTGACCTTTTTTGGGAGC
>LPNX010337122.1:14113-33760 GCA_001517045.1 Pseudotsuga menziesii | reverse complement strand
ATGATACTCTTTGTCATATCACATCCCTTGAATTTGGTGAAACTCGAGCATGTTCCAACCAATATTTATGTACAATATCTTTAACACCTTCTCCCATTCTACATTTGTAAGGTTGTCTACAAATAATTGTCCAGCACGCAAGTTCATCATTTTCATCTATTTGCATTCTGAATTTGCTATGTTTGTATAATGTCTTTCTTGAGGTTCCAATTGCTTGTGCTAGTTGTGTCGTCAAACGTTTTTTTCTAGTACCAGTGGAAATAATTGATGTCTGAATTGCTCTATGTGCAGCACTAGTATCTTTCTTTCTGGATTTTCCAATTTTTTTTATTGCATCACCTATATTTTATATCACATTATGTTTCAGTTTCGACTCTTTTGTCTCCTTGTGAATACCCAATAATGACGTAGCACCTTCTAACTTCTTGGACACCAATAAACCTCTCAAAATTTGCGCCTATCCTGCTATTGAACAATCCTTGAGAATATCACCATAAATTTTTGTAGCACGATATTGTGCAACATGTATGGGTAATTTTTCTCCCTATTTGTTGCAATCAATGTCTTCTAACATTTCATCATCAATGGTGAAAGTACCTATACATCAAGTTAAATTTAATTTAACATATGTCCAAAAATACAATTCATTATAAAAAATGATTTTCGAAAATACATGATATATACATCCCAGGTCCAATTTCTGGATCTTGGTTTTGATCTTCAATATTGAATTCATCAACATTAACATGTAAATCACTATTTACATCTTCAACAATGGTCTCTTCAACTTCCATTTTTTTTTTGTACCCTATTTTCAATTTCCATTTCATCAACAGTGTCATCTAAATCTATTCTTGTATCTTTAATTCTCTCTTCCGTTTCTGCAACCCTTGCTCTTTTGGCTCTATTTATGATTTTTTATTTTTCACTATTAGCATCGTCATCACGTTTATGATCACTTTTTTTTTACGGTTTCTTTTATTGCCCATGATTGTTTAATCTCCTTTTGAAAAACCCTTGGAAAAAAATAAAAACACCTTGTAAAGAAATCTTCTTTGTAAAACAATTGGAAAAAAAACTCTTTGAAAAAAAAACCTTCTTTGAAAAAACAACTTATATAAATATTTTGGAAAATAAAACTCATTCGCAAAAACACTTTGAAAAAAATCTCTTCGGAAAAACCCATTGCAAAGAACCTATTTTGCAAAAATACCTTGGAAAAAAAAACTTTTTGAAAATACCCCTTGCAAAGAAATAACTCCTTTGCAAAAATACCTTGAAAAAAAAAACTTTTCGAAAAAAAACCCATTGCAAAGAAATAACCTACTTTGCAAAAATATTTTGGAAAAAAACTCTATGAAAAAACTTCTTGCAAAGAAATAACTTCTTTGCAAAAATACTTTAGAACAAAAAATATTTGTCAAAAGTGCTTTGGGAAAAAACTCTTTGAATGTACCCCTTAAAAATAAATAAGAAGAAAAATACTTTGTAAAAAAATCCTTTGACAAAAGAAATCTCCTCTGAAAACCCCTTCAAAAATATTTTTACTTATATGGAATGAAGAGGTGAGAAAATAATGAGGCTCTTTCGTTTTTGCTTATACGAAATGAAGAGGTGCGAAAATAATGAGGCTCTTTCGTTTTACTTATACGATTTTTTTTCAGCCAACGAATTTTTTTTTGCGCTTAGTTTTTTGGCAAAACAACCTTGCTTGTAACGTGTCCGTAACGGAAAAACATTATTCAGCCGATCAATTGTTTGACCGAATAACCTCTGAGACCTGAAACCTGCACAGTTCTCAGGTTTCTCCATTTTCGAAAGGTAAAATGGATCCCTTACACTACAAATCGACTGTCAGACTTGATACCTTTAGTTTCGTCATTAAATCTACTTTCCGTAGGTATAGATTTTGTTGTGTATAGGTGAGATTCGTTATTTTTATTTTTTTTGTTTCTTAACATGTGTCAAGTTTAGTTTCATCTCTTTCAAAATGTGGTGAAATGAAAAATATATAAATTTAAAAATACACCACCAAAAAAATTGAAACAAATATGGTTCGGTTAATTGGAGTGTCTACTTCAAAAGGGTATTCGTATATTTTTAATTTTTATAGTCAATTGAGAGAAAAGTGGTGCAACCAAAAACATGTTTAAAACCGACAAGGTTTTCCCATTGATCAGATTCAAAAAAATATTATAATTAGTATATAGATCCGTTGGTTACAAACTTATAGTCATCGCAATAGTATATTGTGTTTAGATTGTCGTAGCATATTTTGTTTTTGCAAAACACAAGTTTAACAATGATTTTACGAGTGCAACCAAACATGACTATTTTTTAGTTCTTTTATTTCATAAGGACACATTGTCAAACATTTTCCAAAATGACATATCAAATCTCAATAAAACAAATTGAAAAAATTATGAATAGAAAGCTCACCTAATTCTCTAAAAGTTTTGTCTTATTTAAAAGTGAAATTCTAAACAAAAATATCACTTTCATTCGCCCAAAGTTGAAAAACATGAAAAAATCAAATTTATTTTCTCATAAGACCACCCAAAATAGACACCCATCTTCAGGATTCACCCAACACCCATTAGTGTTGATGTAATTGTAACTTCGGAATGCATTAACTTACATTTCTTATGTATTGTACCCCAATGTTTATTCCGGGAGGTGTTTGTAATGTAATTGAGTCATGTCATGCCCTGATGTTCGGATCAGGAGTTTCTATAATATAAACAAGTCATGTCAAGTCAATGTGGGTAACCCTCCTATTGTTCAAGGGTTAAAGTCCCCGCAGTTTCAAGGCCCTAGGGTTTTTAGACTCACCTAGTGAAGTCGACCCTAGTGAGTTATTGTCAAGTTGGAAATTAGTATAAATAGAGAGTGAGTCTCTCTATTTATCACACACTCACTCACACTCAGTTGTAGCGCATAGCTGATGGAGAAGAAGTTGCTGAGGCTAGAAAGAAAGAGGCTACTACTGTAGGGAGATATTCTTATTTTTTGGGGTTTTACTTTTGGTGTTGATTCTATCTTTGAGGAAGTTGCGGGGTTTTCTCCATTTATGGTTTTCCCGAGGAAAAACACTGTGTTCATTGTCTCTTGTGTTTGATTGATGTGCTTGTTATTTTCTCAGTTAAAGATCCTAATATAATGCTAGCTTAATGTTAAAAATCTAATATGGTATCAGAGCTAACTTGAGAAGAAGACACTGTGTAGCTGCGGGAACTAGGGCTTCCTACTTTGTCAATCTCTCTCCACAGATTTTTAGCAAAAGAAGGTTGGAATAACTCTCCTCCCTAGGGCGCATCTTTCTGTCAAAGCAGAATCCAATTTTGAGCTTTTTCAATTTTGGACCCGACACTACTGCCGAAAATTAGGGCTTTCTACAGAAGTGGAATCTTTGAGTGAGCTTAGGCCTAGAATGATCTCCTCCCCAAAATCGAAGTTTAGAGATCAAGATCAAAGAATTTGGTTGGACAGAACTTTGAAAAATCCAAACCCTAATATGCTCCTCAACTAGCACTGTGGAAATTCAGCTCCAAATCCAAATCTGACATCTTGACCTTGTAAGATCTAAATCTTTTGTATTTCCATTTGAGGTTCTTAGTTAATATGTCTCATCATACCAAGCTTAATGAAAATCTTGAGGGAGATGATAACTTCCGAGCCTAGAAGTATAAGATCTCCCTAGTCCTGGAAGAAAATGAGTTGGACTCCTACATCCATGAGGAGGTTCCAGTTCCAAGGGAAGATGAGGATAAATTCTTACATAAGAAGAAGTTGGTTATGGAAAAGAGGATTATTGCTGATTCAATCAAGGATCACCTCATACCACATGCGTCCTCTATCAAGACACCTAAAGCTATGTTTGATGTGCTAACCAAACTATTTGAAGGGAATAACATAAACCGAAAGATGAATCTAAGGAACCAGTTGAATAATGTAAAGATCTAGAATGAGGAGACCATCCAGTCATACTTCACAAGGGTCTCCTAGATCAAAGAACAACTTGAAACAGTAGATGAAGAAGTGGAGAATGCAGAAATTGTGATGACAACCTTAAATGGTCTCCCTAGGTCATGGAATTCTTTCATCCAAAGAACATGTGCTAGGAAGAAGCTAATCAAGTTTAGTAGACTATGGGAAGAATGTTCACAAAAAGAAGCTCAAATAGCAGCTCGAGAAGAAAAGATGGGAAGTGAAGATCAAGCTCTCACAATACACTCCAAGAAAGGAAGATGGAAAATCATCATCACCACGGTGAGCATTCTCATCAGAAAAATAATTTTGCAAGAAGGGATCCATCCAAACTCAAATTTTATACATGTGATGAAAGAGGACATTTTTCTAGAAGTTGTCCCATGAATACGAATGGATCCAAGAAGAAGAAGAACTCCAAAAGAAGACATCATGCTCACACTGCTGAGGATGATGATTCTCCCAGGAAGAAAGTAAAACAAGAAAGTGAAGAATCTTCAAGTGATGAAGAATATGTTCTGATCTCCGCTCTCACAGGAACTGTCACTCATGGAAGAAAATATTGGCTTATTGACAGTGGGGTTTCCAAACGCATGACAGGTTTCAAGGAATATTTTGAGAAACTATCCAAACATAATTCACCCCATAAGGTGAAACTTGGGGATGGCTACCAATATCCCATAAAAGGTAGTGGTGAATCCTCCTACAAGACAGACTCTAGAAAGTCTATTGAAATGAAGGATGTCTTGTTTGTACCAGGACTAAAGAAGAATCTTCTCTCCATATTGGCATTGGATGCAAAATGCATGAGGGTTGCATTTGTAGATGGCCAAGTCCTCATGTGGCCAAGAGGAAAGACTATTGATGATGCAATAGTAATTGGAGAACAAGAAGGAGTATTATACAAATTGAATGACCATCCAGAACAAGCTTTGGTACTTGACACAAAAGAGCCAAATGAACTTTGGCATAGAAGGATTGCACATGTGCACTAAATAGCACTACCACTTGCAAGCAAAGTTGTTGAATATCTTCCAGAAATTCAAGCAAAACATGAAGGAGTCTGCAAAGGATGTGCGAAAGGAAAGAATACAAAGCAGACATTTCCAAGTAGAGAAAGCAAAGCAAAAGGAACATTGGAAATCATTCACTCCGATGTATGCGGTCCAATGTCATCCAGTTCTTTAAGCAGGTATGTATACTATGTTTCTTTTATTGATGATTATTCTAGGAAGACATGGATATACTTTATGAAGAACAAAGATGAAGTTTTCAGCAAGTTCAAGGAATTCAAAGCCTTGATCGAGAACCATACAGAAAAGAAGATCAAGACCTGTCAATTAGATAATGGTGAAGAATACACATCAAATGAATTCAAAGAGTTATGCAAAGATTCAAGGATTAAGAGGGATTTATCCACTCCATATAATCTACAATAGAATGGGGTTGAAGAAAGGAAGAATAGAACTATCATGGAAGCTGCAAGAGCAATGTTTCATGATCAAGATCTTCCCATGTATATATGGGCAGAATATGCCAGAACAACGGTGTATGTACATAACTGTACTCCACATAGAGTACTCAAGAACAAGAAACCTGAAGAAGTCTTTTCTAGCAAGAAACTAGAAGTCAGCCATCTCAGAATACTCAGTTGTCCAGTGTACATACACATTCCGAAAGAAAAGAGGACAAAGTTAGATCCTTCAAGAAAGAAGGGTATATTTGTGGGATACTCTGAAAGCTCAAAGGCTTATAGAATATACTTCCCAAGATTCAAGAAGATCAACATCAGTAGGGATGTAACATTTGACAAAGACTTAACTTACAACAAATCCAGGAAGATACTTGTTGAAGATCCTGAAGAATCAGAAGCACCTAGAACTCATGACACAACCATGAACGAAGAAACTCAAGAAGAAGATCGAGAATTTGAAGAACCTCAAGAGCTGATAGATCCACCTCAGTAAAAGAATCCTCACAAGAGGAAACATGCTTGGGTATGAGAAGCTATCCAAGGTGCAGAAAGATATGGGGCTCCAGAAGAGAATCATAGAGAAAGGAAGAGGATGAGGTCCTGCTCCAGCTATGTAGCTTTATTGTGTGATTTTATCAATAAAGAACCTTCCAACTATGAAGAAGCGACAGAATGGAAAGAATGGAAGGATGCTATGATCAAAGAGTATCAATCGATCATGAAGAATGTTGTTTGGGATGTTGTTCCAAGACCAGAAGGGAAGACGGTTGTAACTTCCAAATGGATTTACAAGATCAAGTATGCTGCAGATGATAGCATAGAAAAATATAAAGCAAGATTCATGGCTTCTCACAGAAAGAAGGAATAGATTATGAAGAAACCTTTGCACCTGTAGCCAGATACACTTCCATCATATAAATACTTGCTCTGGCTGTAGTGATGAAATGGAAGATACACCAAATGGATGTCAAGACTGCTTTCTTGAACGGTGTATTGGAAGAGGAAGTGTATGTAGAGAAGCCACTCAGTTTTGAGACACATGACAGGGAGTCTCATGTGTGTAAATTGAAGAAAGCCTTGTACAGTTTGAAATAGGCACCTAGGACATGGTACGATAGAGTTGATGGCTTTCTATTTAGTTTGGGCTTTACCAAAAGTAAAGCAGATTCCAACCTTTACTACAAGTTTGAATATGGAAACCCAGTGATGCTCCAACTGTATGTAGATGATATGTTTATAATAGGTATGGATGGGTTGATTGCTAATACAAAGAGGAAGCTTGCTCCCGAGTTCAAATGGAAGGACTTGGGTATGATGCACTATTTTCTAGGCATGGAGGTGTGGCAAAATGTGGATGGAATCTCCCTCGGACAAGGGAAGTATGCAGTAGAGATCCTGAAGAGGTGTGGGATGATGGAATGCAAGGCCATGACCACACCTATGGAATCAAACCTGAAACTAATGAGTGATGCTTCATGAGAAGCGGTTGATGCTACGATGTATCATCAGATGATTGGGTCCTTGATGTACTTGATGAACACGAGACCAGATATTTTCTTTGCTATGAACACCTTGAGCCAGTTTCCGATAGATCCGAGACATGTTCACTTGATTGCTGCAAATAATATTCTAAGGTACCTAAAGGGTACAGTTGATTATGGGCTCAAGTATGAGGCGAATCAGAAGATTAACCTAGGAGGTTATGTTGATTTAGATTGGGCAGGCAGTGCCATCGATAGGAAGAGCACTTCAGGGTGTTGCCTCAGTATGGGATCATGTGTGATCTCTTGGTTTAGCATGAAGCAATCTTGTGTGGCACTGAGTACAGCTGAAACAAAGTATGTCACAGCTTGTTTAGCTAGTTGTGAGGTAGTATGGCTGAGGAAGCTACTGTCTGATTTATTTGATCTCCAGTTGGATTCTACTTGTATACATTGTGACAACCATAGTTGTGTGAAGTTTTCAGAGAACCTAGTGTTCCATGACAAGTTGAAGCATATCGAGATCAAGTATCACTATATCAGGGATATGGTGTAGAGGGGAGTAGTGAAGCTCCAGTATGTTGCGACGGATGAACAAATAGTTGATGTGTTAACAAAGCGATTGGCTAGGGTGAAGTTTGAATACTTCAGGGAGAAGCTTGGTGTTCTCCAGATCGAGGTTTCCTCCAAAGGGAAGTGATGAGTTCGTGATCCATTCTGACATGGTGAGAGGATTGGTTCCTTCCATGGTCAGATGTAAGGACTGAGCCATTCTGTCATGGTGAGAGGATTGGTTCCTTCCATGTCAGATGTGAGTGCTGAGCCATTCTGATGTGACTGTAGGATTGGTTCCTACATGATCAGATATAAGCGTTGAATGCCATTCTTGGAATGGAGACACCTGGTTAGTTACCAGGAAAGCTTAGTCTGGGACTGAGGGCCATTCTGATGTGACTGTGGGATTGGTTCCTACATGATCAGATGTGAGTGCAGATCCTTTCTGACATTGGTTGTCAGATGTAAGTGCAGAGCCCTTTCGACATGGAGGATTGGTTCCTCGCATGGTCGAATATAAGTGCTGAGCCTTTCTGACATTGGTTGTCAGATATGAGTGCTGATTCTTTCTGACATTGGTTGTCAGATGTAAGTGCATAACCTTTCGGCATGGAGGATTGGTTCCTCGCATGGTTTAATGTACGTGTTGAGCCTTTCTGACATTGGTTGTCAGATGTGAGTGCTAGGCCTTTCTGACAGGGTTGTGGGATGTGTTCCCACATGGTCATATGTGAGTGCTGGGCGTGCCTTTCTGATATGATTATAGGATTGGTTCCTACATGATCAGATATAAGTCCTGGGGGGGCCATTCTGACTTAGGGTCAGATATAAGTGCTAGAAGAAGACCTACATGGAGGCTAGGCCTAAAACCAACATGAAAAAGGGTTGGCTCTGTAGAACTTCCTGTGACGAGAAGAATCAAGAGATAGTTCCTGTGATGATGATCCAGTAGAGATGTTCCAGAACCAGAGATGATACAGATCGAGTGATGATGATCCAAATCTAGATGAAGATGACTTGGAGATGAATATGGCTTGAAGATGAAGATGATGAGGACTTGATGATGATCCAGATGATACAGAGAAGAATACTTGTGCTAATAAATTGTGTCGAGAGAATACCTTCCTAGTTAAGAGGGAGTGTTGATGTAATTGTAACTTCAGAATGTATTCACTTGTATTTCGTATGTATTGTACCCCGTTGTTTATTTCAGGAATTTTTTGTAATGTAATTGAGTCATGTCATGCCCCGATGTTCCGATCGGGAGTTTCTATAATATAAACAAGTCATGTCAAGTCAATGTGGGTAACCCTCCTATTGTTCAAGGGTTAAAGTCCCCGCAGTTTCGGGGCCCTAGGGATGTTAGACTCACCTAATGAAGTCGGACCTAGTGAGTTATTGTCAAATCAGAAATTAGTATAAATAGAGAGTGAGTCTCTCTATTTATCACACACTCACTCACACTCAGTTGTAGCGCATAGCTGAGGGAGAAGAAGTTGTTGGGGCTAGAAAGAAAGAGGCTACTGCTGTCGGGAGATCATCTTATTGTTTTGGGTTTTACTTTTGGTGTTGATTCTATCTCTGAGAAAGCTGTGGGATTTTCTCCATTTATGGTTTCCCCGAGGAAAAACACTGTGTTCATTGTCTCTTGTGTTTGATTGTTATGCTTGTTATTCTCTCAGTTAAAGATCCTAATATAATGCTAGCTTAATGTTAAAAATATAACAATTAGTTATGTAAGGAATCAATTATTTTTAAACTATTTAAGTATCTCTAGTCTTCAAGACTACTCAATATGGATAAGTCCTCAAACCCAATGGCTAGTACGTCTTTAAATGAATAACATGTTAAAAAAATCTAGAAAATTTATAAAGTGTCATTAGTTAACAATGGGAAATGAACAATCCCTATTGGGGATTAGAGATTGATTCAATCAACTAAATGTGCGTAAATGTGAGAAAGAGGGATACCCATGGTTAGAATTCAACCTCATTTTATACACACATGCACACTTACATGAGGATATTGACATTTTTTCAATTTTCTTGTATGATAGGTAAATTCAAAATTTAACCCTACATGGATCCATTGAATGAAAAAAATCCATGGTTCCCTTTAGTATGCAAAATTTCAAGTACAATTAAATGTCATATGCTCTTATTTCTATACATATAGAGTGTATTTGGGTTCTAACTTTGTTTTAGTCATACTACTATATCATCATGTTTACTAGCCTGGATTTCCCTCTATGTTTAATATGATCATGCCAAAATTTCTCTATTGCTTATATTCATAGTTTATTGATACTTTATTTCATGCCAATTAACATTAGCCATTATGATTTTAGTACTCAAATAAAACCTACAGTGCTTATTTTAGCTTAATGTGTATATAAATGTAAACGTAATGATTTATAAATTATGTTGTAATATGGTGCTTGAAATTGCAGTGAATTCCACTATTTAGGTGAGCAAAAGAGTTTGAATTCATATATGGAAGTATGGTTATAATTACTTCCATTTCACCCAAACATCTAAGATAATCTTTTGCAATTTGATCTCACAATTCCTTGACTAGGTTTTTCTTATATTTTTCTATAGGTGGGAGACAACTTGCTCAAACTTTAACTTCAACTCCACCACTTAAATGTATTCACATAAGAATACTTTTATTTCATGAAATATTTGATATGTAAATTAGGGACTTATAATCCACTTGATTCATTGACATGTGTACTTTATGAAATTATGTTTTATAGTTCAGAGTTGTACAAAGCTTTGTCTTTTGAATTGATATAAGGCCTTTGTTATCTTTGTTGTTTCAAGTAGAAACTGTTGTGCAACATTATTCAAGATTGGTTATATGGCATGTTCTCTGGTGTAACCTACATATAACCATTTGACATTTCAATAAAATCGAGGCTCTTTAAATAATTTGTTCTCTAGTGTAACATGCACATAAGAAACCAATGGACATGTGAATAAAAAATATGGCTCTGCAAATACTAATCGCTAAGAAACTTTTCTTAGGTGCAACTCCTTTACATGATTGATTGGATCCCTAGAGATGATCAAGGTTGAGGCATTGTTAATATCCTATGAGTGTATTAATTTATGATTGCAATTCTTTATTCTGAAAAAAAATAATTCAAATACACTAGTGTTATCCGCCTAAATGGCACCTCTCCGTCCGAGTGCCGACATTCCTCATGTTGGTACACAAAAGGACAACTATGGATTGAGGTTTGCCCAGGGTACTATAGAGTGGCTTATTTTATAAAACATTCTTCCTTTATCTAGCTAGTTACTTTGCCATTTTTACTATGTTAAGTTGTATTCACGACTCTCCCTTTATACAACTCACGAGTCATTCGGGAGTCCCGGTTGATGCAAGTCGTGAATCTATGTATTCACGAGTTGCCCTTATGCTAAGTCGCGAATCATTCGCAGGTTGCTCTACTAAATACCTGTGAATGTGTCCCTTAATAGTTAAAAATAATAACATGCGATAGCTTGAGATTAGTTAAGCCTTTTTCCTTAATCGCCTTAACTGTCTCAACCTCCTCAACTTGTGAAACTGGCTTATTTCACCCATATAAATACAGGCCTTGGGGAGGGTGTTGGAGATACAGACTTGGAGAGAAAAGTTATACTGGTGGATTGTATACAGAAGTCTTTGGAGTAGTGGAACTCAGAATCCTTTGGTTGCAGAGGAGTCCTTGTCTCAGGCGTTGGGTTGTAATCTGAACTTCTTCATTATTGATAATAAAGAGAATCCTTCTTCCATATGTGTTTCATGTATCTTGGTTTGATAAATATTTATGTTTCTGCATCTTATATGTGATTTATCTAACCTGCTTATATATATATGAATCGTCTTGTATCTGGAAGATTGTTTCTTGACAGGTGAAGAGGAGCAACCTTGAAGACTTTGAAAGTGAAGCAGAGCGGAAGAGGACTAGCAAGGATAGACCTTCGTTTATCAAGTAAGTCCTTTTAACCCTCCTATTTCCTATTCTGTACTTTAGAAGTCAATTGTCTGCAAGTTAATTGAGTATGTTGGTAACCCTAGACCTATGGTTATTTGGTTTATATTCCTTTACAATAGAACTGGCGACTCCGCTGGGGATGCCTAGACTGCTGTAGGTTTTTCTGTATCCTGATCAGTCTTTGCTTGGAAGTTTGTGTGTGATCTTTTGTCTTGGTTTATACTTGCTTCAGTATTCGAAAGTTTTGGTTATTTTTCTTGTTTTTGAGAAAATTTTTATACCCATTCACGAGTTGTCCTTCTAGACAGTCGTGAATGCAGGTTCACATTCGCGGGTTGCTATACTGGACAGTCGCGAGTCATTCACGAGTTGCTCTTATAGACAGTCATGAGTATACCTGGAAGTAGGGATTTTTTAGAGTCAAAGTTTGCTTGTTCTTTGCTTTGGGTAATCCCTGTTTCTGAGTGGATTTTCTTATGAATGCTGCGTGGCTTGTTTGAGTGCCTCTGTTGATCACATTTTGTGCTTTTCGAAATCCCTTGAGTCTTTTTGCTTGGATTATTTACTGCTTGCATGCTGAAGTGGTTGGCCTGTTTGGGTTGTAGGCTAATGTGTCTTTGCCCAGATCTGTGACTAAGGTCTTGGACTCTGTTTTCCAGTCTATCTTCTGACAGTGGCTAGTTTTCACTTGCCTTTGTAAGTCTGCAGTGATTTTAGTCATTGTTTGCACCCAAGCTAGGGTTCCTAGGCTCCTTTTGTTGGTGGTCTGTTGGTTCTGACAGCCTGTTTGCTTCAATTTGTTGCTTTTATACATTTTATAAGTGTCAAGTTTACTCAAGCACAATGTATTGTTGGTGCATGAATCCTGTGAGTTAGTGTCATGCCCTTTTATAGCATTAGGGTTTGCTCTTTGCTCTTTCCCCTACCTCCTTTGCTTGGTATGATTTTTTTGGCTTATGTTTCTGGTCAGCCTATGTCATTGATCTTTGTCTGAGTTCAGAAGCTTGTTGGTGTTGTTTTTCTTCTTCTTTTATTGGTTAACTTCACCGTGCCAAAATGGTTGTCTTGTCTCTTATGCAAGCCTTTCTTCCAAGTAGGGTTTATATTGACTTTAGTTCTTTCTAGAGTTTGTTGGTGGTTGCATAGCAAAGTTCCTTTTGCTTTGTTCTTATTATCTACATACTTTTCTTTGTAGGTAGTTTTTCTTTTTCACTTATAAAAGAAAATTAAAAAGAGAATATACTTGTTTTTGCTGCTTTCCCCCCTACATTTTTCTTTGGCTTGACCTTGTTGGACGAGGTACTGAGCAGCCTTTGTTTTGTAGGTTTAGATTGATACTTAGGACTTCTTGACCTTTCTTTATGTCAGTCTTTTTGCTCAGTCTTTTCATTCCAAAGTTGTTGGCTTGTTTACCTTTGTAAGCCTTCTTTTCAAGAGAGGTTTATATCTAACTTTAGGGAAACCTAGGGTTTGCTTGTGGGGTATAGAGTAGTTGTCTATTTGTTGTACTTACAGTACTTGCTTGCATTAGTTGATAGGATGATTTTTATTTTGCATTTATAAAAGAAAAAGACAAAAACATATGTTTTCTTTATATGCATGTATATTAGGGTTTTAGTCTAGATTGCATAGCATATCATTGTTTTTGGAAAAATATAAAAAGAATGTGTTCTTTGTGGCTTTCAAGTTTCTATTTGAAAAAGAAAAATAAAGAGAATAGTTTTTGCTTTTTGCATTTTATTTCTCTTTGCTTAGTCATTTTGTTTCAGCTTTTGAGTCAAACACCACATAAGTTTCATGCCATTTACCCTCTAACTAAAAAACAGCCCTTAAAATAAACGATATAATTTTAAAAATTGCTAGTAAGTTTTATTTTATAGGGTCATACACCAACTAGCTTAGGCTAGACTTGTGGGCTAGGGATTTTTAACTCCCCACAAGTGTTAAAATTTTAGACGTAGTTGGCTTATCACTAGGTAAATCCTTTTCTACATTGATGGTATCTGGGAAGCTCCTCTCAAACGGGAGTTAAGCACTAGGCCGCATGGAGGATTGGACAGAGGAGATAACCCTCGAAATCCTTGTCAAAATGTAACTCAAGACTTTTACGCATCTGGGGATTCTGTCCTAGACAAAGTTTCGAGCTCAGCTACCCTGCCCATGCGTACGAGTTCAGCTGACGACTATCCCCCCAGACTGTCAATATAGTTAAGGTAGCCTTTAGTCTCTTTGACATCTAGGGTTCATACACATGTACACCATAAGGTTATTTCTAGTTGACCTTGGACAGACTTGGAAGGTAACCCTGGTAGAAAGTGTGGGAGGGCAGTGGGTGATTCCTTTGCTTGTGCCTAAGGACATCTACATGGACACCAAGTAACTGTCTATCAGCTTTCTTATGGAAAGTATATCTTATAACTATTTGTCTGTTTGGATTTAGAAATTTTTAGTGAGTGCTGTGTGGTTTGTCTGTAATTAGTGTGCCTTTAGGTGTATGCTTTGTAATTTTGGTTGCCTATTGACCTCAGACTTTGTCTCTTGTTTTGAAACTATGGCTAACACCCCTTTGGACACCAACCAAGAGATCCCCATGCTGGGAACTCCTTGTACTATTCCTCTCACCGGGAATGTTGGTCTTCCCTTGATGGCCACCTTGAATCTTCCTGGATTCACCCTAGGGCTACCGGTGTGGTTGTTCTCCACTCCAACTGTCCTGAATGCTCCTGATGCTTCTCAAGTAAGCTCCTTATATAAAGAGCATCAAAACACTGTTTCCCCTTCACCTGTAGTTGATTCCCCTCCTCCTTCTACCTCATGCGGTGAAAGTACTGATACTAGTAACCGACAGTCTAAAAGGAGTAAAAGAAGGAGGAATAGGAAGAAGGCACATAAGCAAGGGGGCACCTGTTCAACCTTTTAAAGTCAAGTTGAACCTCCTCATTCAACCTCTGCAAGTCATGTTGAAATTAGTATCTCAGCCTCTGCAGGTCATGCTGGGGGCAGTCACCCAGCCTCTGTGGTTCATGCTAGGGGCACCTATCCAACCTCTGCAGGCCATGTTGGATCTAAGCACTCAACCTCTGCAAGTCAAGTTGATCTTCACCATCTGGCATCTGTTGATCATGATGGTGGGATCCTTCCAACCTTTCCAGGTCAGGTCGGATCCAGTCACTCAGCCTCTGCAGTGCATGCTGATGGCACCCATTCAACCTCTGGTTTTCTAGTTGAACTTCTCCATCCAACCTCTGTTGTTCATGTTGGATCCATCCACCCAGCCTCTGTTGTTCATGCTGGGGGCACACACTCAACTGTTGAAAATCTTGTTGATCCTAACCATTCAACCTCTGTTGTTCATGTTGTTGGTGCCCATCCAACCTCTGCAAGTCATGTTGGACCTAGTCTCTCAGCCTCTGCAGGTCATGCTGGGGGCAGTCTCTCAGCCTCTGTGGTTCATGCTGAAGACAATCTGTCAGCCACTGCAAGTCATGTTGACACTGTTGTAAAGACTACCCATTCAAAACACAAGCCCAAGTTTCCTTCTAAGTTTTTTGAGGGAGACCACCTTACTTATAAATGCCCTTCTATTGCGGAGGTGCAAAAATTTTGGGTTCATGGTCATCCCGTTTTTGAACATTCTGAAGTTTCTCAACAACCAGCCTCTCTTAGTGAGGTTGGACCCAGTCATCCAGCCTCTGTAGTTCATGCTGGGGGAAAACTCTCATCCTCTGTAGGTCATGTTGAGAGCAAACAGTCAGCCACTGCTAGTCATGTTGACACCGTTGAGAAAACTGGTTGTTCGAAGTGCAAACTTAAGTTCCCTTGTATGCTGTGCGAGGGAGATCATCTTACTCACCTGTGCCCTGCTATCACAGAGGTACGAAGAGTGTGGTCCAAGACTCAAGATTTTCCTTCTCCTGAACAACCTATAGTTTCTCAACAACCTACTCAACCTTTGGTTGATCAAGTGGTCGAACCAATCTCAGATTTGGTCGATCCCACTCTTCTTTTGAAGAGTGATCCTGATGTGATTGAACCAATGTCATATTTGGTCAATCCCACTCTCCCTTCAGAGAGTGACTTTCATGAAGCGGTTGCATCGATTCCCGTATCGATCAATCCCATTCTTCTCTTGGAGAGTGAAGTGTCTACTAGTCACATTTTCTTCACTGCCAGTTCAAAACTTACTGAACAAAGGGGCACTGAACTTGTTTCAGATCATTCCGCACCAAGCTCTCGAATTGCTTCCTTTGATTGGGATAGACTAGTTGAGCCGCACCTTCCTTCTAATGCACCTTTCCAGATAAAGGTCAAAGTTGAACCATATACGATTGCTCATTGTATTGTTGATGAAGGAGCCTCAATTATTATTTTGTCTCCTCGTGCTTGGAGAGGCATGGGATCTCCCAGCCTTGTGTCGACTACTAGTCAGTTATTGGCATTTGATAGAATAACTTGTATAGCCTTGGGAATTCTTTCTCAAACACCTGTTACTTTGGGTGGGAATACCGTCTTAGTTGACTTCATGGTGATAAAATACCCCTTGGACTTTAATATGCTCCTTGGACGTGATTATGTCTATGCCATGCAAGATGTGGTGTCAACATTCTTTCGTGTGATGTACTTTAATCATGGTGAAGAAATTGTCACTATCGATCAGTTAGAGTTTCTTGATCCGTCTCCTGACCCAACTAGAGACCAAGTCTTTCCTTTATTGATTCCCAGTGTTTCTGTAGACACTACGCCACCATAGGTGAACTATGTGGCCTCTTGTCCTTTGTGTTCAATTGCTTCTGAGAAGCAGCCTCTATTTTCATGCTTACCTTCTCGGGACTTGGTCCCAGTAGTTGAACAGGTGAGTCATCCTATACAGACTATAGAGCACGCTCTCCACTCTCTCGATCCATTTGAAAGTTTATATATGTGTCCTATCTCGGATGATCTCCTTCTTTTGGATGGAGTCTTCCTAGAGTCTTTGATACAGTCTGACCTTCTTTTGGATGTTGGTTCAGTTGTGACTAAGTCTAACCCTGATTTGCCTAGTAGACCTGACCTTTCTTCTTGTGTTGGTCTTGTTGAGTCTTTTGACTTTTCCTTTGAATAGCAAGTCAGTGATCCTGATGAGTTTGATTTTTCTTATGAATTTTTCAACTCCTGTGATACTGAGTTTGTTCCTACAGACTCTATTTTCCTTGTTGATTTTTTCTCTCCTTCTGAGGTTGATCTTATTGATTATAAATCCTCGAGCCTTGGTTCTATAGAATATTCTTTGATTGATTCTACCTTGAATTTATCTTTTATAGAAGATAACAAAGTCACATGTGTTTCTACCAAAGTGACCCGCCTCAGATCGTTTCTTCTGAATATGATCCTGCTGCTGTTGTTTCTTGGAGACAGGATTTGTAGTTGGATTCACAATTGTTTATTGGCCTCACCTTGTTGTTCAAGCTGTAATTGCATTTGCATGTGCCCTGCTCGTGCTTATGAGCCTGATGCCAGTTTCCACGCTTTTAGCTCGTTGTATAAGCCCTCATATTTGTTCTCATCGTCACTAAGCCTTGTATCATTTTTCCTTTGCAACTTGACACCCTTTACCTTGAGGAGACATTCCCCAAGTGTCCTTATCTTGCTCACTTTCCTTGCATTATGCATAGGTTTGTTCCTTGCGCTTGGAACTAGTTTCACCTGCCTATGACACTTGTCTCCTCGCATTTAGAGCATTATTTCTTCTCTCCTTCGAGCTCGTTAAAAATAGTAAGGAGGCCGTGAGTTGACTTTTCCGGACTCGTTAAACCTTCGTGGGAAAGATTATGAGTTTCTTTAGGCCCAATTCTGACTCCTAAAAATAGACTTGATGGCCGAGTAAACTTGTCCGTTCAGGCTCGTTAAGAATATGTGAATGGGCATCCACATTGGTGGTAGGTTATCTCTTTCTCGAACCATGTGGAATAGTACGAGAAAGGATCACTCTCTTTTCTTTTGAATTGAGAAGAGTATTCTCAGGCATAGGTTTATCTCTTTTCCGGACCTGAGGGACTAAATTTATGGAAAAGGAACCCTCGGTATGAGCTTAGTTTTCTCTTTTTCGTGCTCTGGACCAAAACATGAAAAAGATTCTGAGTGTACTTTGTGTTTTTGTCATGCTCATTAAACCCTAAAGAACAAAGCATCGAGTTTATTGTTGTAAGCCCCATTTCTCGTAATCAAATGGATCTTTCTGAGTGATCTTGCCTTCCTTCACACTCATAAAACTCAGGCTATATGTTGCTTTTGAAGGAGCATTGGGTAGGTGGTAATTTAACCTTTTTCGGACCTTCCTGACTAATTACGAAAAAGGTGCACCTTTTCTTCTTCAGAAGTTAAGAGAGTTTTTCTTTGGTTTGTTTTATACTTTTTCGGCCTCAGGAGACTAAATTGTACGAAAAAGGAACCCCCCTGGAGTCTTCTTTGGAGTTTTCAGACTCTCTAAACTATGAAAACACCGTCGAGCATGTACTAGTTCGGGCTCGTAAAATCCACGAATCAGTGTTTTATCAAGCATTCTTCTTTCTTTTCTTTGAGCTTTCCAAAAATGAAGATGGTCCCGAGTTTTATTTCTTGGACTCATTAAACTTCTACAAGAAAGAGGGGATACTATCAAGCATTATTTTCCCATCTCTTCAAGCTTGTTAAAAAATGAAGAGGGAACCGAGTTGTCTTTCTTGGACTCGTTAAAATTTAACAGGGAAGGTAAGGAAGAAGTTTTCTCTTGTTTTCAGTAATGGTAGCATGCCATCCTTGAACATAGCACTCTTTGTCTTTCGATATCCATGTTTCAGTGTTTACTTGTGTTCATCTATCACTTTGAGTTTCTTACTCCTCCTCTTGTCTGTTATACCTGGGGAATCTGCTCATGTCTCCTACATGACAGATAAGTCTAGTTGTTCCCTCTATAAGTTATACACTGCCTTGGGTCATCTCTGTGTTGTGCTCACTGTTCAAGGAATCTTCCCAAATGTCTGTTTTATAGCCTAATCCCATCATTGTTATATCTATTATCTATTTGTGTTTCCCTTCTTTTGCCCAGTTCCTAGTCACTCTTGTGATCCGTTGGAGGATCTGTTGCCTTCCTTATCACAGCATGGTTCCATTTTTAGCACTTCCTGATGACGAAGACCTAGAGTTTTGATGATGGTACCTCAGGATTCACTTTCATCCTTGGTGAATTCCTTTGCTTCAATTGTCAATTATCTTCTATTGATTGACAAACTGTTGAATCATTTCCATGTTCGACTTCCGCTTCCCTTATTCACATGGCTTGGATTGTACTGGTTCTTTGGGATCCTTTATGAAGACCTTAGTTCCTATGGACTAAGTTGCGCAAGATTATGTTCCTATACACAGCTTTCAGATCTTTGAAGACTCATTCTTGTATATTGTGGCTTCGATCCACCTTTGTAATATACATGGTACTATATGATGTACTCAAATATTGTAAAGGAGCTAGTGTTCCAGTAAATTGAACATAGCATCCTCAGAATATGACATTACTATGTATTTGTTTCAGGTACTCTCTCTGCTCCAAATTATTTCTGATTTCTCCAAAGCTGATGTTTATAATGTATTTCAGCCATCGTTTCCCTCTGACCTCATACATTAGGGGGCATCTGCTATCTGCCTAAATGGTACCTCTCCGTCCGAGTGTCGACATTCCTCATGTTGGTACACAAAAGGATAGCTATGGATTGAGGTTTGCCCAGGGTACTATAGAGTGGCTTATTTTATAAAACATTCTTCCTTTATCCAGTTAGGTACTTTGCCATTTTTACTATGTTAAGTTGTATTTGCGACTCTCCCTTTATACAACTTATGAGTCATTCGCGAGTCCCAGTTGATGCAAGTCGCGAATCTATGTATTCGTGGGTTGCCCTTATTCTAAGTCATGAAGCATTCGCGGGTTGCTCTACTACATACCCGCTAATGTGTCCCTTAACAGTTAAAAATAATAACACGCGATAGCTTGAGATTAGTTAAGCCTTTTTACTTAATCACCTTAACTGTCTCAACCTCCTCAACTTACGAAACTGCCTTATTTCACCCATATAAATACAGGCCTTGGGGAGGGTGTTGGAGATACAGACTTGGAGAGCAAAGTTATGCTGGTGGATTGTATACAGAAGTATTTG
>LPNX010337122.1:0-10980 GCA_001517045.1 Pseudotsuga menziesii | reverse complement strand
ATAATGCTACGAGCTTCATCATGACTATCAGTGACGTCTTTAACAACGAAATTAAAACCTAAATACCTTATGTCCTGGAAAGTGTGGACAACATGATATTGAGCCTCATTCTGAAGCCTTTGAAGCGTGTTTCATCCTATAGCTTCCTTGTTATCTTCAAAAGACCTTAACTGATATCACTATCCATCACAGTCCAGCAACGTCTAGAGGATCTGCAACCACATAGTAGTAAGACCTTATACATTTCTTTGCATCGTTGTTTCATTATTTCATTGCAAAACTATGTTAAAACACAATCCTAAACATAAATCTTTAAAGACAAGAACAATCACTGATACAAGAATCATATTTAAAACCATGACACAAATCTCAACATAAAGAAAACATGCATCATTTTCAAACACAACTTGAGACCAAAGATAAGCCCTTTGAATTGCAAGTCCCCTATTCTATTTTTCTGAAAAATATTGTTAAGCACATGCCTAAATGCAAAGGAAATTAGTCTCCTTAGAGGCTTCACCTATGCAATCATCTGATTTATCTGGAAGAGACTGTAGTACATATCTATATAACTTCACTCAGCACAATTACATAGAAGTTATTCAAACTCTAAATATGTAATAATCCATTTTCCAATAATTGTGAAAGCAAAGAATGGAGCAACAGAAATAGTATGGGAAGATGATTTCCTTCTCATTATTCAGAGCTATTTAAATAGGAAATACAAAACAATAATACTATGGGTGAATACCACAGTTAGGTAAATACCGCCGTGGGTTACCTAATTGTCTAACCTAACTACGGGTGAGATTACTCTCTTCAAAACACCCCCTTAATCTCAACTGGCAGTACATCATCAGTGCTGTCTATGCCTAAGTGCTCTCTCTGATATACAAATGCAGTTGCTCCCAATGGTTTGGTGAACATGTCAGCTAACTGCTCCTTAGAGCCACGAAACAATGAAGAAATTTGTTTTTCATTGACTAACTCACGAATGAAGTGATAGCGAGTGTCAATGTGTTTGCTTTTTCTATGAAATACATTATGTTTAGACAACTATATTGCAGAGTTATTATCACAGAAAATAGAAGTGGGATCTTTTGGAGTGTGTCCCATATCTTTCAACAGTCTTCTTAGCCAAGCTGCATGGCAAGCTACTGTGGTGGCTGCTACATATTCTTCTTCTGCAGAAGACATGCTCACAATGGGTTGTTTATGAGACGCCCAAGAGATTAGATTTGTACCCAAATGGAAAGCATAACCAGATGTGCTTTTCCTATCATCAAGACCACCTGCAAAATCACTGTCAGTGTACCCTGTAAGAGTACTGTCTGGTGTATGAGTGTACCAGAGGCCATATCCAAGTGTGCCTGCAACATATCTCAGTATTCTTTTTCCAACGTTCCAGTGAGAATCTTTGGGAGACTCCATAAATCTAGATATAAGACCGACAGCATACATCAAATCAGGTCTAGTTGTAGTCAAATACATTAAACTGCCTACCATTTGTTTATAGAGTGTATTGTTTACTACCGGTTCATCACCATTCTTGGTTAAATTGGTGCCAAGAGCTATAGGGGTTTCTGCTGGTTTACATTTATCCATTCCGAATCTCTGCAAAATATCAGTAGCGTACTTATGCTGGCAGATAAAAATACCTTTATCAGTTTGAGTAACTTCTAGGCCAAGGAAGTACTTCATTAGTCCTAGATCAGTCGTTTCAAATTCTTTTTTCATGACTGTCCCGAAATCTTCAAGCATCAAATTACCAGTGTAAATCATGTCATCAACATAAAGACATACCATCAATATTTTACCTTGCTCGGTTTTGACATACAGAGTGGGATCATTGCTGCTTCTGTTGAAATCATTGTTGATGAGGTAGGAGTCAATCCTATTGTACCAAGCTCATGGATCTTGTTTTAGACCATACAAGGCCTTTTTTAGCTTATACACTTTTTCTTCATGACTCTTGACAGTATAACCAGGTGGCTGGTCTACATAAACTTCTTCTTTAAGAATGCCATTAAGAAAGGCAGATTTCACATCCATTTGATACACAGGCCATTGATTTTGTGTTGCAATGGAAAGTACAGCTCTAATGGTATCCATCCTTGCTACAGGAGCAAAGGTTTCATCCTAATCTATCATTAGAGGAAATTTGGGGTCTAAAATGGGCCTTATAAGAAAATGCGCCAACAACAAATTTTGTGAGTAGGAATTCAAGAACCAATAGAATTTCAATAAAATAAGTCAACCATAATGGTTGAATTGACATATTTGTCATAAAAGAAAACTACTTTTTTTGTTCGTATTTTCGACATATCTCCATGTCTTTTTACTCAGATTTCAAGAAGGAGAGCTCGTTGGATGCAGAATTTAATTCTGCATCCAACGAGTACCCACACTGCATACTTTTGACGGACCCCGCTACCCCAAAAACAAGAAATACCTGAAAAAAACGTGATGATGATGTCATCATCACATTTTTTCAGGTATTTCTTGTTTTTGGGTAGCAAGGTCCGTCAAAAGTATGCAGTGTGGGTACTCGTTGGATGCGGAATTAAATTCCGCATCCAATGAGCTCTCCCAATCAGAATTTGAGTAAATACATAGGGAGATATGTCGAAAATACGAACACAAAAAGTAGTTCTTTTCATTCTTCCTCCAAAATTAATAAGTATTATTTTATTATTTTAACTATTATTTTATTATTTTTCTTAGGAGGCTCATTTTAGACCCCAAATTTCCTCTAATGACCATAGAGTCTATGCATAACCTTTGGCAACCAACCTTGCCTTGTTCTTTTCAAGTTCTCCTTTTTCATTCAATTTGTTCTTATAGACGCATTTGACTCCAATACTGGTTTTGTTTGCAAGGATGTCAACAAGATCCCAAGTCTAATTTTTATCTATTGCATCAATCTCTTCATTCATGGCTTTTACCCACTGTGAATCCTTCACTACATCATTAAAGGATGTGGGCTGATAGGAGAAGAGAGAAAACTCAAGTTGCTCGTCAAGAATTGGAGTATGTTCATATAACTCTATCAAGATTTTGGTTTTTCGGTTCTGTGGTGGACCATTTGCTGCATCTTCTTGCTGTTGTACTTCCAATCTTGGAAGTTTGATAGGTAGATCTGGCTGATATGAGTGATCTTCATGTTGTATGTCTGAAGGATCACTCCAGCATTTGTCTTCAATGAACTTTACGTCTTTGCTCACCACAAGCTGCTTGGTGACATGATTATATAGCATGTATGCCTTGTGTTGTTCACTATAACCAGTGAAAATACAGCGCTCACTTTTCTTGTCTAACTTTATTCTGAGTTCATCAGGTATATGCGCAAAGGCAACGGAACCAAATATTCTGAGATGTGAGACACTAGTCTTAGTGCCACTCCATGCTTCTTCAGGAATCTTGTCTTAGACAGTTACTGTGGGTGATCTATTGAGCAAGTAGACTGGGCATCCAACAACGTCAGCCCAATACTCATTTGACAGCTTCTTGGGTGACAACATGCTACGGGCCATGTTCATGATGGTCCGGTTCTTCCGTTCAGCAACTCCATTCTGCCGTGGAGTGTATTTGGTGGTGAACAATCTCTGGATGCCATGCTGCTTACAAAAGTCTGAAAACTCATGTGAATCATATTCACCTCCACCATCTAAAATGAACATTTTAATGGAATTTCCAGACTGCTTCTCAGTGAGAGCCTTGAAATATTTAAACTTGGAGAAGGTCTCTGATTTGTGCCTGAGAAAATAAATCCATGTTTTTCTGCTAAAGTCATCAATAAAGGTTAGAAAATAAAAACTGCCTCCTATGGATTGGGTTTGCATGGGTCCACAGAGGTCTGTATGAACTAACTCAAGTTGCTCTTTGGCTCGAGATGTGGAAGTGGGAAAACTGTCCCTATGATGTTTACCAGTGATACAATCCTCACAAGTGCTAGATTGTTTATGAATAACCGGTAATCCTTTGACCATTGACTGTTTGTGTAGGAGATGGAGAATTTTGAAGGGAAGATGACCGAATCTACAGTGCCATAACCAGGATTCATCTTGACTAGAAACTGTATGAACTACAGGATGTGGAAGGTTAGCACTCCTAAGACTAAGAGGAAAGATTCTATTCTTGGTCATTTCAACTTTGGCTATGAGTCTCTTACTGGGAGGTTTATCATAGATAGCAAAGTATGTATCATGAAACCTAACATCATACTTATTCTGAAGTAATTGATCTATATTGATAAAATTTGCAATCAAATGAGGTACATAAAACACCTCATGAATGGACATTTTTTCATTTTGATTCATTTTGAATGGACATAAAACACCAGAGAGTCATCTCCTAGCTTGATATTTGTGATAACAAAGGAATCTAGACTAGAGAATAATGACTTGTTACCTGTCATGTGATTGCTGCAACCGCTATCTAGTATCCATAGATCTGAGCTACAGTGTTCTTCAGTTTCTTGATAAGACAGAAACATCACCTCTGTTGAGCCTTCTTCTTCTTTGGAGACATTGGCTCTGCTATTGTTCTGGTTATTGTTTTGGTCTGCTTGCTTCTTTCTGCTTTCACGTTCATAGTGCCCATACTTCTTGCAATAGTTACACTGAACATTGGACTTATTTGTCCATCTCTTTGACCTTGAGGGTGGTGAGAGTGTTCTGAATGCTCTAAGTGTTCATGATTGTGATTGGTTTTGTCTTCTGTAGATCCAAACCATCGGCCTCTTCTTCCTCTACTTCGTCCTCCTCTACCTCGACCTCTGTTGAGGGAAGCCTGAGTGCTGAATGCATTGGTCAACGATTCTTCTTCTTGAGTGAATCGTGCTTCATGAGATAGAAGAGATCCAGTCAACTCTTCTAGGGTGAACTTAGAAAGATCTTTTGTTTCTTCTATGGCAGTCACTACCATAGAAAATTTCTTGGTGAGACACCGAAGAATATTTTGAACAACGATCTTTTGTTCTAGCGGTTCACCATAGGTTTGGAATTGGGTCATAAGACGCGAGACCCTAGTCATGAATTGATCCACAGATTCCGAATCTTTCATCTTCAAACTTTCAAATTGAAGGCGTAGGGTTTTTAGTCTTACCGTTTTAACACGATCGGTTCCCTTGTAAGCTGATGCAAGCAGATTCCAAGCTTGATGTGCACTGGTAGCACCTGAGATCCATGGAAAATGGACTCTTCAATGCAACTTTGGATCAGCCATGTGGCTGTGAGATCTTGATCTCGGCGAGCTTTGAGAGCATTTTTCTGGGCATTATTCATTTCAACTAGAGCAACCTCTTCAGGTTCTGTGAACTCGGTTTCCACCATATCCCAACATTTGTTGAGTTGCAGAAATGTCTTCATTTTGATAGACAAAAATTCATAGTTAGATCCGGTCAGAATAGGTTCGGAGATCAGCTTCAAAGAGCTCGTATTAGCCATCGGATATGACTAAAAACAAATATTTGCCCTTGTTTTTTTTTTAAATAAAAACAAAACTGTGCTTAGCCTTGTGCTTTTTTTTTGAATAAAAAAAAAACTTGCTTAGATTTTTTTTTGAATAAAAAAAACCAGCACTGCTCCTGGTGCAAAGGGAATAGGCGGTGGGGGGCCACGGTGCCTGAAATGGATACAAGTCCCCACAGTTCACCACGCTCTTTAGATATATGAAAAGTGGTGGTACCGCTTATGGCCTTTTCAACATGGACGGTGGCACCGCTCTCGTAATGTGGGAGAGAAGCGGTGCGTGCAAAACAAACAAAAATAATGAAAATTCGGCCTCACCACTGGGATCTGGAAATTGATAGCACCACTGTGAATTGAATAGCTCATGCTGGAGTAAGCCAATCGGGTGGGGAATGGCGCGATGGCTGCTCTGACAGACTCCTTCTCTGCTACAATGGCCTGCATGCTTTTAAAAAAAAATGATATTCAAATGCAAAAAACTGAATGCGATCGATGGATTCAGTGGGCACTTCCTTCACCAATGCACAGCATGCAAGGAACTCAGTGCTTTTATCCCCATTTTTTGGATCGATTTCCTCCATGGATACTGGCATGTGATTATAACCATGAAGTGGTCAGATCTGTATAACAGCCTGCAATTTAAGTATACACCTCAGACTAGTGCACAACAAAAAGAAAGGATGCGATCTTCAAGCATGCGCAATCTATTGATCAAGGGATCTACAATCCAGAAGGTGCAATCTAAATAGAGTGGCGTGCTACCCAAAGCCACGATCTACTAATCCGAGATCCGATATCTGAATTGGAAAAACCTGAACCCTAGAATGCATGCGTGGGTGGCAGATTTGGACAACTTAGATCTATTTATCTCCACGTTTTTTTTTTCACCTTTTAGCCTCCGTTGCGCTTCATAGAGTGCTTTCCACTCTGTGAAAAGGATTACCCCAACAATGGAAGGATCAGGCTGTAAGCTCTGATACCATGTGAAAGCAAAGAATGGAGCAATAGAAACAATATGGGTAGATGATTTCCTTCTCATTATTCAGAGCTGTTTAAATAGGAAATACAAAACAATAATACTGTGGGTGAATACCATAGTTAGGTAAATACCACCGTGGGTTACCTAACTCTCTAACCTAACTACGGGTGATATTACTCTCTTCAACAATAATAACAAGATTGAAGCTCACACAATCTACATGTTCTCTAGGAAGAGACTGAACTGAGGAAAAAATAGAAGCCCAAATGTATAGAATATAACCATCAAGTGACTCACAGAATTACAAGCAATCAATCTCCCCCAGTAATGCAACTCATAGAGTTACTAGAAATCAATCTCCTCTTTGTCTACTTGACTTATATTTTTCTTTAATATACTCAACTAAGGATATACATGCCTTATACTTCTTATGATTTCATCCTTGAGGCCATATGAAGGGTTGTTTTGATAGGGAAAAATTAGGTAATGTATCTCAACTTGTATCTATTTACCAAAAAAAAATAAGAGGGTGAAGGAATAAGTTGATCCTACATTTTTTTTTAATAAAGGAATCACTTTCTTGAAAGTCTTCCATTCATAACAGATAACACATCACCATAGTTCTCCAAAACAAAATGAATCAGAAGGCCAAATTTCTATTCAATGAAAGCCATGGCAAATATTACCAAAAAAAAAGAAAACTTCCACAACAACTAAGGAATTCCCAATCTCCAACGACTTTAATACACACAACAATCTTACCAAAAGTATATCAACATCCTTACATGCATTCTAGAGATAATCAGATTCCTTAATTTGAATATTTGGCTCCTGGTAGTTCTTGGAGAAGAAGTGAAACGACCTACCTAGCAGGAAAGAAACTAGTTAATCCATATCAACATCCTTGCATGCATGCTAGAGATAATCAGATTCCTTAATTTGAATATGAAACGACCTACCTAGCTAGTAATGAAGATCTAGGAAAGAAACTAGTCAATCGAATCGATCTATAGTAGTGAGTGTTGACTACAAAAATGAATACAGCTACCTCTAAAGATCCAGCCTACCTAGATCTCTAGCGATCATGAGTACTCTTCATTATGTCTGAACAATGAAATTCATGGTCTCGCTCAACCTATGGAAGCTTCCCTCATACATCTGGTGGATGCATGTTGTGCATGGCCTAAACATGGCAAGCGTCAGATTTATCATAATTGAAATTAGTAGATAGTGGTAAAGGAGTTTTTGTCTATGAATATTATAAGTTATCAATAATTTTGGGATTTTAATAATAAAAAATGCAATAACAACATTGTTAATATTAATAAAAACAACATTTTTAATATCGATAAAAACCAATAAAACTATGCATCAAAATTTTGGACATTGGTTTATATTTATCTATAGTGATTTAAAACCAAATTTTTGTGATAATGTATATTGTGTTGATCACACAATTAATAATTTTGTGTGTGATCATTATGCATGCTCCATTTCAAACACTGCAAGAACATATGTTGGGATATGACAACCAATTGACGGTTTAGGTCAAGGTGGTTTCCCCAACAGTATAATCAGTTATGTGTAAGTGAAGGTTTGCTTAAATATGTGACCCATTGAGGCTGATATTGAGCTAGGGGTTTAATTCCTCTCTGGGATAGTTTGTAAACTATTATTGATGATGAATAAAGACTGCATGCCCTCGTCCCGTGGATGTAGCCCACATTCAGTGGATGAACCACGTAACTTCTATGTTTCTTGTGTGATTGATGTTTTGTGTAAATCTGTTATACTTTCTTGTTTTCTATAGTTACATATTTAAAATGTATGTGGGATTAATTCCCAACAAGTGGTATTAGAGTTCAAGATTAAGAGCAACATAAGATTGCACAGAACAAGAAAGCAGAGCGTGCTGTTGTTTAGAGACGAGTAACGAAGGGAGGCCGACGTAGAGAGGAGGACTGTCGCTGTGGAGCTATTGCAGAGGAGAGGACGTTGCTCTGCCTATGTTCTTGTACATGAACTGCCCGCATCAACTTATTGGGTGTTGTGCGCTTGTGCGTGAAGGCTAGAGGTCACCCGCGAAGGAGAGCCAAGCCACCAATACGCTACGTAGAGGTGAAGTATGGTACCTACATGGAGGTGAAGTCTAGTCTCTGTGAAGGTGGAGAGGACAGAGCTCACCCAGATCTATAGCGTGAAGAGTTCACAGTCTGCCAGAGCTAGCCATGAAGAATCTCACAGCTGGCAAGGAAGAGAACCGAGCAGTTGCAGAGGTCAGACCGAACCCGCATGAAGCAAAGGTTCGTACTCGAGTCTGCTGTAGAGGAGAAATTTGTTGCTGAAGACTGTGTCATCGCATTTGTTGAAGACTATGTCATCGTTGCTGAATATTGTGTCATCGTGAAGGGCTCAGAGAGTTACTGTGCTATAAGGGAAGAGCTGGTTCTGCCTGTCAATGACCCACATGAAGAGAAGAATATTCCCACTGATATTTTGTACGAGAGCTCGAATATCGTGAAGATGCCCAGATTGTGAATATGCCCACTGATCTGTTGTAGGAAAACTCGAGCAGCCCGTGCTTGGAAGAATCCTTGGGATTTCACCTACTACGTTTGTTGTTTGGAAGGGATTACAGCTGAAAGAAGAGCCAACACCTGCACGAGTTGTGAGCATGAAAATTTTTTATTTGCGGGTGTAAATTGCATGTGGTTTTGTGTTTGGAGAACGGTAAAAAAAAAAAAGAGCAATGGTAGAAAAATTATTATTATTTTTTGGAGTTGTAAAAATTTAGTTTTTTATATCTAATTGAGCATGTGACGGTAAGACCTGGAATGGCATGCATACCCTAGGTTGTTTAGTTACCTATGAAACTAGATGTAGAGTTAGGTAAACTAAAGGGGTAGGGCATGAGTTGGTTGTTGGGCGCATTGTATTGGTTTCCCATAGTATATTTTTTTGTCCATAAGATTACATGTAATGAAGCCTATTTTAAAGGCTTGGTTAACTCCATTGTAAATAAACCTAAAGGTGAGCAATAAAGGCTCATATTTGATTGTCTTGGCCGGATTTGGCTAAGGTCTTCAGATGTAAAGTTTGAGGTGGAGCATCGGGCTCAGGATTGCATAGGAATATTTGTTTTCAAGCTCAAAGTAAACATTGTATGGCCTAAATCAGTCTCTCAGGCATGTGCTACAAGATGTTTTTTTATTTCTTCATGGTGAACCATGTTTTACAAGAAGTGGGTGTAACCATTTAGTTTATGGTATTCATTATCTTGTGTTTTGGGTTGTTGGCGTTGTGCTTGAATTAGGACCAAGCATGGATAAGATCAACAGGTTGGTTCGGTTGGATATTCAAGATGGAGGATCAGGAGCAGCAAAACAATCTTGAGCATAAATGAACAAGACATAGATTGATTTTTCTTCAGGTTGATTTCCACGTAATGAAGAAAAGGGTTATATGTCTCGTGTATGGTACGCTGGTGTGATGTGCGATGAGATATTTTCACATGTGGTTGGTATTGTCAATGGACACATGACAAATCCAGGTTAAGCAGTGAAATGGGTGCTTTGATATTTAGAAGCACAAATGGACAAGGGAAGGGCATTAAGTAAATTGTTGTCAAGGTGGAGATTGTTGGGATATGACAACCAATTGATGGTTTAGGTCCAGGTGGTTTGACCAATGGTATAATCAGTGAAGTGTAACTGAAGGTTTGCTTAAATATGTGGCCCATTGAGGCTGATATTGAGCTAGGGATTTAAGCCCTCTCTGGGATATTTTGTAAACTATTGTTGATGATGAATAAAGACTACATGCTCTTGTCTCATGGATGTAGCCCACATTAGGTGGGTGAATCATGTAACTTCTTTGTTTCTTATGTGACTGATGATTTGTGTAAATCTGTTATACTTTCCTATTTNTGTAACTTCTGTGTTTCTTGTGTGATTGATGATTTGTGTAAATCTGTTATACTTTCTTATTTTCTGTAGTTACATATTTAAAATGTATGTGGGATTAATGCCCAANAGTTACATATTTAAAATGTATGTGGGATTAATTCCCAACAACATCTATCGAAGCCAAAGATCACAGGTACCATATAGCACCAACCAGATTCTAGTTTGGCTAAAACGTTATAAACATTATGAAATATATGTGTTATCTTAGATTAATTACAACAAGTTTCGTTCAAGAGCTTGCATATCCACATTTGAGATATGCTTATAACATGTGGTCTAGATGAAGAATAAAAATAACAATAAAATGAAAACGAACATTCGATGATGTTGCATATCTAATAAACTTCAGCTTAATAAATCAACCAATTTTAAAGTTTAACATAAATAGTTTATACATTTAACTTTAAGTTGTACATTTATGTTTTATAAAATTTATATTATATATATATATATATATTAAATATAATCCTTTCTATTTCGGTAACAAGTAATTTAAAATCAGTAATGATATTTTAAAGTTAATGACATTTTAGATTCATAACAACTAGTTAAAACCATTTTTATT
>LPNX010337120.1:0-33733 GCA_001517045.1 Pseudotsuga menziesii | reverse complement strand
GAAAAAATGGAATGATGATATCATCATTCCATTTTTTCAGGTATTTCTTGTTTTTGGGGTAGCGGGGTCCGTCAAAAGTATTCCGAGTGGGTACTCGTTGGATGAAAGATTTAATTCCGCATCCAATGAGCTCTCCCATTTGAAATTTTAGTAAAAACACGGGCAGATATGTCGAAAATACAAACAAAAAAGTAGCTTTTTTCTTTTCTTCCTCCAAAATTAATAAACATTATTTTATTATTTTAACTATTATTTTATTAATTCATTTTAGGAGGCCCATTTTGAGTTGAAATTTCCTCTAATGATATTTTGATTCACATCGTACTTGAGCCCATAATCAACTGTACCCTTCAGGTACCTCAGAATATGCTTTGCAGCAATCAAGTGAACATGTCTCGAATCTATCAAGAACTCGCTTAAGGTGTTCACAGCAAAGCAAATGTCTGGTCTCGTGTTCATCAGATACATCAATGACCCAATCATCCGACAATACATCGTAGCATCAACTGAATCTGATGAAGCATCACTCAATAGCTTCAGGTTCAATGCCATAGGTGTGGCCATAGCCTTGCAGTCCATCATCCCAAACCTCTTCAGGATCTCTACAGCATACTTCCCTTGTCCAAGGAATATTCCATCTGTACTCTGCCACACCTCCATATCGAGAAAGTAATGCATCATCCCCAATTCCTTCATTTCAAACTCAGCAGCAAGCTTTCTCTTGATATCAGCAATCAACCCATCCGCACCTATCACAAATAGATCATCTACATACAGTAGAAGCATCATTGGGTTGCCATCCTTAACCTTGTAGTAAAGGTTGGAATCTGCTTTACTCTTGGTAAATCCCAAATTGGATAGAAAGCTGTCAATTCTACCGTACCAGGTCCCGGGTGCCTGTTTCAAACCGTCTAGGGATTTCTTCAATTTAGATACATGAGACTCTCTGTCATGTGTATCAAAACTGAGTGGCTATTCTACATACACTTCCTCTTCCACTACACCATTTAAGAAAGCAGTCTTGACATCCTTCTGGTGTATCTTCCATTTCATTATTTCAGCCAGAGCAAGTATTGATATGATGGAAGTGTATCTGGCTACAGGTGCAAAGGCTTCTTCATAGTATATTCCTTCTTTCTGAGAGAACCCCCGAGCCACAAATCTTGCCTTATACTTTTCTATGCTACCATCTGCAGCATGCTTGATCTTGTAGATCCATTTGGAAGTTACAACTGACTTCCCTTCTGGTCTTGGGACAACATCCCAAACATCATTCTTCATGATCAATTGATATTCTTCGATCATAGCATCCTTCCATTCTTTTCTCTCTACCGCTTCTTCATAACTGGAAGGTTCTTTATCAATGAAATCACATAGTAAAGCTACATACCCGAAGCAGGATCTGGTCCTCTTTTTTTCTCTGTGATTCTATTATGGAGACCCATATCTTTCCGCACGTTGGATATGTTCTTGTACCCAAGAAGGTTTCCTCTTATGAGGATTCTTCTCTAGAGGTGGATCTACAGGTCTTTCTGGTTCTTCAAATTCTCGATCTTCTTCTTGAATTTCTTCGTTCATAGTTGTATCATGAATTCTGGGTGCTTCTACTTCTTCAAGTTCTTCAGCAGGTCTCTTTCTAGATTTGTTGTAAGCTGTGTCTTCATCAAATGTCACATCCTTGCTGATGTCAATCTTCTTGTATCCTGGGAAATAGATTCTGTAAGCCTTCGAGCTTTCAGAGTATCCCACAAATATACCCTTCTTTCCTGAAGGATCTAATTTTTTTCTCTTCTCTTTTGGAATGTGTATGTACATAGAACAGCTGAATATTTTGAGATGGCTGACTTCTGGTTTCTTGCCAGAGAAGACTTCTACAGGAGTCTTGTTCTCAAATACTCTATGTGGAGTACGGTTCTGTATATACACCATTGTTTTGGTAGCTTCATCCCAAAGATGCATAGGAAGATATTGATCATGAAGCATGGCTCTTGCAGCTTCCATGATGTTTCTGTTCTTCCATTCTACAATCCCATTCTATTGTGGATTATAAGGAGTGGACAACTCCCTCTTAATCCCTGATTCTTTGCATAGCTCTTTGAATTCATTCGAAGTGAATTCTCTGCCATTATCTAATCGAAAAGTCTTGATATTATTCAGTGTGGTTCTCGATCAAGGATTTGAATTCCTTGAATTTGATGAATACTTTGTCTTTGTTCTTCATGAAGTAAACCCATGTCTTCCTAGAAAAATCATCAATAAAAGAAACATAGTATGCATACCCGCTTAGTGAGTTTGATGACATCGGACCGCATACATCGAAGTGGATGATTTCTAGTATGTCTTTGGCTTTGCTTACACTACTGGGAAATGTCTTCTTTGTATTCTTTCCTTTCGCACATCCTTTGTAGACCCCATCATGTTTTTCTTGGAATTCTGGAAGACCTTCAACAGCTTTACTTGCAATAGGTAGTGCTTTGTAATGCACATGTACAAGCCTTCTATGCCAAAGTTCACTTGGCTCTATTGTCTCATGGATCAAGGCTTGTTCTAGATGGCCCTTCATTTTGTACAAACCTCCTTCTTGTTCTCCAATTACCACTGCATCATCGATAGTCTTTCCTCTTGGCCACATGATGACTTGACCATCTATGAATGCAACCCTCATTCCTTTTGCATCCAATGTTGATATGGAGAGAAGTTTCTTCTTGAGTCCTGGCACAAACAATACTTATTTAATTGTTAGAGACTTACCAGAGTCTACCTTATATGAAGATTCCCCGCTACCTTTTATTGGATATTGGTAGTCATCTCCTAGTTTCTCCTTGTGAGGTGATTCATGTTCTGACAGTCTCACAAATGATTCCTTGAATCCAGTCATATGTTTGGAAGCCCTGCTATCTATAAGCCAATCATCACTTCCATGAGTAATGTTACCTATGAGAGCAAAGATCAAAACATATTCATCCTTGCTTGAAGAATCTTCACTTTCATATCTAGTTATTTTCTTGGAGGGTTCATCATCCTCTGCAGCATGAGCATGATGTCTTCTTTTGTTCCCCTTCTTCTTATGAGAGTGACCCTTGTTCTTAGGACAGTCTTTTACAAAGTGTCCTATTTCATCACATGTATAACATCTCAATTTTGATAGGTCCCTTCTAATGTTATCTCTATGATGAGGATCCTTACCTTTGGAGTAATGAGATCTTCTTCTACCTTTCTTGGAGTGAACTGTGAGAGCTTGGTATTCACTTCCCATCTTCTCTTCTTGAGCTGCTATCCATGCTTCTTCTTGAGAACATTCTTCCCATAGTCTGCTGAATTTGATTAACTTCTTTCTGGCACATATTCCTTGGATGAAAGAATCCCATGACCTAGGAAGGCCATTCAGTGTTGTCATCACAATCTCTGCATTCTCCACTTATTCATCTACATATTCTAATTGTTCCTTGATCTGAGAAACCCTTTTGAATTAAGACTGTATGGTCTCTACATTCTGAATCTTCACATTCTTTAGTTGATACCTCATATTCATCTTCCGGTTTATGTTCTTCCCTTCAAACAATTTGGTTAGGGCATCAAACATAGCTTTAGGTGTCTTGAGAGAGGATACATGAGCTATAAGGTGATCCTTGATAGAATCAGCAATGATCCTATTTTCCATAACCATCTTCTTCTTATGTAATGCCTTTGCCTCATCTCCCTCTGGAACTGGAACCTCCTCATGGATGTAGGAGTCTAACTCATTTTCTTCCAGGACCAGGGAGATCCTATACTTCCAAGCTCGGAAGTTATCAGCTCCCTCAAGATTTTCATCAAGCTTGGTATGATGAGACATATTAAACTAAGAACCTCAAATGGAAATACAAAAGATTTAGATCTTACTAGGTCAAGATGTCAGATTTGGATTTGGAGTTGAAATCCCGCAGTACTGTAACAGGAGAAAATTAGGGTTTTGCTTTTCCAAAGATCTGTCCACCCAAATGCCTTTAAATTTGTCCCTAACTTCAATTTTGGGGGGGAGATCAATCTAGGCCTAGGCTCACTGAAAAATTCCTCTTTTGTGAAAATCCCTAATTTTCAGTAGCAGTGTCGTGTCCATAACTGAAAAACCTCATAATTGGATTCTGCCTCAACAGAAAGATGTGCCCTAAGGAGGAGAGTTATTCCACCTTACTTTTGCTGAAAATTTGTGGAGGAATATCCACAAACTAGGAAGCCCTAGTTCCCGCAGTTGCACAATGTCTTCTTCTTAGGTTAGCTCTGATTCCATGTTAGTTTTTCAACATTAAGCTAGCATTATTAGAATCTTTAACTGAGAGAATAACAAGTATAGCAATCAAACACAAGAGACAATGAACACAGTATTTTTCCTCGGGGAAACCATAAATGCAGAAAACCCTACAACTTCCTCAGAGATAGAATCAGCAAAAAAACAATAAAAGCCCAAAACAGTAAGTGGTAACCCGACAGCAGTAACCTTCTTTTTATCTAGCCCCAATGTCTTCTCCTTCCTCAACTATGCACTACACATGAGTGTGGATGATTTGTGTGATAAATAGAGACTCTATTTCTCTATTTATACCAATGCCAACATGACTAAAGCCCTGCCAGGGCTGACCTCTACTAGGAGAGTCTAATAACCCTAGTGCCCTGGAACTGCGGGGACTTTAACCCTTAGACAATCAAAGGGTTACCCACAATGACTTGACATGACTTGTTTACATTATTGATCCTCCTGATCGGAATATCGGGGCATGACAACATGAATCAATTACATTATAGATACATCCCAGAATAAACATTGGGTTACAATACATAAGATACATAGATGAATACATTCTGAAGTTACAAACACAACAACAAGAACTTCTGACAAATTATCCTATTCTTTCAATCTTGAGTCAAAAATTCAGAAGTTAAAAATCTCTTTTCCCTTGATAGAGCTTATGAAGAATGATGCCTTCAAGTCATCGATATTGAAATCTCTTTAGCTAAGGACACTCATAGATGCTGACTTTGTGAACTTGCAATATGATAAGACCACAATAATCCTAGGTCCTATGATTGAAGAGCTGGATGAGTCTTTCCCACCTTTCTACATATCTTTGAACATCCATGACAAGATCCTTCACAACTGTTTGCCTAACTCAGGAGCATCCCATAACCTAATTCAAAAAGCAGTGATGGATGAGCTTGGCCTCAACATTACAAAACCCTACCATGATTTTTTCTATTTCGACTCTAGGAATGTCAAATGCCTAGGCCTCATCAAAGACATTGTCATAAACCTCTCCCATATGCCTTCAAAAACCATAGTGATGGACATAGTAGTGGCTGACATCCCACCTAATTTTGGCCTCCTTTTGTCTCACTCATGGAGTAAAAGGATGGGTGGTACCCTTCAGATGGACCTAACATATTCTACAATCCCAATGTTTGGAGGGGAGACCAAGAGACTCTACAGGGAAAATAAGTTTACCTACATCATCAGTAATGCCAAAAATTCTATAAATCATCCCATCTATGCAGTAGACACAGACTTTGGGGCATGCATTCTGAAAATAGATGATTCTCAACCAGTACCTATATAGCTCACAAAGCCTACCTATCATCCACATGAGGAAGTAACCACCTTTGTCTAGAGCATTTTTTTTAGCGGGATCAGTACACAAGCCTCAGCAGGTGCAGGTATAGTCCTGATTTCTCCTTCAAAGGAGACTATACATTTGTCTTATAATCTTGATTTCAAGACTACTAACAACATAGAAAAATATGAGGCATTTCTATTGGGAGTGAAGGCTTCCAAGGAAATGGGAATCATGTGCCTGAATATCTTTGGAGATGAAGATCTCATCATATAGTAGGTGAACAATACTTTTCAAGCAAATAATGTCAGGTTGAAGGAATATAGAGATGAGGTATGGAAACTCATGGACTCTTTCATGTTTTTTGAACTCTCCTATATACCTAGAGCTATGATCCATCTAGTTGATTCCCTTGATGTCTCTGCAAGTATGTTCATTCCCCCTTTGCCTCCTAAGCAGAGCTATGAGATCCAAGTCAAGTACAGACCATCCCTACCTGATAATGTGAAATTTTGGAATGTCTTTTAAAATGATGATGAACTCAGTAAATTTCTCGAGGTCATAGATGAGTTTTCTGATATGCATATTGATCAAGAAAACCTAAATATGGAAGAATCCCAGAGGCCCATATCAGAAGATAAAATAGGAAAACAGAATATTGTTCAACTGACTAGCAATTATATACATCGGGGTCTAGTACCCCTTGAAGATATTTTTGATCATAATGATGTCCCCTTTAAACCTTTGAAAAGGGAGAAAGACCCTGTTGTCCATGAGCACAACCTACATAGCCAAAGTCATCCAAAACTCATAAATTTGTCGTCTGAGTTGACCACTGATCAGAAGTTAGAAATTTGTAGTCTTATGAAAGAGTTTGTTGATGTATTTGCTTGGGAATACAGTGATCTAAAAACCTATGACACAGTGGCAGCAGTTCTGTGACAAAAAGATGATGAAGGCCTTGATCACCCCATTGCCTTTTTTAGCAAAACATTGAGGGATGTTGAATTGAAGAATGATCATATCAAGAAAAAATCCCATGCTTTCATCAAGTCACTAAAAGCCTTCAGAATTTACATCCTACATGCAAAGGTCCTGGCCTATGTCCCTTCAGCTGCTGTGAAGGATGTTTTGACCCAGCCTCATATTAATTTAAAGAGAGCCAAATGGATTGCCAAGCTTATTGAGTTTGACATAGAAGTAAATCCCACCAAGCTAGTGAAAGTCCAAGGCCTAGCTAAGATCATGGCTGAAGAAAATTGTAATCTATTGAGAATGAATTTCATTGGTATAAGTTCAGCAAACCTGCAGATAGAGGTAGCAGCAGAGGCAGAAACAGAGGCAGTTCAGGAGCAGTATGATAGCTAGCAGGTGGCTGAGAACTTGTCTTCATGTAAGTGGTACTCAAGTATTATTCATTTCTTGCAATGTTTAGAAGTCCCCCCTGAGCTGAGCCGGACTCAATCACGGGATCTTAATCTTAAGTCTATTAAATTTTGTATAATTGATAAACTGTTGTATTGGAAAGATCCTTCAGGTGTTTTGTTGAGATGCTTAGATAAAGAAGAGTCATTTCAGGTCATACATCAGTTTCATTCAAGCACATGTGGGGGGCATCATTACTGGAAGACTATATCCCACAAGATTCTGAGGGCTAGGTACTATTGGCCTGTTCTTTTCTCTGATGTGTGTACCTTTGTAAAATCCTGTGACAAATTCCAAAGATTCATAGGAAAACAACAGCTCAAATATTTGCCCCTTAGACCTATTGTAGTGAATGGTCCTTTCCAGTAGTGGGGTCTTGATTCCATAGGTGAGATTAATCCTTCATCAAGTGGTCAGCACAAGTGGATCCTAGTAGCCACAAATTATTTCACCAAGTGGATAGAGGCAGTCCCCACAAGCAATGCCACTCACCAAGTCATCATGAAGTTTTTATATGAGAACATCTTTATCAGATTTGGCTGCCCAGTAAGGCTAGTGACTGATAATGCACCATCTTTTAAATCCGGGGAATTGGTTAGCATGTGTGTGTCAATGGGCATTCAATTGGTTCATTCCACTTCCTATTACCCTCAAGGAAATGGCCTTGCTGAGTCATCCAATAAAAGCCTAGTTAGAATCATCAAAAAACTATTGGAGAATAATCAGAAGAGTTGGGATTATAAGCTAAAGTTTTCTCTATGGGCTGATAGGGTGACCAAGAAAAATTCCATAGGGACTTCTCCTTTTAAGTTGGTTTATGGTACTAAGGCCATTTTTCCCATTCAGCTGATCCTACCAGTAGCCAAGTTCTTTCAGGAGGAGCAGGATGAACCAAATGATATGGTAAGGAGGATGCTTGATTTGGTTGAGCTGCAGCAAGTCATGAACAGTTGGTAGAGAACTTAGAATCTCACCAAAAGAATATTAAAGGTATGTTTTGACAAGAAGGCAAAGGTGGAAAATTTTCAGGTTGGAGACTAGGTTCTGAAATGGGATGCTGTTAGGAAGGACAAGGGAAAGCATGGTAAATTTGATTCTCTATGGATAGGCCCTTTTGTGATAGCTCAGGTGTAACAAAACAACACTTTCAAACTAAAAAATATGGAAGACGAGGGGGTGTTTGATGGCCCAGTCAATGGGAAATTTCTGAAACTCTATTTCATCTAAGGATTTAAAGCCTTATTATTGTAAAATATTATTTTTTTTTTTTTTTTTTTTACAAAATAACTCCATGCCCAATGGAAAAGTAGAAGATAGGTTTAATTCTTATTTTTTCAGGGAAGGAATTTGGTCTGGGTTTCTTGGGACCTCATAGGAAGGTTCCCATCCCCGAGTAGGATCCATATGTTATCTCCTAAATAAATTAGTCTTCAATAGGTCAGACTCATAAAATTTATTTTTGCATAATGATGAAAATTTCAGGGCACATCATGAAATATTTTGCGTGTTTAATAAAGTTGGAACGCCTTGAACTCTGTTCTTTCATAAAAAAATCAAAGTTTAGCTTTCGATGGCTTAGGCAAACATCTCAACTATTCATTAGCCACCAAAAAAACCAGCTTTCGGCAGTTTAAAAATTGGATTCGGGACTACCTTAACCACCAAAATCTCATTGACTCTGTTTTCTAATAAAATTTTTGAAGATCAGCTTTTGGTGGCTTAGGCGAACATCTCAACATTTATTAGACACCAAAAAGGCCAGCTTTTGACGTCTTAAAAATTGGATCCAAGACTACCTTAACCACCGAAAGCTCCAAAAGGGGAAAACGGTTAGCGCATCCATCACAATCAGACACCGTCAGCATGAAGAGCACCACTATCAAGCACTTAACCACCAAAAAGACTAGATATGTAGTCAATCATGAGTTGGTAGGAGGCATTGTTTTGAAAGAAAGGCAACATATCTAAATCCTAACACTCTCATCCATACACCTGTCTCGTGACTATAATTGAACCACCACAAAGCATTAAAATTTAGTTAGAATGATTACAACACTGGCGAGCTCACGGGTCTCATTAGAATTTACTATAAGTTTGATAAAATCCCAATTGAACAACCAGTCCCCTCAAAATCAGCACCATCTCCTCAATTCGTTCCACATTTCCTGCATGCATCCACACCGAGCCAATCCCTCCCTGGATCCAGCATTGTAATATCATTCCCTAGGGTTTGAATTTCAATTTTGTAGGTACAGAAGAACATTCAGAAGATGAATAGAGGAGGAGAACCTGCCCTAAGACAAGAGCTGGGTGACATCAGTTACCTAGAAGCACATCCAGAGGTATGTCAACTATTCAAAGATGCAGGCTGCTATAGATTTTGTGAAAAGGTTCAGGGATCTCATAAGCAAGTGGCAGAAGCATTTTCCCTCACATTTGATTGCTCAATTGAAGTAATTGGCAGAGAGGAATTCCAAGTAGACGAGGCTCTGATAGCAGAAGTAACAGAGCTCCCAAGGATTGGGGAAAACTGGTTCAAAACCACTATCACAGAGGATGTGGAATTCAGGTCTTATTTGAATCCCAAGCACAAGAACATTGTCCAGAAGAAGAGAATTCCCACAACCTGACTTGAGGAAAATTGGCAACACTTATTGAAGGAAATCTTGGTCTTGTGAGGGAAGGTATAATAGGGTAATGATATACCATTTTAAGTTAATGAACCATTTCACTGGCAGGATCTCACTGAACCTGCCTTTCTACCTACACAAGATCCTGATCCCACCAAGATTGTAGGCAGGCTATCCCATCATCGCCTGATAAAGCTAATTGTCCTTGAATTGCTATAGAGAAGGAAAATATCCTAAACCTACTTCCTTGAATTGCAGCCATAAGACAAAAGGAAGTCTTATTAAAAGAAGTCCTCCACTCCCAGGAGTGGTAAGAGGAAGAGGAGGCCATCTCTCCAATTACAGTGGATTGGGCCTCTCCACATCCTAAGACCAAGAAAGCAAAGAGAAACCTGGATTTCAGTGAAAAGACAGAAGAGGTTCCAACACCATATAGAAATATACTCAACCTACCTTACTCAAACTCTAAAGATGAAGAGGAACAAGAAACTAACCTAGCAGATCATTTTAAAGTAGGTCAGGAGGAGTGTCCCTCACCCACACCAAAGGAGGATTAAGGTGAACAAGTGGCAAAGGATTCCTCTAGCAAACCTAGGTCCCAGGGAATCAACCAGTTATTAAGGCAAGTATATGAACTAGAGGTCCTATATAGAGAAATCAAAGGAACAAATGGTAGGTTAACCAAGAGTAATGTAGAGTTACATGACTCTCTTTAAGAAATGAGAGGGATGTATACCCTGCTGCAAAAAAGAAATATTAGATTAATGAAGGACAACGCCAGGATCTATAGGAAGGTCAGACTGTCAAGGTTGCAGATGAATTATTCAAACCCTAAATTTCAAGCATACCTTGCACTAGAAACCCTATCAGAGGCAACAATAACCCTTCAGGATCCGGTGGTAGCCTGTGATGTTGCTACTATTCCAAACCCTATGAAGGTTGCATAAATACCAGAAGGTTAGAATTGAAGCTGTAAAGCCTAAGGACAAAGGGTGATTAAAATTTTTATTAAATTTTGAAGAACAGAGCTTTCGGTAGCTTAGGTGAACACCACATCTATTCATTAGCCACCGAAAATAGAGCTTTCGACAGCTTACAGACCCAGAATTTTGATTTCTTAGCCACCAAAAATGAAGAACAGAGTAGAAAGGCATAGTTCCACATAGAACTGACTTTGGTTGATCCAAATACCTCATGGATGATTTATAAGGTTGACAAATAATTAAAGGCACCAGTATCTTGGGTCTGTTCCAGTTTTGAAGGTGCCAGTGAGGTGAAGTAAGGTCACAAACCCTACCTACTCTGACAAAGTGTGGCTTGTCTTCCAGATAGCAAGTCAAAGTTCTAATTCAGTGTTCACTACAGTTATTAAAGAGTTCGAGGAGTAAGAAAGTGTTGGAGTTTGGTATATTAGAACTTAAGTTAGGGTTTTTGACCTAATTTTTTCAAAATAGTTATGTTTATCTATTTTTAGTAAATTCAATCCATTTTTTCAGGATCTGAAATAAGTTTTGTAAAGGCTATAAAGCCTGTGACTAATGTTGAAGTAAGGGTTCAACTTTAGATATTTTTAGACACTTATTGTATTTAAACTTCTCATGTGCTTTGTCATTTAGTATAAGCTCTTTTTCCATTATATGTTCAGGTTCCATCTCTTTTCTGTTATGTACTTGTGCTTGGATGTTTGATTCAGGTTTATTCTTTTTGTCTAATACCAGATAGTTGTCATCCTATCTCTGTGTTGATGAGTTGAATTGCAAGTATGTTTCCTTGTTATGATTAGCCATTGATATGTGAGAGCCTTATATATGAATCTTCCAGCATAGTGAGTTCTTCATTTATTTACCTTTAATACAGACCCTCTTAACATTGATAGTTAGAAGCCTTATATATTTGATTGAGTATTATGCATGTATTGAATGAGTGAGGTCTTATTAATCATATGACTTGATTCATTGAGAAAACCATTAAAAATATTGAAGTTACTAGGCATCCTCGAGTTGCAATCTAGAGGAGTTTCCTGGAGAACTAACAAGATCATTACTAGAACCCCTGAGATGAGTACATTGGTGACTATAATGTCATGAAGTTCTAGGGGACACTTAGAATTAGCTATCCCTTGCTCCATCTCACTTTCATGTCCTTTTGGGATCCATGAGGAATAATAATTAAATTTCTTTCTCAAGTGGCCAATAGTCATTTATAGTTTCTTTTGGTATTCATATGCTTTTATTGTCCTCTTTCACCTTGATTTCACATTAACCTTTTTGTCTTGCACTTTACTTTCTTTGGATACAATATGATACACATATGCAATGAAATGATGGCAGAAATATTTGCTTCAAGGGATAATGGATGACACCCAGTGGAAAACATGAATCTACTCGCCACTACCACATCAGGGGCAATCTGGAAAGAATTAGATCCATGGTTGAAGCTATGCATCCAAACACTCTAGAGCCAAGACACAAATAACATGGAGTTCAGTACACATAGAGTTCAAAGGGGGGGAGGTTCTCAATATCACACATATTAGTCTAAGTCAGGGTAAGGATCCAAAATGATGAAAGAATCGAATGAGTGGAGACAATGAAAAATGGTTTGAAGGATAGCAATAGGAGGAAAGGTGACCAAGTCTATACTAAGAGGGGGAGGGACCCAATGTGCATACATCAAATCCTTACAATCAAGTCAACATGATAATTGCAAGAGTAAGTCTGTAATAGTAACTAGATGAAGTATAATATCACCAATCCATTCAATATATGCTAAGTCAGACTGCTAATATAGCTAAATGAGACATGGCATAACACCAATCTCCACAAAAATATACTTTTTATACCATATACCTATTATGTTGAGTGAATCCAAAGAATGATATCTAATAAGTATGGGCAAGAAAAACACACCAAAACTCATATCTACTACTCTCTAAGTGAATCATGACCCAACCGACTCATATCCATGGGTTCATGTGGAGAGAAAGCGTGACTAGGGAGCCTAAAGGATGCTTTGAGTAACTTTGACTAGAACATCATCGATGATTGACTTTGTGTAGATTTGCTCAAACCCATGTAAGGACTTTCTCAATGCTTTGGAAAAAGATCCAAATCATGATAGATCCAAGTAACATGTATGTGACAATAGTTCCAAACAAACTTGTGATAGTACCCTATCAAACCTAAGAATCTATTGCAGTTGCAACATTTTCCCAAAATTCAAAAAAATTTCGGGACCCTCCTTTAACTCATTTTGGCTCAACTTTTGAGTTTGCTTGATGTTCTTTGGAAAGACTATTTTTATGCCAGCGATGTTTCACTATTTGTTTTAGTTTTACCTTGCCATCGGAAGCGTTTTGGATGTTTAAGTTGGAAATCTAGTCATCTGCGTGCCCGCCATTGCGGAGAAGTAACAAGAAACTGGGTCCGATTCAAGATTTGTTTTCTCCGATTCACTTATTTATCTCAATTGGCGGTTTGTTGGAATCCCGTCGCAACATATTGTCCCTACGTTTTCCGCAGTTGTGGATAGAACATTACAAAGTTCCCCAATGATTGCATTAAATTTTTCGACCCCTCCGTTCTATTTCATTGATCCTTGAGTTTTCAGTGTCCACCGTTGCTGCTTTGAAAAGCGTTGTCTTTCCGGCGTAGTTTAATTTTATTTTCTGCAGGACCGATGTTTCTTGGTCAAAGTCATGTTTGTTTTTTCTCCGATTTTGGTTGGTTTGCGGAACTTGATGACTTTTCTGTTTTCACCGTTGCGCCTCTTCATCCTTCTATCGTTCCGATGCTTTAATCTTGCAAGCTCTGATGCGAGTATCGTTTGGTTTCTTTGCCGATTCCTCGGTGGTTCTCCCAACTGTTTCATCGTTCGATGTTACGGAGGCAATGTTGATATGCTCGCCGATCCCTTGATTTTTACCACCCGATGACCTTTTTCCCGTCGAGTATAGTTGACTGGGGGTATATATATAGTGGGTCGGGTAGTTTATTATTTTATTGTTATTTTCAGACTTTCTCTGTACTGTCGTTTTCACTTGAGAAAACCAGGATTCTCACTGTCGGTACCCTCACTCCTAGGTGGCTCCGCCATGGAAGCTCAACAGTTTTCCTCCCACCAGTCGCGCAGCAGTGGCAGGTAGACCCTTGTACTCGTTATCCCATTCCATTCAATTGGACGAGCTAATTTCATGTTTCTACGGTTAGGGTTTTACTTAGTTTCCCATCGTGACATGTATATATGCTGAGGTGAGTGGTGTAATTGTTAGTAGGGGGGTTCTTTGTGGTTTACTTGAAATTTTCTTCCGCGGCCGTTATGGTCCGGCACCCCACACTCGATGGTTGGCGAAACCGGTGCAGACGGACGTTATGCTATCTGCACCAGTTTTCCCCATTTTGTGTTTGGCCGTTAGGGGAAAGTTTTCATGGATTTCCTATAGAATGTTGGATTTGTTTCCACTGGTCCAGTCACCCGCATTTTGAAAACCAAGACCTCGGTGTTGTTTTCAGTTCGTTGTTTAGAGCGACCCAGTTCACCATCGAATTCAAACCCCAAGCCGGTTTGGGGTAGTATCGCATTACCCGGTCTAATATGGACCGTAAAATGAGAATGTACAGTGCTATCACCTGATGCATCCCCTTTGATATTTTAAATTAAGTGCCTCAAGTGTTCCGCGTAACGTAGAGGTCATGGCACCGAAAGAGAGCCCAAGATTGTTTCATTTGTGACATAGTCCTTGTTTTCCTACATTCAAACTTTGTTGGACTAAGTTGGTTCTATTTTTTGGGCAGAAGCATTTGTTTGAACATATTTTGCTTATTTTTATTAACTGCAGTCATGTTTAACATAGACGAGGTAAAACCTTTGTATTGTTATCTTAATCTTTAAAAGTTGTCCGAAAACGACCTAGCAGAACCTAAAATACCTTTTTGTACATGACAGGGAAATTCCTCTCAACTTAAGATGTCTAAGCATCAAAAGAAGAAGGCTCCCGCAGTCAAAGAAGAACCTGACGTCGAAGTCATCACCAGAGTCGAATATATTTACGAAGACACCAAATGCATAATTGGTGTAGAGTCAGAATATCAGTGGGGAGAAATCTACAGATTGATTACGCGCCGAGAGGTGCCTGACATAGGTTTTGGGAAAGAAAATATATATGTCAACATAGAAATATCCTCATTAATGAAAATTGCTACGAGACCTAAACTCTTTCCATGCTTGGAGGTGATTAGGTGGATTCTGCCCAGGACATATGTGACCACCATGATTTTGCAGAATGTTGATAAATAGGGTTATGCTTCCTATATCCCTGGATATGTATCCCTGGCCTACCACTTGCCAGAAGCACAAATATATTTGATTGAAGACTGGCTAAAAAGCATCAAGATGGATCTCGTCAAGACACTCAAGTGGATGCTCATGCCTGGAAAAAACTTTAGAACCAGGCCAACTGGAGAATATGACACCGCAAGCTTAAGAACCCCTTACGGGTTCATTGCCTTGATGCTCAATAGGATTTTTTGGAGAGCCCATGGGAAAAGCTTCAAATTGGAGTGGGTGCCGATAATTTTTTATGTTGCAACACAGGGGACCATTTTCAATTGGGCCAACATTGTGTCCAATATCCTCTCGGCCTGCATGGCATCAGCATTAGGAGGGGTGTCCCAAAAGAAATCAGAGTTCTACATGAGCTCCATACTGATTGATTGCATTCTATGCAATCAACCCTTCCCTAACCTGAGATGCATCTAGGACCGGGAAAGATCACCAATTTACTTAGCATACAAGCCACTGTGGGCCCACAAATACCACAGTCACTACAGGGAGGTGTGTGATCATTTCATTATGCCATTGTATACCCTAATTTTCTTAAAAGAATGCGACTGCATGTCGGAGGAGGCATTGCAGGTGATTGAAGAGTATGTTGATTATTACTTGACTAAAGATGGGTTAAATTTCAGAATGTTTGGGGGCTCTATCGCACCCTCACTACTGCCTAAGTATGCCACAGATTATATAATTCACAAAGAGGAAGTTAGACAAGTCTTCCTAGATGGAATAGGAAGTTTTTTATTCGAACATAAGAAGGAAGCATACCCACCTTTACCATTCATATTGGGGAGTTACAAATTTACTAGGGTAAGGAAGGCTGATGAGTTCGTGGAGGAGTTGGAGAAGTTCCATTTTGGGGAAATACCTTTCCACAGGAATGACTCCCGTAACAAGGTTGCAGAGCATTGCAAAGAGGCTAATGTCCATTTTGAGTACACTAGCCACTGGGACAGAGAGGAGTCCATTTTTCGTAGTGCACTAAACATGACGGCCTTAAGGAAAATGTTTAAAAAGAAAATCACCACCAAAGGTGGAAAGGGATAGGACGAGCAGGCAAAGGCCGAGGAAGAGGAAACCAGAAAAAGAAATGAAGAAGCTCAGAGATTAGCCCAAGAAGCCGAAGGATGGCTAAAGGGAGAGGAGGAGGAGAAAATAAGAGCTACACAAGAGGCAGCCAAAAAGGCAGAAGAAGATGCCAAAAGTGAAGAAGAAGAAAGAAAAAGGAAGTTAGATGAGGAGCTGAAGAAGCAGGAGGCAGAGAAGATAAAGCTAGCACAAGCAGTGACAGAATAATCATCTTCTGACGCAGTAGATAGTCAGCCCTCGGACTTGGAAAACCCCGACATTCAAGATCCTGAAGTACCTACTGCCAGCACACCAGGATAGTCTATGGTCCCCACCCTTAGACTAATCCCCTTTGAACAAAAGAAAGGGGAAGAGTTACCTGATTTTAATACTATCTTTTATGATAAAGAAAAGAAAAGAATAGTAAAAATAACTAAGAGGAAGGTTGAAATTGGGGGGCTGTCTGGTAAGATGATAAATGATACAACCATTGTATACGGGACAGACAGAGACCCCAGGTTCACTATCATAGCTGGGGTTGCATTGATCCATGCTTTAGAAGACAATGTAGATAAAATAATCATGGATCTGGAGCAGTCAAAGAAGTCTTCTTCTCAGCTCAAAGATACTTTGAGAAAGGAAAGAGAATAAAACAATAAGTTAAAAAGAAGGTTTGAAGACATACAAAAGGAAATCAAGTCTTGAAAGGCTGAACTTCAGGTCCTCCAGATAGAGAAAAGATCTATGGAAACCACCCAAGAGTGTCTGGAGAAAGTACAAAAATAATATCAAGAGTTGAGGGAAGAGAAGGAAATGAGAGGCAATCTCAAGGGCAGGAGGAAAAACTTAAAGAGAATATTACCTCCCTGACAGCAGCTTTAGAGGAAGCCAGAGAACAACAAGTTAGTCTTCAACCTTTCAAAGAACACGTTCTGGCGCAGAGAGCCAAGATGCTTCAGTTGCAGGTGGCCATAGAGGAGGAAAGATGCAGGGTTTTGTAGATAGACAGCCGGTTGGATGAGATTTTGGAGACCTCCTCATATTTTGTTGACAGATCTCAGGACATCCTAGAAGTCTTGACAGGAAGGATAGAAATATTAGAAGCAAATGCAGAAGCTCCTGCAGAGTTACCCTCAAAGGATCAACAAGCCCTTAGGCAGGACTATGACTTGTTGGAGTTTTCCATCAACACAGCCGAGGAGTTCAAGAAGGATGTTAGGAAGACAAGAGGGGCATGTACAGAATTCTTTAGAAGACTTCTGATTACTTATAACTGATGCCAGGTAGAGGATGAACAAAGAATAGATTCTTTTCTGGACCACAGCCTATTTTTGGAAATTTTGCAAAGAAGGTACCAAGAAGATGAAAGAAGAATACAACACATTAAATATTTAGATGAACAGACCCTAAGGAATGAGGTAGATCATTCCACAGTTAGTGTGCAGCTGTTAGAAGATTAGCTTCACCTGAGTACAGCCAGAATAGAAGCCATCAGGAACCAGGCTACAAAATTTGAAATAAATATTCAATTCTTGGAACCTTCTGAATTTGAAAGTATCGCCTCAGAGGCTTCAGCGTGGAAGAAATTTTTAAATAATCAAGCAGGGCCCTCCTCATGAACATTTTTTCACTTTTGCAATATGTTGTAAATTTTGTAAACACTTAGTGAAAGTAAATTTTGGGAAGCGAAGAGTTGGGGAAGCCCAAGAGTTATTTGTGGGAAGCCCAATAGTGTTATTCTTTTGTATAAATATAGAGGATTTAGATGAAGAGAGGACTTTTTCCCAGTTAGATTAGTGAAGAGATATTGTAAGAAGAACTATTTCCTTTTGCAATAAAGAATTATAGTTTGCCTGTCGGAGAAAGTTTGGTGCGATGTTCAAATGTTATACTATGGATTTGTTGAAGAGGAACTATTTCGTTTTCAACTTTTGTCCACTAATTGTGAGATCATTCTGACTCTTAGGACCTATGTTCTTGTTTGAATGATTTCTGGTATATTTTATGAACTTACCACCATGAGTAATGAATGTTGTTCATAAGCAATTGGCTATCTGGTTGTTTAAATATCTTTAATTGTTCGTGTGTTTTTTGGAAGAAATATTAGCTATTTATAATTTCTCTTTATAATGCATGCACAATATACATTACTCATTAATAAGTTACAATATGGCTCCCTGGGGATAGGTAGATAGTTAGATTTACTTTCTTACTGTTGTTTGTGATTTAGATGTGAGGGAGTTTAAGACGAGAGGTAAGAACCTGCGCATCACATTGTGAACACCCCTTGCATTCTTAATCAATTTGCATGTTAGGTAGGCACGTGCATATCATACTTTAAGTCAAAAAATACAAAAATATATACGGTGGATTGGGCCGCAACCGATAAACCCTTTTATTTTTGTTACTTGACCTACGGTAGCCGGACCGCAAACCGGACGGATGCCCTACACCAAACAGTCATGGGCTAGTTGGGAACGTTGACTGGACAGAATCCCTTGTTGTTGCTGCCTGCGAATTTCCAGGTCTCAACAGTTTCTGGCATTAGAAGGAGGGCCGCCAATGCATGGCTGGCCGAGGAAACCCATTTTTCCGAGATTACCCCACTAGTGATATTTTTGAAAGCATTTTTATGACCTTACCCAAATACTTAAGAAAATCTAAAGACCATCCTATATTGGAAAACTCAGTGTTTTTTAGGGTTTGGAATAACTTGTAGAAATGGCCTTACAGGGAGTGGTTCAACCTTGGAAGAAAGTAGGCCTGGGTACACCTTACGGTTCTCCTTTTTAGACTCCTGTTCTTTCACCTCCTCATTTTCACTCATGGCAGGTATAAATGTGAATCAGCCCAACCCACCACCGGCTTGGAAATCCAGATCACCCTTGAACCTAACACCTCCATTGCATAACCTACCTCAAGCTTTTGAGAAGTTGCTGCCTAAGTTTGATCCCGATGAGAAGTTTGCCGGAGATGACCACTTGCAAAGTTTCTATTTGGAAATAGAAGGGTTAAGGGTTGGGGAATATGAGGATGTTGTCTGTAGATTGTTCCCGCATGCCCTTAAAGGAGCATGTTGGGCTATAGGGCAGACCCGGGCTTTATACCATTAACTTCACACCAACAAAAGACCCACAGTGTTGGCCCTTTCGGCAACAACTTGCGATAAGGTTGCAGTCTCACCCGAAACATCTATGGGGTGCCGTAGAATTAGGTTTCTGCAAGCAGAAGAGGGAAATTACTGTACCTTTAGCCTTTAATAACTTATATTCATATAACACAAAACTTCAACAATCACATATATAACTTCGCAGCTAAATAAACAGACAGTGACTTGCTTAACCCTTTCCTGGGAATTCACAGTGAAGTTATTTAATTAGCAGTGATCTTACTTATCAGATGTATATTTATCAATGCATAAAGAACAAAACAACAACACACAATATAACGTGGTTCACCCCCAGTGTAGGGGTTACGTCCACAGAACTATGTTTTATTCAACTCTTTACAAAAACCACAGTTCTGATCTATGCACTCATCTACAGATCCCTTCAAGTCCTCAAAGCCGCGCACACAGCAGCAGGCCTCTGCGCACATAGCTGCAGATTTCCTTTATCACCCAAAACCCTCTGCGCACACAGCTGCAGAGGTCATCCACGCGCACAGCTGGGACTTAACCTTCTCTTACAAAATAGCCTTAGCTTTGCATCAATTCATCTTACATCAAAAATCCTAACTTGACTTCTTTACAAGAGTGCTTATTTATAGTGCACTTATTACAAAGCCATGGGCTTAAACCATGGCCACCTCGAACCCTAAACTCTGGATTTAAACCATGGGTTTATTAAAAAAGAAGGTTTTTACTCAACCTTGACACCCCAAAGACTATTTTGAGTCATAACTCCGGTTACAAATCCCGTAAATCCGTGGAGTTACCCATCTTAAGGAGCGTTAGGGTGCGTGCCCCAACAGGCCCCTAAGACTCACCAGTGGCTCGTCCCGGGACACTGAGCTGCTTTTCTGGTGGTAGAATCTTGTTGGTGAAACATAGTGCGCTGCTTGCTGAAGCCATACATGCGATTGTTGGATACTTGTTCCTTTCCTTCGTAATATGCTGGTTAAGGCCTTCTGGATCTATCAGCGACCCCATCCTTCGATCTGCTTTCCAAACATTTGACCATCCACAACTTAGGGTCCCTAGAATTGTGTGTAAAGGTGCATAAGACAAATAGCCGTTGTGGTTCTGCCAAACCAGGAGGATACATCTTGGGATGTTTCAGAGTTTTTATGTGAAGACCGGTGCTGTTCTTTGTGCGACTTAGAGCGCACTTCTGCCTTTCTTCCGACCCCTTAGAGCGAACTTCTGCCTTTCTTCGTGCTTTGGTCGAGCATGGCTGCCCAGGTGGATTACTCAAAAGGTTCAGCAGACCTCTCTCCCTGACCACTTGTAATAACTTATGGACTTCACGGTTATTTGACATAGTGCTAACTGAAGAAACTCAAAGATGTGAGCAATGCAGGAGTCGAAGGCCGGTGTGGCTTCTTATAGAATCCCACAATAGAATATGTCATCATGGTGCATTAATGACACTGAATCTGATGGAGTGGAGGAAATACTGTCCACACGGCGCTAGATTTTCCCAAGATCTCATTATTGTAGGCAGTGAGGGAAATTCGCGTGCCAGCTCTGCCAAGTCTAGTTTGTCCCATCCGTCACATTTTAAGCTACGACACACCTTTAATCTCTGACATAACTACTAACTTCAGCTTCTCCTTGACAAGAACCTTCGACACAATATGCACCTTCGACCCATCCTGACCTATACGGCATCCAAACTTCAACCTTCAGACTTTGAGAGTCTTCAACACTTCGTAGCTTTGAGAACAGCTTCATTATAGTCTAGTACCCAATTTCAACTATTCTTTGTACTTAGACTGTCCTTCATGCTGTTACTCCTAATCAAGGGGTCCCGGTTTGTCCCTGTACTTCTTTAACCTACTTCCATTCACCATACAAGGTAAAATTTATCCATTCAATTTAGCTAACTGGACTGCGCCACCATCAGTAACTTTCTGCACTATATGTGGTCCTTTCCAATGTGTCTTGAACTTACCCAGGAATTTCATGAATTTGCTGTCATATAGGAGCACAAGATCACCCTACTGGAACTGCTTCTTCTTGATGTGTCTATCATGCCATGCTTTTTCTCTAGCTTTCTGAACTTGCTGTTGGAACCCTGCAATGAATCTGTCCTCTCCAAGTTCTAGTATCTTTGCCAGCCTTTCTTTCATCATATCTGGGTCATCCATCTCTATAAAAGTAGATATTCTGAGGTGAGGTACAATGTACTCTATGGGCATGACTGCTTCTTGTCCATAAACCAGCCTAAAAGGTGTATGGCCTGTCAACTTCTTGCAGGTGGTTCTATAAGCCCATAGTACTGCTGGAATTCTAAGGTCCTAATCATTTCTGTTAGCATTGCAAACCTTCATCAGAGCATGTTCAAGGATCTTGTTAAAGGCTTCGACAGTTCCATTTGCTTGAGGATGATAGGTAGTACTCTTCTGATGATATACTTGAAATTCTTCAGTTAATACTTCAATAGTCTTATTTAATAAATGTGATCCTTGATCGCTCATAAGAATTCTAGGACACCCAAATCTTGACAAGATGTTATCGAAGATAAAATTCGCAGCTGTAGCAGCACTACAGGTATTGACTAGTTGAGCTTTAGCCCAACGAGTAAGGTAGTCAGTTGCTGTAATAATGTATCTTGCTCCAGATTTCTTTGCAGGGGGATTGATAGGTCCAACAAAATCAATAGCCCATTTATCAAAGGATTGTAAAGTTACCTGCAGAACTAGAGGCATCTCATCCCTCCTGGATGGTTTTCCTGTCCTCTGACAAATGTCGCAGTTGTGGCAATATTCTCTTGCATCCTTATGAATTGTGGACCACCACAATCCGGCTGTCAGAATTGTTTGTGCTGTAGCTTTTCCTGCGTAATGACCTCCTGCTTCCCTAGAATGTGCCTTAGCCAAAATTAATGGCTTTTCATGCTCTAGGACACATCTGGGCAGTATTTCATCTGGTCCCATCTTATATAGTTGTCCTGCTATTAAGGTAAAGTCAACTGCTCGAACCACCAACTACTTCTTCTGCTGTGTTGTCATCTCGGCAGGTGGAAAACCTATAGACAAATACTGAACAATATCCTAAAAGTATTCATCAAACAACTGGGCGTTAGGAAGACCTTTGTCCAAGCTGATAGGTTCTTCTCCCGACTCGAGCCTTGACAAGTGGTCAGGACCTAGATTCAGTCTTCTTGGTTTGACTATGATCTCAAAGTCATATTCCTGAAACAAAATCAGCCATCTGTATATCCTTCCACCTAGCACAGGCTTGTTAACCAAATACTTCAAAGTAGAATGGTCAGTAAAGATCTTAAAATGAGATCCTAACAGATAATGTCGAAACTTTTGCAATGCATACACCATAGCTAGACCTTCTCGTTCTATCGTAGTATAATTTTTCTTCGCTGTGGACAATTTCCTACTTGCAAAAGAAATGGGGTGATCAATATTACCTTCACCTGACTGGGACAATATTATACCCAGAGCAATGGAGGATGCATCGACATGCACATGAAATTCCTTATTCCAGTTAGGGAATACTAAGATAGGAGCAGTTACCATCTTTTCCTTCAAAATATCCAAGCTTGCTTGACACTCAGGTGTCCACTGAACTTAATATCTTTCTTCAACTTCTTTTCCATAGGGGTTGTTATCTGAGCATATCCCTTAATAAATTTCCTGTAATAACCAGTGTGACCAAGCGTAGTGCGTAATTGTTTAACAGACTTCGGAGGTGGCAGGTTCATGATAATGGCTATCTTTGTAGGATCCATCATTAGTCCTTGCCTACAGACAATGTGACCTAGAAAAATTCCAAAAGGGGCACAGAAGATACACTTTTTCAAGTTCAAGGAAATCTGATGCTGTCTACATTTATCCAACATAAGTCTTAGACTAGATATGTGGTCTTTTACTAACTTGAAGATAGTCCAATCATCAAAATAAACTTCTAAGAATTTATGTATGGATTTCTTAAAAGCAGAGATGACTACTCTAGAAAACATGGCAGGTGCATTCTTCAATCCAAAGGGCATAACTGTATACTGGAAGGATCCCATTTCTGTAGTGAAGATTGTCTTATGTTGATCTTCTGGAGCAATTCGAATCTGATGGTAACCTGAAAATCCATCAGTAAAAGAGTACACTTCTTGACCTCCCACATTGTCTAAAACTTCATCTGTAAAGGGGGTGGGGAAAGGATCATGCAAACAGGCATCATTCAGCTTCCTCAGATCGACACAGATTCTGATTTCTCCCTTAGTCTTCTTTTCTTGCACCACCATAGGACTGACCCACTCAGATTCTTCAACAGGCTCAATGATTCTTGCAGCAAGCATCTTATCCAGTTCCATTCGGACTTTTTCCTTATACTTAGGGTTCATCCTACAAGGGCATTGTTTCACAGGCTTCACATCAGGTTTCAACGGGATCTTTATCACTCCTATATCCCCAAGGATACCTTTCATCTCTGAGAATTTCATCAGAAAGAGATCCTGATATTCATGGAGAAGTTGGGTCACCTTGCTTACCATTTCGTCATCCCAATAATATCTAATGGTAGTATACTTAGGGTTTTCTTTTGACCCAATGTTTACGGTCCGCGTCTTCAGGGGTTGAGTCACTTCAAGTGCCTCCACTGCTGGTCCATGCACTTCACAGTGTCCTTCTGACTCAGGAATATTAATGTTGCGCGGATCGTCATCCTCGTCAATTGCGAGGTTATAACATTCTACTGCATTGGCTTCCTGTACCTTCCAATCAGGTTGATATTCTGCTATTTCTTGATCATCAAATAATTTAGTATGAATCAACCTAATAGTTGCATCCAAAGCAAAAGAAACCTCATTAATAGAGAATGTCAGTACAAAACTATCAACAAGACAATCCCAACTTACAGTACCGTGGCGAAGCTCGACCTCCAGATACCAATTCTTTGCTATGGGTTCCAGGGTGTGCACAAACCTATGTACCCGTTCTTCACGAGGTACATGCTTCCATGCCTCGTAGCATTGCTCCAAATGTCCCTGAGGAATATTCTTACCATTAAAATTGCTTCGGACCGCCTGAGGTTGGTCCCTGAATCTTAGGTAAAGGGAATTTTGGCATGCTTCCCAACTATGAATGTACTTCTTGTGACCATTCCACCATCTGGCTAATATGGCTCTGAATGCTAAATCCAGAGTCTCCATTTTCTATGAGTCTGGTACTTGTTCTGATAATTGCACAATAAACTGTTCTGGGTCTGTCGAACCATCAAAAACAAGTAAGGTTCATGTTTGTGAGCCAAGCCATCTAAGAGACTTGGTAATTCTGGCACATCTATGTCCATGCAGCTCATAAAGTCTGTTCTGCCAGTTTTCTAACCCATCATCTGAATCCGTCATGCAGGAGCTGTCGCACTGCCAATCCGTGATACCTTCGGTAGTAGGATCAACATAATCTTCCTCCTTAGCTATGATATTGTAGATGTGATCCAAAACATCCTGGTCTTCATCTTGTACTGGCTCTGTGTATCTCTCTCCTTGTGAGGGGTCCAGTGGTACTATGACTCACAAATCTTTCCCTTCGAAAGTCATATGTCTCTTCTTAAGGTTAATGACTGCCGCATTTGCCATTGCCCATTCAATTCCCATCAGGGCTGGATAGGGGTTGCTGTCATCAATGATCTCAATAACTTCGAAGTCTGCTACAGTACAGATGCCATCAATATCTACTGGGACATTAGGGAATCGTCCTAGGGGCACAATCTTCTGCTGATTGGCTAATCTCAACTATATAGGTGACCAATCAAGGGTAGGTTTTCCCATTTTTTCCCAAGTTTGCTTAGTTAATACATTTACCTCTGATCCTAGGTCCAAGATAACATCAATCATATCATACTCTCCTATCTGAGCATTCAATCTCATTTCCCTGCTAGTTCTTCTGACTCTATTAACAACTTTTTTCTAACCAGTACTTTGCTTAGGTTCACAGGAAGCAATAACTTTCTGCAGCTCACTTAAAGCATTCTGATTTATTAGGAGCTTCAGACAACTCTGTAAAAAGGAGGACAGTGTACTTACTTTGTCCGTCGGAGCTTCTTGCGGCTGCAACTGCTGCTGATGTGGTTGCACAGGTGCTACTGATGTGCTAGGATCAGCAAAATATTTCTTGGCTTCCATGAATGTCTCTTTTTCTCTTTTGATATCAAATGCTGGGACTTTCGCTGGGGCCTTACGAACCCAAGCCTCGTCAGGATGTTGCTCCTTATTCTGTACTTTCATCGTAGCTCCACTACGGGTAACAACATTAATAGCTGGGGTAGGTCTTTGCTCAACAAAAATCATCTGAATATTCTGAGTAGAGGCACTGGTTCTTTCCTGAATCTTAGCTATCAACTGGGGGCACTGCTCGATCACATGATCTACTGCTCGGCAATACCGACATGTCGTAGTGGGGTTCCGACAATCTCTCGCTAGATGCCCGGCCTAGTTACAGTTGTAACACACAACTTGGCCTCTTCCTCTTCCAACCATACCACCTTGACCACGACCTCCAAAAGCACCTCTACCTGATGCACCACCGTGGTAACTATAGCCATCATTGCTCTGTCCCTCATTTTGTACCCGATAAGCATCGTAAGTTCGTTCTCTCATGAGGTCAAAGCTGTGACACTCATATTCGTTGTGTCCCACCGATTTACAGAACTTACAATAAGGGTTCTTAGGGACTTGCACATACCTCTGCAGAAGATATCAGTCTTCAAGTCGATGCTGGCCAGTTATCTGACAGATCTCACAATATAGAACAGTAGGGTTGAACGGGTTTGGCGCACCAGTATTTAGGTTGTTTCTTACCATAGGACACTGTTCCTTGTCCTGACCTTCTCTCTGACATTGTGTACACCAAACCTCTTCGCGGCCATTTTTTTCCTTTCTTCATATCGTGAATCTCCAGAGACATCGCTGCCAACTGCGCTTGGATTTGAGCAATACCAGAATTATCTTCGACAAGAGCGGTTTCAAGCTTCGTCACGATTTCCAGAGCCTCTTGCTTGTCAACAACCTTCTGCTGCATGAGTGGAGTTCTGATATGTAGTAGCAACGCTGCAATGAACCATTCTTTGTGCTGCGCAGGTCCAATGGGGAAACTGACTTGGTCTAGCAGAACTTTGAATCTTTAATCAAAGTCCCATACTGATTCACCGCGCCTCTGCTGAATCTCTTTCAATTCAGTGATACACTGCGACTCTGATTTCGGCTTCTTAAATTCCTTTATCATTGCTTCTTTTATATCAGCCAATGCATGGTTCTGAGTGCTGGAAAACTTCATGAACTAGGTCAGATCACGGTCTCTGAAAGAAGTAACCAGCTGCGCTCTTTTTGTATCTTGATCCATAATGGTCTTAGAAGTCCACACTGCTTCACATAAAAACCAGAACTATTCAGGATCCTCTGATCCAGTTCCTTTGAAAATAGGTAGCTTAATGTGATCATGCATGTGGGCCATAGTTGATCTAGGGGGGGTTGGAGGGGGGCTGGAAGTAGGCGGGGGGGAACTTACTGGTGTTGGGAAATAGGGCAGACCCGGGTTTAATCCTTTAGTGTCGCACCAACAAAAGACCCACCGTGTTGGCCCTTTCGACAACAACGTGCGCGCAGGTTGCAGTCTCACCCGAAACAGCAATGGGGTGCCGCAGAACTAGGTTTCTGCAAGCAGAGAGGGGTATTACTGTACCTTAGCCTTTAATAAACTTATCAATCAACAGTTACACAATTTTACCATTCGCTTATAGATATATAACTTCGCAGATAGATAAATAACCGTGACTTGCTTAACCCACTACAGGGAATTCACAGCGAAGCTTTATTACTAGCAGTGATCTATGTTATCAGATGTATACAGTTTTAATGCATAAAAACAACAGAAATAGAAACACACAATAAAGCACGACACCAAATATAAAGTGTTTCACCCCCAATGTAGGGGCTACGTCCACAAACTGTGTTTTATTCAACTTGCTACAAAACCACTGTTTGATCTGCGCACTCAGCTGCAGATCCCTTCAGTCCTTCACAGCCGCGCACACAGCAGCAGGCCTCTGCGCACACAGCTGCAGATCTTTCTTTCTCTTCTTACAAAAACCCTCTGCGCACACAGCTGCAGAGGTCGTCCACGCACACAGTTGGGACTTAACCTTTCCTTACAAAATCAACCTTAGCTTCTCCTTATTCTTTCTTACATCATAAAACCTAACTTTTTCTTATTTACAAAAATACCTATTTATACATCGTGCTATTACAAAACCATGGCTTCAAACCATGGGCTCCCAAAAAACCTAAAACCTGGATTTAAACCACGGGTTTATTACAAAAAGGGGGTTTTGACTTACCCTGACACCCCTAAGATTATTTTGACCCATAACTCCGCTTACCAATAGCCGCGAAGTTACCAAAACTAATAATCCTTAGGGTACGCGCCCCAACAGGCCCCTAAGACTCACTAGTGGCCCATCCCGGGACACTCTGTGAGGACTCTGGTGGGAGAATCTTCTGCGCAAGGATCTAGAAGCGACTAGTGAGATTGTGTAGTATATCATCAGCGGCTTTCTCCTTTTCCACCAATTCCTGTAATACTGAAGATGAGTCTGTGTGAGCCCTTTCCTGCGCAAAAGTGTCATAGGTCTTCAAAAGTTTGAGCTGGCTTTCCGCCGTATTGCTCAAATCTAACGCTTCATCAACCAGGGGCTGTAACGCATTCTCTAGCAGCGTTACCTTCATCCTGCAAGACTCGATTCCCTGCTGAAGTTCCTTGCTGCGCTTCACTTTATCCATCTTCTGCATAGGTGGCAGCGTCTTGATTTCTATTCTGACTGCATCTAATTCATCCTGGCGCAACTTGATGGTTTCCTGGATCTTACCTACATCTAGATGGTCCTGTAGGTTCGCCCATGCTTCTATGCTGTCTTCCATTAGTTTTGCGACGCTGGCCACATCATCTGATATTTTTGCTGCTGACGCCTTGATGTCCTACTGGCACTGTTCTCGGACCTCTGGTGGAGTCTCAGGAGGAATGCGCAGTTGAAGTTCTGGAATCTGGTGCTAGTGTTCTATCTTCATCCTTTCAACCTCGCTACGGGACTGCTGGGCATAGTCTCTCAGCTTAGCGATTCTCTGCTCTGGTTCCTCTGCTCCCTGTATGTCGGAGTTAGAAAGACTCCGACATGCCTTGTCCAATGCTCGCATCAACGTAGTTGTTATATGTTCAGCCTCTTTCTTCTGTTGTGCGATTTCTTCTAGGCGTGCTGCAAAGGTTTTGTTTTGTTTGATGGTGTCTTCCAATTGTATTTGGGACAATTGGGTTCGGGCATGGATCTCCTTTGTAATCGTGAGCTGGCAGAGGTGCAACTCTGACATAGACATCTTCGTATAATCAAGCCCCGCGGTTGTATCCGTCTGGGGTCGGGAATCTGTGTCAGGATGTATCAGAGTTGCGCTTGATACCTGTCCCGGGTGATCTCTGGGTGGCCATTGCCTAATATCCTGCTGCGTGGGTGCTGTAGTGCTACTTGTCGCAGTCCTGTGCGCTGATTTTGCTGCTAGCTCTTTCAGCTCCGATATTCTGTTTGCGATACCTGAGAGCCCGGCAAGATGCAGTTCCGCAAAATCTGACCATTTTTTAGTAAGCGCTGTCATAGACTGTTCTAGAGCTTGCTCCAGCGCATCTAGCGTGACAGTGGCTTCTTCCTCAATATCTTTGTCCTTCGACGCTTTTGCCTTTTTGCGGGACTGCGGCTTGGTTACCTCGGCTACTTCTGGTGACTTGCGCTTCGTTGGTGGGTTAGGATCTGATATGGTCTTGAATGAATCCTCATCCTGTTCATCCTATTCATCTTGTCTACCGTCTCCACCCTGGCCGTCGTCATCCCTCTACGAATCACTTAGGTCTTCGCTATCTTCCAATGGGATTTGCTGCTGCGTCTGACTAGTACCTGCACCAATATTGGTAGTTGGGGGAACCGGAATAGAGGGTTTTTTCCCTAAATATTTCAGCCATTCAGCCGGCCAGTGCTGAACTATCCGCCTGATATCTGGTTCGGTGACTACATATGGTAATTTGAAGCATTACCATTGTGGATCTGCACGAGCTTGAATGAAAACATGATGCATATCGGCACTAAAGTGCGCGACGCCCTCGTATTGAGAGAACACTTCATTGGTAAGTCGAGGTGTTCGCACAATCTCATAGTGAATACTCATAGCATAGAAGATGAACACAGTGTTCGTCATCTACTGAGCTTCCTTATCTGAGGATATCCATAGGGAAGCATACCTCGCTGCCCCTGGCGTGCCGGGGTTTAATTCTACAAACTGGGCTTCAGTGGGTTCTTTCCACCCAAATAATGCAATAAGGATTAAAATCCAGGAATAATGAAAAGGTGATTTTTTCTTTTTGCGCATCGCGGGCATCCTCTAGAAACTCCTTCGCAAGATATTCGGCCCAATTATAAGTATACCCCTCAGCGCAGTTCATAGAAATCCGGATAACCAGAGCAGGTACTTCAGTTGGCCTGTATTTCCGTATGAGTTTGTAGGCTAAGAGTTCAACTGCAAATCGAATGGGCTGCTCCTGAATCACGGAAGTGTGATACCCCCATTTCCCTTTTGTCAGGCCAAACCGCTCTTTCATGGTTTGCGCGAGCTTTGTATCGTCATGTTTGGACGGAAATTCAGTTCCCGGATCAGGTCCTGCCATGGGTAAACCTGTGATCTTATGGATGAGGGCGGCGTCAATAGGAATTTGCTGGTCCCCTATCCATAAATAGCCGTCATGCACCAGCGCTAGTAACTTCTTGGCCGCTACAGTCACATGTATGCTGTGACCGAAATGGGGAATGTTAAGTATCTTGAGTAGGCCAGCTTTGTCCAAGCCCGCAGCCCATGGTTGCACTTCCAGTAGTGTGACCCTATGATCCAGGTACTTGACGCGGTGCAAGTATACTGCTGGTTCAAACTGTGGAAACTTGCCATGGTCATTGGTGTCATGATCGCTGTACTTAAGCCGATCAATCTTCCCTGTCATACTTCCTATCAACTGCACTCCCTGTGGCAGTGAGGGTGTGGCTAATGTAAATTGCTTTGTCCGACGGGGTAGTGCGGTACCTGGGCGCACAGGTGGTAGATATGGTGGCTGTGGTGGTGGAATATTCTCCCTTCCCCCGGCCGGGGCCTGTGCAGAACCAGAGGGATCCATAGGATGAGCTGCTGGTGTTTTCCCTGTTTGCCGTTGCCGGTCTTGGTTACGCTTGGTGCGAACTTCAGTTCTAGAATTTTTCCTGGCATACCGTGTCTGCATCGGCCGTGGTGCTGCTGGGGGAGTGTCTTCACAGTGAGCTAGGGCAGGCGGTCGATTAGAGCAGGTGATCAGACCCTCTTGCTCGAATTCTCTGACCAGAGCATCAATCTCGCGTTCAGTGGTCATGGGTTCACTCAGAAATCTTGAAGAAATGTAGGATGCAATTTTCCCTAACTTAGGCATCTTCTTATACATGTCATCCATCACATCGGGTAGGATAGTGCATTGAAGGCACCAAGTCTGACGAAAATCTGGTCCATGTGGAGCGCGATTACCGGTACTGGTCTTAGTACAGTCATTTAAAGCAATTAAAACTCTGCCGCCGCCAAACTGGCTGCTTCCCAATGGTCGTATTTTGAGCCTCGCTATGTTTTTGGGCCTCGGCAGAATCATGGTTGAAGTTTCAGGGCAATAAGCAACCTTGGCACAATAGTGCCCTTCGACCCGTCCTAGTAATATCTGCAACAGGACTATTAGGTTTGAGGGACTGGCGTCTTGGCTCTGCCCCTTGGTGTGGTATTCAATTCCTAGGTGATCATCATTTGCCTTGTCGTGGTTTGATCGAAAAGCTATATCTAAAACAGGATGACTTTTGTTAATAGAAAATGTGATAAAAAATCCATCAACAAGATCATCCCCACTTACAGTACCGTGGTGGAGCTCAACCTCCATATGCCCATTTTTCGTTATAGGGTCCAAGATATGCACGAACTTATGCACCCACTCCTTGCGAGGTGTGTTTTCCCTTGCTGTATAGTTCTGCCTCAAATGTCCCTGAAGGCTATTCGGCCCCTTGAACTTACTTCGCACCTCTTGAGCTTGGCTTATGAATCTGGGGCGCAGGAATTTCTGGTAGGTTCCCCGACTGGGGTGAGACTTTGTAGGATCGGTCCCCCATGCTGCTGTAGCTTCTAGTGCTATTTCCAGACTCTGGGTGTTTTATGACTGAGGTACTCGTTCTGACACAGGTGCAATAAATTCTCTAGGGTCTGTCATCCCAACATACGCAGGCAACTCTCTAGGTTGTGCACTAAGGAATCTAAGAGATTGAGTGATCTGCGCGCATTTATGGCCATGTATCTCGTACAGTCGATTCTGCCAATTCTCCAGACCATCATCTGAATCAGACATGCAGGAGCTATCACATTGCCAATCCATTACACCATCATCATCAGTCTCAACATAATCTGCGTCCTTGGCTATGATGTTGTAGATGTGATCTAGAGTATCCTGCTCCCCTTCATCTCTGAGTGGTTCTGTATATCTTTCTCCTTGGGATAGGTCGAGGGGTATAATAACGCGCAGACCATTTCCTTCGAAGGTCATCTCTCTCCTCTTAAGGTTGATGATTGCAGCATTGGCCATGGCCCACTCAATTCCCAACAGGGCTGGATAAGGGTTGCTGTCATCAATGATCTCAATAACTTCAAAATCTGCTATAGTACTGACCCCCTCGATGTCGATTGGAACACTAAGAAGTCTACCTAGCGGTACAATCCTTTGTTGGTTAGCTAGTCGCAGTTGTATAGGTGACCAAACCAGGGAAGGCTTTCCCATTTGTCCCCAGGTTTGCTTGGGTAGGACATTAACGTCTGATCCAAGATCCAAAATGACATCAGTCATATCATATTCTCCTATCTGAACGTTCAATCTCATTTCCCTTCCCGTTCTTCGGACACGACTAACAGTTTTCTCCTGATCAATTCCTCTCTGAGGGTCTGTGACAGCAAGAACTTTTTGCAGCTCTTTTAGAGCGTTCTGATTCCGCAAGAGTTTCATACAGCTCTGCAAGAAAGAATATAGTGTACTTACTTTATCCGTCGAGGCCTCTTGTGGCTGCGAAGCCTGCTGAGGTTGCCGCGCAGGTACTTCTACGGCGCCAGGGTCAACAATATCGCACTGGGCCTCCTGGACTGGTACTTGGTCCTTCACAGGGTCAAGGGCTGGGACTTTCTCGGAGGCCTTACGTGTGCACACCGCGGCAGGTTGCTTTGGCGAGTTTTGAGTATGCGTCGTAGCTCCACTCCGGGTGACCACATTGAGGGCTGGGGCAGGTCTTTTCTCAATGAAAATCAACTGAATACTTGGGGTAGGGCCACGGTTGTTTTCCTAAATCTTTGCGAGGAGCTGGGGGCACTGTTCAATCACGTGGTCCACTGCGCGGCAATACCAGCAAGTCATAGTGGGGTTCCGACAGTCGCGAGCCAAGTGACCAACTTGGTTACAATTGTAACACACAACCTGGCCTCTACCTCTTCCGGTCATCCCACCACGGCCCCGACCGCCAAAAGCACCTCTTCCGGAGGCACCGCCGCGGTAACCATAGCCATCATTATTCTGGGCTTCATTGTGGACTCAGTAGGCGTCAGAGGTGCGCTCTCGCATAAGGTCGTAGCTACGACACTCTTCTTCATTATGCCCTACGGACTTACAGAACTGGCAGTAGGGGTTTTTGGGAACTTGAACATATCTCTAAAGAAGATGGCAGTGCTCAGGGTGATGCTGGCTAGAGGTTCGGCAAATCTCACAATATAGAACACCGGCATTGAATTGGTTGGGCGTGCCCGTATTTAGGTATGTTCTGACCACGGGGCATTGGTCCCTATTGTGACCCTCGAACCGACATTGCATACACCAAACCTCCTCTCGACTGGTTTTAGCTTTCTTCATGTCACGAAGCTCCAGGGCCATCGCTGCCAGTTGCGCTTGGATTTGAGCAATACCGGAATCGTCTCCGACGGGAGCGGTCTCTAGCTTTATTGTGATTTCGAGAGCCTCTTGTTGGTCAGCAACCTTCTGTTGCATGAGCGGAGTTCTGATATGCGGAAATAATGCTGGGATAAACCATTCCTTGTGCTGTGCAGGACTAATGGTGAAGCTGACTTGGTCTAATAGAACTTTGAATCTCTGGTCAAAGTCCCACACGGATTCGCCGCGCCGTTGTTGAATCTCTTTGAGTTCAGTGATGCTCTACGATTCTGATTTTGGTTTCTTAAATTCCTTAATGATGGTGGCCTTGATTGCATCCAAAGTGGGGTGCTTATTACTGGAGAATTTCATGAACCAGGTCAAAGCCCGGTCGCGAAAGGAAGTAATGAGCTACGCGGTTCTCACATCCACTTCGGTAATACTCTTCGCGTTCCAGACGGCCTCACATAAAAACCAGAACTGTTCTGGATCTTCTGATCCCGTTCCTTTGAAGATGGGCAGCTTAATATCATC